>JASSRZ010000016.1:8326958-8337535 GCA_032164315.1 Malacoctenus gilli
TCGGGTTTCACCCACCTTTAAGGGTGCAGTGTGCCACTTTTTCCATGAGGTAGGAAAGGTAAAACATGTATGATGCTGTTGGCAACACTTCCGCACAGAGGTCTCACCAAAAGCGCCACCAGTGGCTCTCTTCTCATCAGGACTTGTCAATAAGAGCAGAACCCAGCTGAGACCACCTGCTGGGGGATTTTTTTAGGTAGCCAGTGCGTGTGTGTTAAGTGCAACGTGTAACTCATTCATGTGTTTCTGCACTCTGCTACCTCTGTTGTGCCTTCTTTTGAGCCACGAACAGAAGTCATTCTGAGTCCAACACAGCATTGCACATTAAAGCTGCCACAGCTGGATACACGACATGGCTGATATCATACGAGTCATTCATTCATTTGTCATTTCTCCCTCTGCAGGATTTGTCTGAAGCAGCCAAGGACGTCACATTGGACTGACTGGAATCACCTGCACATCTGTTCTGGTTAAGAAAATTCTAGTGTTCAATCTGCATGCCAACAACGTGGTTTCATTCGCACAATAATTTCGTGGAACAAGATGCATGAGGGGGTCATTTTGGTTCAGATACAGACACAGTTTGAGGATCTGAGCAGCTCCTTCTGCTTCCTCCCTCCTGAACCTCTCAGCTGCCTGAAGATGCTGGATTCTCAGGAAAGTGTCCGTGTGGAGCTTCTCTGATCCCCACGAGCTTCCTCTGAGCCTCACTGAGGCTGTGCTCCTGCTGTTTGCTCATGAGACTCCTCTCAGTGACGACTGCAGCTTTCTCCTGCTTCAGCCTTGGAGATTAAAGGTCTTTACTTCCCAAGGCCTTGTAGAACCGTTCCTCTGTGATCTGGAAGAAACCAGCTCCACATCGAACCGAGGGGTGGTCCTTTAAGGGGTCCGACAGCTACACTTTTCATTGCTTAAACTGGAATTCAAAGGATCTTGGAGACCAAAAGAACTAAAATTGATGTGAAACCACAGCATCTTTTTCTGCATAGATTGAGAGATAATCAAACAGCAAACCCAGAGACACAAACCCACGTACAGAAACAGCTCAAAAGAACTCACAATTTTACACTGGCGTCAACATTTTTGGACATTTTTTGAGTTGTTCTGTTTGGAGTTGTGATGACGTCTTGCGGTGGTTCCTGCATTAGCAGCAGACCAAAATTGGAGTTCAACTCCAATCATGTGGAGTTGTGGGTTTTTTTTTTTAGCTGGATCATAAATTAAACACGAGCTTAACTTTCACAATGAGCCATTCCTCCTCTTTCAAACCTGAAGTCATTCGTCCAATCCGACGTTTCGCCCACTCTGACCAGTTACAGCGATTCTGCCAAGCAGCCAGTCGCGAGATGAAACCGATGGCAAGTCAAGCGCGGGGTCGTTTGCTCTCTCTCAGCCTGATGGATGGCGCGTCCGTCGGTGGCGTTAAACCTGCCGAGTTTGTTTTGCTGCAGCAGCTTGAGGTGGTGCAGGCCTCGTGACAAAGCGGCAACCTGACAAGCATCCATCACGGCGTCCCCCGCAACCCCCTGCGCCCCGAGCGAGCGTTTGGCAGCGAAGACTGCGTCTTCATTTGGGGCTGTTCTTATCAATATCTCATAACCTCTGGCTGCCTGCGGCGCTCCACAGACAAAAGGGAGAGGCATAAAAGATGAATTTCTCTGGCACGGCTGGAACCGATCCATCCTTGCACTGAGAGGAGTCGGGTCGGGATGCGCCCCTTTAAATTCACTGAGTGGAGGTGGAGAACTGGAGATTTCGAGGACTGCAACTGCTGACACGAAGTGAACACATCACACTGAACGAGATGTGCAGGGCTTTAAAATTGGTACAAATACTCGTGTTGCCCTGTTCAAGCAATCACCTGCAATTCCTCCTTATCTGACAAACACTGAGAGGACCTGATTGGTCACCACAGCTCCAACATCATGGAGGGTTTCTGATTGCGTCGTGCCAACTTTGCTGTTTTAACTTCAGGAATATTATAGACCATTAAAGTAACTTTTCTGAGTAGCTTCAGGAGCCAAATCACTTGGAGATGATAAGTATCTTACTGAAAACTACTTTTTATTAAGTGGTAAATAGTGTTTTTTAAGCTAAAAGGGAAAACAGAGCTGAGCAAAGGCTAATATTGGAAAGATTAGACTTGTCAAAGAATTTTCCATCACTGATACCTGACATACAGGTGCTGGTTTTATAAACAGAATATCATTATATTATTTATTTCAGTAATTCCTATCAAAGAGTGATACTTTTTGCATTATATTCGTTCACTAAACAGACTAATATTTCACGTGTTTGTTTCTTTTAATAATAATGTTTGGATCTGAGGACTAATGAAAAAGTACATAAGTTTCTTTTTGAATACAATTACTCAAATCAACTTCCACAATGCAACGATATGACCAAACTCTGTACCTCTTGTTAAGGTGGTTGGTCAGTTGGAAAATAAACAGGTACACAAATAGTCAATAATACTTCATATTTCATGCCGTATAAAATTTCTCAGTAAACATTCAGAAAACCTACAAAACCAACTATCACATATTTCTACTTCTATACCCGCTTTGCGGACAGTTTATTGACGTACAGTAAAATGACAAAAACAGAGGTTTGGTCTTTTTTTGACATTTTTATTCACCTTTCATTATAAACAGCTCATCACGAGACACAAGCAGAAGAACCTGGAAGGGAACATAACACATATTAGTTGCACAGAATAAATGAGGTGCAACGAGCGATCGTAGCTCATTTCTCCTCTTATTTACCTGCTTATGCTTTCTCCGGTGCTGCCTCCTCGTCTCCCCCCTTGGTGTTGCGTGTGTAAATCAGCTGCGCTCTGTGTTTGGACACCAGTTTGATCATGCCTGAAAGACAAACACAGCCCCACTGGTCAGGCCCACTGCTTCTCCAGTCACATGTCCATCAGACAACCTGCACTGCAACACAGCCCTGGTAGGATCCCATAGGCTGGAACAGACAATGCTACAAAGGAAACATGGAGGAGACTGCTTGACCTTTAGCTGATGCAGTCATTTTATTAGGACCAGCAAATTATAGCTCCTAATGCGTCTGAACCACAGAATGAGATCATGTCATTACTGATGCATGAATTGTGTGGCACAATCCAGCTTCATTCATCAACAGCAGTACGCACTGCCCGGCAACAACAGTCAAGCTTTAATGCACATTCATTCATCTGGGAGGCGGAATGCTGCATGTGAAAGCATCTGCAAAACTGAGAAGGAATGGATTCAAATATTACCTCCAAGGAATTCATTGCAGAAAGTTAATAAAAAATAAAGCAGATTGAAAAACTTTGGGTACAAAATGTGACAGTGTGGCATTGACAAAGTGTTGACAAACACCGAGTTTGTTTTGTGAGGGGACAAATGAGCTCATGGAAATCGATGTGCCGATTCGCATCGCATCACCAATGATCACCAGTGTCGATAGCGACGAACTGAGTAAGCAGCTTCAGAGCTGATGACTTTCGGAAACACATTTATTGAATGGAGCTACTGCTGTACTTCAGTCTTGGAAATGATGTGTGGGGTTTTCAGAGCTGCAGCAATTTTCATGTCTGGACTTTATGCAAAGCAAAAGTAATGCCAGTGAGTTTAACAAAAGGGTTGAAAAGAGTCAAGCTCATTTTGATAAGGAAGTCCTACACTCCAAATCACCACACTGAGATTCCGTATGGTGCTTTGTTGAGCCTTGTTTGATTACAATATTGTACAGGCGTGATGTTTAACTTTGAACAAGACCCCAGGACACACACTCCATACTGGAGTCGGCATTCTGTCAGACATACATTTGGACCACAGAACACTTTACACACAAAAAGCTCAGGGAAGGCTGTTGCTGCTAGTTTGCATACATGAATTTGTAATTAATCTACTCAATTAGTAGCCAAAAACCTGAGCTAGTTACGTTGTTGAAGCATACTTTTGACACAAGATCTAGCCAACTGATAACTGCCATTTGCTGCTTGTAAGAGATCATGTGATCCGTCCATCTGTTGAGCAGGTAAAAAGTCACCTTTAGCGAGCAGCTCCTGAAGAGCATTCCTGGCCAGAGAGCCGCGGATCTTCAGCCTCTCAGACACGACGGCGGGGGTGATGAGCTTGTAGTTGGGAACCTCTTTGTACAGCTTGTCGTAGGTGGCCTTGTCGAAGAGGACCAGGTTGTTGAGCTTATCCCTCACCTTTCCCTTGGACCACTTCTGCTCACAAACGAGACATATCCGTGTTAAGCATTATCGGAGACCTCTGCCAGACTGTAAATCAACTAGGCTGTGCATACCTTCTTCTTGGCTTTGCCTCCAGACTTGTTGACTGGGTCCTTGTCCTTTTTGGACTTTCCAGTATCCTTCTTCTTGTCTGTTTTGGGAGGCTGCGAGAAAAAAAAACAAGATTTTAATCGCGCCAGATCTCAGACTGCCTTTCAAAAGCTGATTAATAAAAACCAAGCTTCCACGGTGCGTCAGCGGAATAAATCTGCAGCATCCAGCGGCTGTAACTGGAAGCGTCTGTCCGGCATGGGCCTCGCCATTAGCTTCACGTGTGTCGCAACTAGCATCCACCATTATGTCGGCTAATACAAACGGAGAGTAATATTGTTGTTCGGTTTTTATGTTGATGCGTGTATATAACGAATACGAGGATCGCTTAGCTTATGGTGACTTTGTGTCGGCAGTGACACTGGAAGCATGGTGGATTTAGCATTCCGGCTAGCTAAGCAAGAGGGTTGCTAAACGAGCGGAAAAAAACAAACAACAATGGCTTTTAATGCCGTTTTTTTCGACAATATGATAAGTACATGGCCTTTCGTAACATTAGCCGAGAAGGTACGGTGACGTGGAAGCAAAAATCTAAGGGGAAATGCTTAGTTTGGTGGAACAAACTCAGCTCACCATGTTTCCTCGTCAAGATGTCGGAGCGAAAGGAAGTTCGCCCGTGCAGAAGCCCCTTAGACAACCTGTATATGCGGAAGTCAAGGAATTGTGGGACTTTGAGTACTTAGATGGGATTATTTAATTTTTTCCAACAATAACAAATATTATTAAGTCCAACAACTGCACATCACTTTGTCATACGTGTTTGATATTATTATTATCAAAAGAAAATAAATAAAAATAAAAATAAAAATTAGTTGGGTTTTTTTCTCCTGATAGCAGTTTTTCCGCCGTGGTCATGTGACTGTGCTGTCAGCTGGGCAGGACGCAGCTAAGATGGTGATATTCAGTGTGTATGTGGTGAATAAAGCCGGAGGTTTAATTTACCAATATGACAACTACGTCCCGAGAGCAGAGGCGGAGAAAACCTTCAGTTATCCCCTGGACTTAGTGCTGAAGCACCACGACGAGAAGGTGGTCGTGTCGTACGGACAGCGGGACGGGATCAAAGGTAGTGCTTCACAGCTCGTCGTCGTTAGCTCGTCCCATTAGCCCGCTGCTATGAGTTGTAGTGTATTGGCTGTCGGTGGCTGCGTGCATTCAACCGCACCTCAGTGCTTCAGTTGGTTGTATACTCAATTCGTGTTGCCAAGTTTGGCCTCTTTTACACCGGAGCTGTCCATTTCTCGTGCTACCGCAGTTGCCTTCATTGTTTTGATAATATTATTCCCAGGGGCGTATCTGCGTCATTCTCAGGTGTGGTACGGGGGGTTCCAAGCATTAAGCTTGGCTAGGGGGCAGAATGTTATTTCTCTCTGCAAAGAGAAACAATCATGTCCTCTTTCTCCCTCTTTCTTTGTTCAGTACATCAGGTTCTTTGGCACAATTAATGAGGTATTTACTTACACAGCGTCAGGTCAGACCAGGTGTGTGTGTGGGGGGGCACTTGGTGACAGGACTAATTCCAGGCCCTGTCTTGATGTAACTGAAAACCACTATGTGGCTCTATTTTTTCCCCAGTGGGCCACGCAGTGCTGTCCATCAATGGCGTGGACGTGGTCGGAAAGAGCACGGCGGACGGGAAGGACATCCTGGAGTATCTGAAAGACCCGGCGAACTACCCGGTGTCCATCCGCTTTGGCCGGGCTCGTCTGAGCTCCAACGAAAAGCTGATGCTGGCCTCCATGTTTCACTCGTAAGTTCTCTCTGGGCGCCGATTGCAAAAGTCATCTGGAAAAATTGTCAGTAATACATGTATAATAACTGATACCGACCACATTGGTTAGGAACAAAAGGGGCTTTAGCTGATTTGGATCAGATCCTTACTTTTTTTTTTTAGATCAACAGATAATAAGGACTGCCTCCGGTAACATCTACTGTCTGATTTCTTCTCCCAGGTTGTTTGCCATCGGCTCACAGTTGTCCCCGGAAGTTGGCAGCTCGGGCATCGAGATGCTGGAAACGGACGTGTTCAAGCTGCACTGCTTCCAGACTCTCACAGGTCAGCGTCGCACCCGCACAAGCGCCATGGCAGACAGGAACGTTGATTCCTTCTTGACTTTTTTTTTTTTCCAAGAAGCTCCCAGAAGTGTTTCAATATATAAATGGTAGCAACTCACCAGAGGAGGATGTTTTGTTTGGATCTTGAAATATATAGATCATTTTGGGCTGAAGTTCAGTACGAAGCCTGCAGGTTCAGGTAAAAATACTGTAGGAAATGGCACATGTGCAATTTTTTGTTGAAAATTGTTCAAAACTTCCGAAGTGCTTCACAATAGAAGTATAAAATCTCATTCATTATTTCTTGGTTTTCTGAAGGGAGAGTTGCACTTTGCAGTTTATAGAGACAGGGGGCAGTATAACCATTTTTTGCTTTTCTGTCTGCTTCCTGTGTTGGCATTCTCAGAGGCACAGTTCTGAAATTGCTTTGATATGATCAGCTGATGGCAGCAAAGCGTTCAGGTGGCTGAAAAATAAACTTGATCCACGATTTACTTGTTTAAAGCCCTTCTTGATTGCACGAGTTAAGTTGTTTTGTTACATTTTTTTCTGTCTGACTGCTTATTCCCACCTCATTTCTCCCAGGGATCAAATTCATCGTGATGGCAGACCCCCGACAATCTGGTATCGATGCGCTGCTGAGGAAGATTTATGAGATCTACTCCGATTTTGCCCTCAAGAACCCGTTCTACTCCCTGGAAATGCCGATCAGGTAACGGGAGACAGATCTACTGTCCTGTGTTGATGTCTGTGAGTCTGTGTTGTGTCACACTTTTCCCATCTCCCTTTTTTCTCCCGTTCAGATGTGAACTTTTTGATCAGAATCTGAAGAGTGCACTGGAGGTCGCAGAGAAAGCTGGCAACTTTGGAGCCGGATCTTGAAGAAAAAGGGGGGGGGGAAGTGATCGTTCGACAATATTGGAAGCGAATGAGAGTTTTGGTTCTGACGTGTCCCTCAGCCCCACCTTCTGGTGAACTCATTGTATATAAATTGTAAATACTTGAAACATTAAACACATAAAGACTCTTTGAGGACATATTATTTTTTTCCATCTGTCTTTATGTCCTTTGATACTGCAGTATAAAAACATCAACACAACATGAAAATACAATGGTGGTATTCACATCCCACCTGGCGCACAGGAGGGGGTGAAGGCTGGGGGGGGGTTTAGTCAGCCTTCTTGGGCACACGTCCCATCTTGGTCCGGATGTTGCGCAGCAGGAAGAATCCGACGGCGTTGGCGAGGCAGAGGAGCTCTGCCACCCAGAAGGCTGTCTCCCAGCCGTGGTGTTTGGCGATGGTGCCGAACGGCAGCCCGGACAGGAAGCCGCCGACTGCAAAGGGCCCCGTTCATTCGTGTCAGCCCGAGGGAACGACAGCCCAATACACGTGGGCGAGTCGGACGAAACCTGAACTCGGAAGCAGCGAACTTACCGTTGGCCCCAAGTGCTGCGATCGCGTGCGACGTGCCGCAGTAGTTGGACGGCGCGCTCTCGTTGGCGATGACCCCGAATAACGCTATTGGTCCATAGGAGGAGAACCCAAAAACAGCCCCCAAGGCAAGGATCCACACCTACAGATGAGAGACATCACCAAAGGAGGGAGTGGGGTGGGGTGGGGGTGGGGTTCAGTCTAACATGCAAAGTGATGCTTTAGAGGGATCACAGCAGTAACTTCAAACCTGCTCTGAGAGGTCAGCAGGTCTGCACTTGTGCCAAAGACAATTGCTGAATAAAAGCACAAGTTCTAATAAAAACACAAATCATGAAAGCTCCCCACATTCAAAAATAGGAAACGCACATTAATTGAATACATATCAATAAAAGGATTTTCTTGTTATGTATACAGACTGAAAAAATGTCCTGTTGTAAAACTTTATTTTTTTGAAGCCAGTCAGCTTTACCTTTGGGCTGTCAGCAGTGACAGTGACCCTGAACAGGTACATGGACACGTACATGCCAGCCAACATGCAGATCAGGATGAAATGACGAGGGTTGCCGTAGATTTTCAACCCTTGCTGTGAATGGCAGGACAGTTTGTTTCGCAAGCAATGAATGGAAACAGAAAAAAGAAAGAGAGTCAGGAATGAGTTTATGGCAAACCATCCGTCTGTTCAAGCAGAGGAAACCAGCAAATGTAACAACTGGTTCACTAAAAATCTAAAATATCACACTCACTTTGGCCACAGCCCTGTCGGACAAATAGCCAGCAGCCAGACTGCCCAGCAGGCCCCCCACCTCCAACGCGCTCATGTAGGAGCTGCCTGCATGACAAGGAGCACAGGCAGCGACAAGAGCTCCACTCAGCTGTTTCACTGGGCGGACTTGGAGGTCAGTCAGCAAGGAGCGCCACAACCCGTCCCTTTCTTACCCATGAGCGTCGACTGGCCCTTGTCCTGAATGAGGAACAGCTGCCCCCAGTCGGTGCACACCGTCTTCGCCCCGAACGTCAGCATGTAGGCGACAAACAGCAGCCACAGGTAAGGCGACAGCAGGAACTCGGACAGAGCGCTCTCGCTGCTGGCGGCTCCTGATTGAGGGGGACACCAGATGTTATTTGTGTTGTCTTATTATTGTTTGTATTGGGTCTGACAGCTCAGCAGAAGAAAGTGAAAGAGACGTGTCTGCACCGATCAATCTGTTCTCTCTCTGTTCATGAGACCATGCATCCCCTCGCACCAGTGACATGTGAGACACACACCGGGTGCAAAGTCCACCCACGCGCCGAACTTTAGTCACCCGTCTCTGTCACAACACACACATGCGGAGAATGCACAGCTGTGTGATGTCGGAGCACTCGCCATGTTTTAAAGCTCCGAACTGAAAATTAAAAGAAAGGAGAACCGTCTCGATCTGGATGCAAACTTGAAGGGGGGGAGGAAAAAAAAGCTCCTCTCACCTCCTCCCTTGCCCTTCTTTCCCGCCGCCTCGATGTTGGGCAGACCCACGTCCTTCGGCTCGTTCTTGATGACCAGCAGGCACACGAAGGAGACGGCGATGCAGAGCAGCCCGGAGGTGGACAGGATGGTCCTCCAGCTGTAGCTCTCGGACAGCACCGTGGCAACAATGGGGCCTAAGCTGCCGGCCAGGTTCATGCTGCAGGAGAGGATGGCCCACCATGTCCCGAACTGGGAGGGCTCGAACCACTGAGCAGCAGCAGCAGGGGGGAGGCAATGAGCATTACGTCAGGAGAGAGTTGACAGCATGAGGCCTAAGCTGGCTTTTGGGTGCGAAAAGAAAGTGGATCAACTTGGATCGGTGCTGCTTTCAGGAATTTAACTTTGTGTCTTGTTGAAAGATACAAATTTAACCAACTGCACATTTTGTAAAGCAATAAATCCGCCTGAAGGCCAGGCTTTCCACGAGTCTTTTTCAGTGGTTGAACTTTTGAGTTTGTGCGAGCATGTGCAAGACGATGGATGGGAAATATCCTCTTTGCGCTCGACATCCGAAACTGGAAATGTGTCCAGAGACCAGGAGGAAACACAAGCAAAGAACGAAAGGACAAACTTCTGTTTGGTATAATATTATTTCTTTTATAGTTTTATTAAATATTTTTTATTGATATTTATTTATTTATTTATTAAATAGTTGGGGTTTTTTTCTTTCTTCGCAAACATATTTGTATGCTTGTACAAATATCCAATTTTTGGAGAGAAACGAGAATAAAAAAATGACTACAAGGACAAACGTGTTTTAGGTTTATTTATATTAGTGACACATTTACACCGGCCACTTTATTTATTTTTTTACCTTTGGACAACTTTCCACATAAAGGTTTCATTTACATTGTGTCCTTTATTTTGGTGGGATGGAACAAAAAATAATAATCTGAAATTGCCTATTTTGTTTTTGACTGCAACATGTTCTGGTGGGCGGCATACCTTGCGCAGGACCCTGCCGCAGGGGGGCCAGCCCAGGCCCTGGCCCAGGCCGTTGACGAACCACAGGGCCGAGAAGACGGCCACGGTGGACGACCAGGAGAAGACCACGTTGATGCCTCCCACCACAGACAGGCCGACGGAGAAGAGCCAGCGGGCGCTGATCTGGTCCGAGAGCACGCCACTGATGAACTTGCTGATGGCGTAGGCTAGAGACTGGCTGCTGGTGATCATGCCTGGGGAGAGGAGGCAAACGATGCAGCAATGTGAGGGGGGGGGGGGGGGGGGGGCAAAATGTTTCG
>JASSRZ010000016.1:8339006-8404064 GCA_032164315.1 Malacoctenus gilli
CGCCAAAACACGTATTTCGAGTTGCATCCGTATGTGTCGTTGTCCCGTGGCGCAAGCACGGCTCGCTGGTTTGGTTTCTGGCCCTGAACTAGTAAGCGCACTATTTGCCGCGTACGCGGTGCAGAGCGGAACCGGTAAGCGCACTATTTGCCGCGTACGCGGTGCAGAGCGGCAAGCGGAAACCGCATCAGCGCAAGTGAAAATTGTGGGATAACTCCGCCAAAACGCCTATTTTGAGTTTCATCCTATACGTAATTTTTCCGCAGTGAAAGTACGGCTCGCTGGTTTCGTTTGAAGCGCTGAACTCGTAAGCTTACTATTTTCCGCGTACGCGGTGCAGAGTGGCAAAGCGGCAAGGGGAAACCGTATCTGACGGGGGAAGCGCTGAACTCGTAAGCTTACTATTTTCCGCGTACGCGGTGCGGAGTGGCAAAGCGGCGAGGGGAAACCGTATCTGACGGGGGAATCGCGGCTCGACGGAACACCGGCAGTGTACCTGCTTGTCGCCCCGATGCGCGGTGGTGTGTGACGTTCCAAAGCTTGACGAGAAAAGAAAAATGCACAGATAAAAATCCTGTTGAATGCTACTGACACAGTATTTCTGACATCTGAAAGCAGCTGGAAAGTAAATCACGAGGAGGATAAATCAATACATACGCAGTGTCTGAGCGCACGTTAAGCGGTGCACTTTTACTTAGCGGGTAATATGAAGGCATGAAGAGATGTGAAAAAGCCTGTGTTGCCTAGTGACGCTTTCTTTTCCCAGTTCAAACTGAACTTTAGCAGCGGAGCAGTTAAAACCTATGTAAATAACCGTTTTCTCACGCCACAACAGTTACATCGCTTTTAAATAATAATAATAATAATGATGATAAAATCGAAATAAAAAGGATATCCTCGAATACCTATGTCATTCCAGACAATAAAACACATGAAATTAACTTTTTTCATTTAGTTTGGAGGTGTCAATGACAACTTTTTTCTCCACAACGTCCCCAAGTCGTTTCCTGCTACAGGGACATCAGAAGCAGGTGAAGGAGGGGCCAGCGGTTGTCATGTGCAACACCATCACAACGAGTTCCACTTGCATGACATCACAACCTGGTTTCCACAGCCTGGTTTCCAGTCCTCACATGCCAGCGATTTGAAAGGCCAGCAGAACCCCCAGTCATAAAATGCCGCCAGGAATAAGCAACTTGTCTGAGCTTCAGCTTTACCTGAATATCAGCCTTAGATCGGTGAACTTACAGTTTCACAATTTCTTTGAAATCCATTCAGCCGATCTCCATGAATTTCAAGGAAAGGTCTTGTCGAACCCCCCAGGCGCGCACCGTCATTCCCCCGATCCGCACCGTCATTCCCCCGATCCGCTCCGTCATTCCCCCGATCCACTCCGTCATTCCCCCGATCCGCTCCTCTGCTCAGCAAAGAGACATGAGCGGACAGCCTCTTTTGACCAAAAGGAAAGAAAGTAGGACTGCAGGGATCAGGAAGCTCACGAGTGATGTGGATCAAGCACTGACCAAGGTGGAGCTGGAGGAGCTTGCTCGCAGAAAGCGCCAGAATGGTATCACTTTCTTCCAAAGGAATGAAGAAGCTAATGAGCTTCGACTGATCGATCAGAAAATGAGGGAGCTAGACACCGTCATTGTTCTGAACCATCAAGTCGGTGAGAAGAAACAGATTCTGGCAGAGCGCAAGGCGGAGGAAAGGAGGCTCGCCAAAATGGAAGAGTATCACGAAAACAGGAGGTCATCTTTAGCAGCGACTCTTGCAGAGGAAAGGAGAAAGAGGAGAGTCTTGGATGGAGAGACTCTCCGTCGCCAAATTGAAGAGCGCGCCAAGGAAAGACTTGATGACGATTACATAAAAATGGAGCAAGAAAAGCAAGATCTTCAAAATTTGCAAGCAAGGACTGAAGAACCTGCCATCTGCCACAAAAGGCGCATGGTGGAAAAATCCATAGCATTGGATAACCTGCGCATGAAGATGGATGCCGAACAGGCCAAACAAAAACTACAAGATGAGGCCACGCAGGCGTCCATCAAGTATGGGGAGCATCTCAGTCTCCAAATGCAGCAGAGGGACGAGCGCCGTCAAGAGCTCCTTCGAAAAACCGAAGAGAGAGCTAAGTTGGCCAGCCGTGTTGGAGAGTCAATAGCCAGGCACAGGGAGGCAAAGGAACGCAAGAACGCGAGGGAAGACTTCTTGGCGCAACAGAGCGAAGAAAAGAGAGCGCTGGAACTCGAACAAAGAGAACTAGACGAAGCTCAGAGGGCTCAGCGAATCAAAGCCACTTATAGGGACGACCTAAGGGCCCAGATTCTTGAAAATAGGCGCAGGAAGCTCGAGGAGATTGCTCAGCAGAAGGCTGAGGAACAGAGGATGATGGAAGCGGTGAAGGAAGAGATGCAGCGGTGGAAGCAGGTGCAGGCCAGGGACATTCAGAAGGAGCGTGACCATCTGAAGGAGTCCACACAGAGGGCACGAGGGCTCAAACAGCTCGAAAGAAAGATGTTTGAGGAGCGGCTCATTGACGAGGAACAGCGGAGACTCTTTGATGTGGAAAAAGAGCAGAAAGTCGATGAGCTTAAACGAAAACATCGCCTTGTCCTGGGTCCTGACATACACATGGAAAATCATGCCAACATGCTGAAAAACATGATCCGTGCACAGTATGTCATGCCACGTCCTCCCACCAGGAAAGAGAGCACATTCCCTCTCAATCCACCCGTTGCCACCAGCAAGCGCTTTCGGACCAACATCGCGTATTAAGCGCAGCAGACCAAATCCTGCTGGGACTAATATGTCCATGACACTTCAATGCGTCCGTAAAAGTGTCATAAAAGTCGCACAGGGGTGTGGCAGTTAAGCGGTCTCACCCCACAGCTAGAGGGTCCCACATGGTTCTAATCCATGTAAGAATCTCACTGTGAGGAGTATTTGTTGGGTTTTCTCCGGGGCCTCCGGTTTCTCCCAACAGACCGAAAAATACACACAGCAGGTCAGCATTGGGACTGAGAATCAGTTCTAAAATGTTGTACCTTGCTGGAGTAAAAAAAAAAACAAAAAACAAAAAAAAAACAAAAAAAAAAAACAAAACAAAAAACAAACAAACCAACAAACAAAAGTGAACTGTGGGTGGGTTGTGCACTGTATATAATATAATATGTAGTTGTTAGGTTAAACCATTTTTTTTCATCTAAAGTCTATGGAATTGTATCTTTCGTTTGTGTACAAAATGATAATAAATTGGTTAATCTCAAATCATTTATTTTAGGTGAAATATGCTTGAAAAACTTACGTCAAGAGGCTAATGGTTAAGTTTTGTCGGTTTGCTCTTTTTACAACGAGTTTCTTGGAGGGGGGGCGTTGCGTGATGTCGCATTATGTCAGAACAAAACATTATGCATTAGTCTCGTTGTTTTCTCAGCATTTTTATACTACAACCCACGATCTGCTGTAAGTGCAACCGTTGAGGGGAAACGCTGCTGACGCTCTCCAGTCTCACCGCCACATGTGAAATCGGTGCACTGTGGAGGGCTGTCACGGAGCGGTGGGGCCGCCGGTTGCGGGAGCTTTTTACGGAGGGTCTGTAGCTTTCCAGAACAGGGTAGCCAAATACAATGAACCCTCGTTTATCGCGGGGTTACGTTACAAGAAGAACCAGCAACAGGTGAAATCCACGAAGTAGTCTTCTTTATGATTTACAATTAATATAAAGTACTGTGTTCCGTAATAGAGCCCTGCAGAGGCGTAGCTTCTAGCTTCCTCTAGCATGTCCAGAAGTGTAACTTTCTCCGCCATAGTTAGCATCTTCCTCTGTATTTTGAGCGTGTCCGCAGCTGCATTTGTCGGCGCTGAACATTTCGTCCACATTGTGGGTTTTGTCGTGGAGAAACTTTGCAAACACGAAACTTTGCAGAGCTGAACATGTTCTGTAATGGACAGAGTGGAGGGACTGAGGAGATTGATTGACATTGGCCTACAGTCCCTCAGCCAATCAGGACGCAGGACACGATGCGCGTTCATAAGCTGTTTAAAATATATATTAATAAATATTTTTCTTACAAACTGCACTCATATGTCTGCGAAAGGTGAACGAAATTATAAGTAATGTTCACTGTACTCGAAAAAAGTTCTCATGTGTTTGCAGTTTTTATATTTTTGCCATTTTGACTCTAAAGTTTTCACAGGCATTTTAACAAAAAGAATGGAGGCGACAATACTCTTCCTCATCGATGAGGACCAATCGGGTTCCATCCAACGCAGACAGACCCAGAACGATATAAGAGGGACCCTATACATAGAATTGAACACATAAAAAAAGAAAAAGCGTGAGCAATTCTGCTGAGTTTGGATGCAGAAAAAGTGGTCGACTAAGTAGGATGGCAGTTCCTCTTTAAAATTACAGGAAAATTTGTTTTCCACGAGAAGTTTATTAATAACATCAGAATGTTATATACATCCCCTATGGTTAGAATTAAAGTAAATGGAGGTCTCTCGAGAACAATACACCTACAATGTGGCTGTCACCAGGGTTGTCCGGCCAGCCCGCTGCTCTTCAATCTATTTACTGAGCGGATGACGTTTTAGTTAGCCCCAAGAATCCGGAATCTGGTGTTCCCAGATTAATGGATCTGTTGCAGGCACATGGTGCCTTGTCAGGCTATACTCTCAATATCGACAAGACACAAGCCTTGGTGTTCAACTTCTCTCTGCTACCAGACTTAAGTATACGTTTCACTGGAATCCTGCCTCCATTAAATACCTTGGCGTGACATTAACAAGACATTTCTCAGCTATACACTGTAAAGTACACACACATGAATACACTTATGAGGAAGGACTTGGACGGATGGCGGATGACGGATTTGGGTAACAGAATAATGGTAATAAAAACAAATATTTTACCCAAGTTACTCTATCTGTTTCAATCTTTACCCATTCATATCCCAGACAACCAATTTAGAGAATGGGACAAGGTGATACCTCGGTTCATCTGGAACCGTAAAGCCCCCAGAGTAAGATACAAAACACTGCAACTGCCGAAATGTAACGGAGGAATGGGCCTCAAAGACTATTATTCAGCAGCACAAATAAGGCCACTCATGCTCTGGTGCAACCCAGAATACGTCTCTAAATGGAAGGCCATAGAGATGTCACTGCTCGATAGGCCCCTGCAGAGCCTGTTAGGAACTGCAAACTGCCAAACAATATGATATCCAGAGCCAGTGGGTTAAGACCTCTATAAACATCTGATCCAGTACAACCGAACAACTAAACATCCAGAAGGAAATTAGAATTTTAAGCTGGCCAATATATGACCCAGACTTAAAGCCTGCTGTGGTGGGAGTAGGGTACCTCCACAGGTACTTTTTACAGGTACCTGCAGCTTCGTCACTATTTTGACAAGAATATTAAAGAACTCCTACCAAAAAACTTGTTAGGTATAACACAAATGTTTATCAGGGCTCGCAATGCAAAATGCATCCAAAAAGATCATTGGAGAGTTAAACAAACACAGTCGAATTAAGAGGCCACTCAACAAACTACCTGAAGGAAAAATTTCTTGCACGACAGCACTTTGAAGCAGTAATCCATGCCTTCGTTGCATCGCGGCTGGATTACTGCAATGCACTTTACCTTGGGATAAGCCAGTCCTTCCTCACACGTCTCCAATTGGTGCAGAATGCAGCTGCCTGCATTTTAACTGGAACGTGTAAGAGGGAGCACATAACTCCCATCCTGGCCTCCCTCCACTGGCTGCCGGTGCATTTCAGAGTCAATTTTAAGATTCTTTTATTTGTTATTAAATCTTTAAATGGTTTGGCCCCTCCATACTTCTCTGAGCTTCTCCGTCCCTACACTCCTCTGTGCCTCAGGTCAGCTGACTTGCTGTTCCTGGAGGTACCCGGACCCAGACGGAAGCTCAGAGGTGACAGAGCTTTTTCAGTTGCTGCTCCAAAACTTTGGAATGAGCTCCCACTCCCCATTAGGCAGTCCTCTTCACTGTCCATTTTTAAAACTAGTCTTAAAAACTATTTTAATACCTCAGCTTTTAATGCAGCTTGAGTTTTATCTGTTGGTTCTACTTATTTTAAATTTCTTTATTTCTCACTGTTTATTTTAAATTGTTCTATTGTTTGGAAGTGTCTTAAATTTTTGGATGTTGAATGCAGCACTTTGTTTCAACAGTGGTGGTTGTAAAGGGCTATATGAATAGAGTTGAGTTGATGAGGATCAAATTATTATAATCCAATTATTAAGGTGAAATTATTTCTCATCCTGTATCCTGGAGGACAATCCACCCGGATGTATCTGATAGTTTTCCCTTCTTTCTGTTCACTATTTATTCGGTTGGGTAGCATTGACTGTTTTTTTTACAGTGAAGATGCAGGCCTTATGAACCAGACAGTGGGAAAATGTCTCAGAGAACAAAAATGGCATTTTAATCCTCCATCACTGAACGCGTGCTCCCTGTACAGCATCCACAAGAAAGGCTCTTTGGATGGCTGCAATGAAAATGCAACAAGATACAATTTTTAACTTTTTTTTTATTTAGGCTAGTATTTCCCTTTCAGTTGAGTCATATTCTTCCACTTATCAATGACAGAGCCCCTGTGTTATCAATATGCATGACAACAGAAAGGAATTCAACTTAGGTTAGGGAAAGGACAACACTTTTTACACACACTCACGCACGCACACACACACACACGCACACAGCTTTAAAGCATGGAAGGAAGATAAGTACATCGAGATAAATAACAGGCTCTTATTTCAGACCATTCTTGACAAAGAACTGGATGTGCGGACACCCAAGTGTCTTCATCCTAACCGTCTACACACACACAACCTACAGGAGTGCTGATGGATCTTAATTGAGCTGTCATTAAAACATTAAACACTCCAGCAGTCTGGTTCTTCTACCTCCTTTTGTCAAAGCAGGAGGAAACAGAACAGGTGAAGTGGGGATGGAGGACAGATGGGTGTGTGTGTGTGCGTGTGTGTGTGTGAAGGCGAGGGGGGGATCTCCATCTAAAAGTTTGCAATTTTGCCATGTTCACATCTGTACACGCAAGAAAAAACAAAAAGGAACGGTGACCGAGGGAAACACCACAACACCTGGCGTACGCGGACCTTCATAAACAGGGAGGGTTCAGAGTAAGCACACGCGCGCGCACACACGCACACACACACACGGTAGGGTCCGGTCCAGGTTCCCCTGGGGACTGGGGGGGTTCGGTCGCCGTGGTCCCGTCCTTGCACATACACAGATACAGTCTCACACAAGCACTGTACACGGCACAAGAGGTCACCTAAATACACGGAGCCAATGAAGGAGAGCTAATACCTACGAGGGGGGTGGGGTGGGGTTGGGGGAGCCTCAGACAGGCTGACAAGAAAGGGAGTTAAAATTCTTATTTAGACCTGGGGGGTGGGTCACACTCGGCTACACGCACGCACACACACACACACACGCACGCACAACCTCAGTCACACAGTGACATACATCTGTATGCATTTAAAACTCCATAAAGCTACACGCCTGTGCAGAATATACTATCATTACTTAGTGTTTTGCTAGCTATAAGCCATTGAAATGGCAATATATGTTCAATATTATATGTAACCTTTTTTGTTTTTTTTCTCCTCAGAATATACAATGATGAAATGCATCATACAGACAAACAGGACAATGTAAGCTGTTCACACATGTTCAGTACTTCAGGAGTAAGAGCTTCTCTACATTAATTTCTTCACGAGTGCAATATCCAATGCTCCTCCACCGACTCCAAAGGTTCATCGCTGAGCTGTGAGCAAGTCCACTTCTGCACAAACCAATAAAAAAAACCAAAAACACAACAAAACAGTAACATAAACACACACACAAGAAAATAATCTAAACCAGTAGTCATAAATATGGAATGTGAAAAAAAACAAAACAAACAAACATGTGGTCCAATTTCCTTCAAACAATACAAATAAAAGTCCTTCAATGCATTGAGACGTGTACTTTCGTAACAGGCCAACAGAATAAAAAAATAGTACTTGAAAAAACCAGAGTGGCTGTTGCTTGCTTGTGGCCCCTGTTGTGAGTAGAAGACCATGGGAGGCTGGTGAGGAACACAAAGAGTGGGGGGGGGGGGGGCAGATGGAAGGAAGTTGTTGGGAGTCGATTGGCCGGGTGGAGGTGGGTGGGGGTGGGGGTTTCCTTCACTTTCTTTTATTTTGCTGGGGTTTTTTCACATGCCGTAACCGAAGCTGGGCTGAGGCGCCTGGCCGTAACCCGGTGCCCCCGAGTAGCCGTAGCCGTAGGCCTGCTGGGGGGGCACTGCAACGTTGGGCCCTGCCGTGAGCATGAGCTGGGGTGTACCTGCGAGAGACAAAAAACAAAAAAACCCAAAAAACATCCAATCAAAATTCGGTCGCAGGGGCCACAGTGGCGAGCGAGCGGCTTTTATGGGGCCCGTTGCCGTCCTTACCGTAAACGATGGGTTGAGACTCGGTCGCCTGCTCCTCCTGTTTCCTCAGAGACTCGGCTGCTTCGAGTTTGTCCACCTGCGGGCAACACAAAAAGGAGAGTGACGGGGGTCAGACGCCGGGTTGAGCCCACCGCTGGTGGTGCTCTTGAGGAGCAAAGGGCTAAGACGCTGGGCTTGTGTACAAAAACAAAACGAAACCAAAAACTGACCTCGGGATTATTTCACTGGCTGACGGATGGGACCATTCCTGACAGGCGAAGGCGAATACAGTCCAGATTTTAAATAAAACGACCAAACGGGCTGCAGGAGGCAGGCCTTTTTGCTCATTGTGTTGGAGGCCCTCTATCAGTCGAAGGGGAGCAACTAGAGCGCTACTAACTCCTCTCGCTAGCTAGCTAGCTCTGCTACCACTGGTAATTAGATACTATATCCACTTTAGTTGTGGAAACAGTAAGGGATTAAGGAAGGGGGGGGGGGTAAAGACAAAGAGCTACTGGGCAATAATGGTCCCACCATCCAGCCACCCAAAAACGTCTACGCTTGCAAATGCAAATGTAAAAGTATGTAGAGAACCAACCCTCACCAGTGGAAATGCTTCAGAGCATGTGTTTAGTTTTAGCTTGTTTTTTGTTGCCTCGGTACTGGCTGGACTGTTGTGCCCACTGGTCACAGGTAGAAGCCAGTGCGTTCGGAAATCTTGGCGTCTGTTCATGACCATCAAATGCAACAGGAAGTTTCATACGAAGGATCCAATCGCTTTTAAGATTACCCGATCCTCTCCAGGTTGAGGAGGTTGCCTTGTCGAACAGTTATCAGATTCAAACTGAATACCAGCGTGTTTCCCCTCAGTCTACAACACCTGAGGTTGGCGATGCTTTGACGGTGGCGTCGGGAGGACGACGGTTAGAGCCGACGTCCCCCGACGAGCGGAGCGGACGGTGGTGAGCGTTAGATGCTAACCCTGGCAGCGGAAGGCATGGCTGGAACTAAAGAGTAGGAAGAGCTTTGTCCTTCAGTGGCGTTCGGTTCAATTCTCTACATACTGTGCGGAGGGCGACTACAGTCAGTCTAGTTAGGCAGGCCGTTTCCAGAAAAAGACAAACTTGCTGGTTTTGTTTGAGAAGAGAAAAAAGGAGGGTTGAGAGACATGCTGAAGCAGCAGTTGGGTTATTGTCTTCTTGAGGGGTGCATGAGAAAGAAGAGACGGAGCAGCGACGAGCTGTGGTGGGAGGGGTGTGTGATCGGGGTGGGGTGGGGAGTGAGGGGATGGTTCTGTACAGCCAGTTCAAGGTTTCCAGAAGCAGGCGCAGCCAACAAAGACATCGAGCCTGATCTGAGTGCTGCTAACGAGGCAGGGGGCGGAAGCATGCTCGTCTCGCTGGGCGCTTGGACAGACGCGAGCGCGTACGACGAGACCATCCTCCTGATACACTCGCTTGACGAGCCCAAACTTTTGAGGGTAGAACAACGACCTGAGACACACCAGACAAAAACATGTCCCCCGTCCAAACGTCTCCAGTTAGTGGTTGTGTTCCTTGCCGAGTTTTGCTGCGGTCTTCAGGGATGAATCCACTCGTGAAATGAGAAATCTAACTAAACAAGTGGTCTCTACTCATATCAAAAAACCCACTTGACTACATTTTAAACTAACAATATTGTATTACATTATTGGGTGCATTTAACCCCCCCGCCCCCCCGTTCTTTACTCTAGAGAGGAATAATCAGTCTCTCCAGGAACTCGTACATTTGAGTTAATTGCACTGAAAAAGTGCGATGGTGATTTATTCTTGGCTGCAGATTAAAGGATTTGGTCAAACTGTGAATGAATCAGGGATGATGCCATGGTAACCATTGCAGCGTGCTTTGGGGATTAGCTAATTTGCTGCTAACGGCTGCAAGCACTCAGTGAGGCTTTCAAGGACACTTCGGTGCATCATATGCAAGCTTTTCAGACTTCCATGAAGTGTTTTAAAGAGACTTTTTGAACGATAGTGATTGAAGTTATAGGAACTCTGGAGAGACTGATGAGTTTTCACCCTGTCTGAAAGGTCCCACTTTGCTGGCACAGCAACTTCCTGGGAGCATGAAGTCGGGGCGACGGGCTGCTGTGGAGTACGGCTCGGTGGGGTTCTGGGACCGTTTTTACCAGTGGGGTTCTCCTCTAGCTGCTGAGCGAAAAGGACGCGAATGCAGCAAGTGAAGCTGCTGCCCAGAGAGGCACGCTCCACCCGCAGGCTGACGGGCACGCTGGCTACAGCTGATGGCTCGCCGCTCCTTCTTCACGCCGTGACAACGCTACCGCTGTGACCAGATCAATACGTGCCGCCGAGAGCATTTTCACACATTCCTTAAAAAATGAAATAAAATCTGGGTACGAGGTGACGTTCAATGTCTTGCAGAACTGGCGCCGAGGCCAGCAAACTGCAAGCGGGGCCCCCTGGGTGCGTGTGAAGATCCTCCCCCCCCTTTTCAGGTGTCTTGTGGGTCAGTGGGAGGTACGAGTGGAGATGTGAAGGTTTACAGTCAGAAGCAGCAGAGTGACATGAGAGGGGGGAGGAAGGGGAGGGAGAGGGGGGGGTTCGTCATGCAGTCTCTGCTAGTTTTACTCCTCCAAGCTACAGGCTACAGGACAGGGGAGGGGGGAGGGGAGGGGGTGGTCCAAAAGAATGATTAGAAAATGGATTCGACTTTCACCTTTTCCTTTATCGCATCAACCTGGAAAGGAAATTAAGAGAGGCAACTTAAGGAGGAAAAAAAAACAAATGGGAGTCTCCCGAAATAGAAACCGACAGAGAGAAAAAAGAGCAGACAGGGAACTCGTCACTCCAAGAAGAAACACAAAAAATACTCGAGAGTGATGCGGGTCATTCACGCTACTTTTGATACAAATGCAGACGTGAGATTTCTCTCGGTCACCTGGCGTAAATTTACAGATGACTTGATGTAAAGATGAACTGGAAAGATGTCTCGCTAAGGTGCAATTAACTGATTCCTGGGTCGAACCTACTACAGATATTCGCCGTCCCGGCTTTTACAACAAACTGAAGCAGTTTCGTGCAGCGTCAGAGCACACAAGCTTTGTGTTTGGAAAAAGCATCAGGTGGACTGTGATTCTTTAGGAACAGAGATAAATGGCATGATGGAGCAGCGCAACACTTATGAATCTCCTGTGTGAAACATTTGTATGGAAAAGTAGCCTCGGGGAGGGGGACGGAAGCCCCCAAAAGAAAAGGAGAAAACACAGTGGTGGAGACACACGATGGCTGACAGAAGCGGCGGAGGATGAGCATGAATGGAGGAAAGAGCTGCAAGAACCAAGGAATCAGGGCTTGTGTTTTTCTTTAAGGCGGTGTGAAGGGACACAAACAGGATTTGCAAGCACATGTTGTCCTGCGGCTGCTAATTTGGGGGCTGTGATTGAAACAAGTTGCTGACTCGAAACAAAATTCCCCCCTTTGTGATTTTTTGTCTTTTTACATGCGTCATAATTGTGTGAGGACTGACTGACAAACATCTCTGTGATCCTTCCCACACATAAATGCCCTTGATGGAGCGCTCCCACAGGTGAACTCGGGCCAACCCACCTTAGAGAGATACTCCCTCATGACCTGGATAAAGTACGGCATGGAGAAGTCCATGATATTGTGTCGCCAGGCCGTCTCCAGCACCACATCGGGCCGCAGCAGGTCATAGCAGGTGAACAAGCAGGCGGCGAAGCACTCTTTCTTGTCTTCCTGCAGGAACCACGCCAGCAGCTCCTCTGCCAGCTCGATGTCCTTGGACTCAGAGGCGTACTGCATGGCGTCCTGTGGGGGGAGGGAGCATGGGCACGGGTCAGTCGGCCCACTCTCAGCGGATTTCAAGAGCGCTTTGACAAAGGCTCCTTCGGGGTCTGTCTTTTACCTTGTAGAGCTTGTCCTTCTTGCAGAGCTCCACACTCTGTTTCCAGCGGTTGTTGCCCTTGAACAGGTAGGCTGCGATCCTCCTGAACTCGATGAGCTCGTGCTTCTCCAGGCCCTGGGCCAGCGAG
The DNA here is from genome assembly GCA_032164315.1 of Malacoctenus gilli. Lineage (NCBI taxonomy): Eukaryota > Metazoa > Chordata > Actinopteri > Blenniiformes > Labrisomidae > Malacoctenus > Malacoctenus gilli. The sequence goes on from JASSRZ010000016.1 coordinate 8,351,526, forward strand.
ATGTTGTCAAAGTTGTCGTACGCGTCAATTGACGTGCGCAGTGCCTGGACAATGCAGAGGAGGAAATATAGGATTGAGTTGAGAATAAAAACAAATGTCACACAGAACTAAGAGAAACCAAACATGTATGGGGGGGGGGGCAACCCTGAAGTCATACCGCGTAGTCTTCTTCAATGATGAAGAGGTTGTTCAGTGCTTCGTTTACGGACTTGTTGTTGTGATTCTGCACCGACCGTAGGTAAGGTTTGACCAGAGGAAGCTGTTTGACCTGAACGGAGAAGGGAGCTGTGTGAAGACCGGTGAACCCGCATCTGCGTCGCCGTATGGAAGGCAGCCACGGCTCAGATACCTTGCTGAAGAAGTTGACGGCGCGCGTGTGGTCCAGCCTCGGGGAGAGGACGATGAGCAGGTCATTCAGCAACAAGGGCTTGAACTCCAGGTAGAAATGGATGGCTTTGTAGTACAGCTCCACGTTGGCCACCTGGTAGAGGACAAACAGGTGCTCGGCTGAATATCAACAGTGTAACTGGGTAAAGTAGTGGCATCGGGCTTTGCGCGGCTTTATGACTTTGCACCTTGGTGACGATGTCTTTGAACTGTCCCTCCTTCCAGGCATCGGACGGGTGATTCATCATGGTGATGATGGCGTTGTCGTACTCCTCGTACTTGTCGTAGAGGAACACCAGCTCCGCCCACAGGTGGGCCTGCTCGGCTGCCCTGAGGACCTTGCCAACACACAAAGGGGTTCGTTGGTTTCAGCACGCAAAGTCCTTTAATGACCCAGCTGATGCAGGGAAAACCTTCAGATGGAGTGGGGGGAGGGGGATCGAAGCGATGAAAAAAAAAAAAAAGGTATTTCCTCATTCGTACCTTTGGAATGTTGACACGGGACCAGAAGAGCTCCAGGTGTTCCCTCATCTTCTGGGGTTTGAATTTGGAGTAGAGGATAGCCAGCTCGGTGAACATGCCCATGTGGGCTCGCTCAAGGCCCAGAGCAGCCTCCAGCATCGTGATGAGCTCCTCGAAGTAACCACGGTCCTGGGGGGGCACCGGACACACACAGGAAGTGAGCCTTTCACTCACAGTCTCAACATAGGCTGAAGTGAATCACAAGGCTGTCCACATGAACAGACTTGGTAGGTTGTCTGCAACGTACCTGGTAGTAGTTGATTAACTCCTCAAGTTCGTCGGCATGGACAACAATGTGCAGGCCACACATTTGGGCCAGACGGAACTCTTTGCCATCCACGCAAGCGAAGCACACCTGGAAGTACACAGAGGGACACAGAATGATCTCACTGATGAGTGTGTTCCTCAGTGTTTTGAGAAATGACAGGGTTTTGCTGCTGTTGGTCCTCTGGTGTCATCTGCTGGCCATCAAAGAGTACTGTAGGGCGGATGTAGTCAGTGTGGTCATTTGTGGAGGAGTTGAAGCAGAAAGTCGACTCTAGCAAGCTGTTCATGAAACATTTTCGGGATGTACTATTTTGTACAAAAACTAAAGGAGGATAATTTGAGTCGTTTACAGCTATATCATTTTTCCTTATCGTAGAGTGAACTGAGCACGACTTAAACTCTGATTAAGAATGAGTTTGACACCATTCCTGACATCGCTCACCTCCTTCCAGGTGCGGGTGCTGTTGGCCTTGCGAGCTCCATCCACGGCAGCCTGATACTCTCCCAGGTGCACCAGCGTGGAAGCCAGGCGGCCAAAGTTGGACACATTGTTGTAGAGCAGTTTGGCCGCATCGTACATCTTGTCGTCGTAGCAACGGTCACCCACCTGCAGCGGCGCGAAAGACATGGGAAATTCAGTGGTCATTAAAGTCACGACTGCCATAAGGCTGTCACTGTATGTGTGATTGTGTGTGTGTTCTGGATGTGCGATCTCTGCAGGAACCAACTTGCTGAATGTGAGCATTATTAGGCCCATTGATGAACTCCTCCAGCTCTGCCAGGCGGTTGGTCTTGGCCAGCGCGAAGATCAGCTCCGTTTCAACGTATGACTCGCGGGCCTTCTTGCGCGCCATCTGGAGGAACTTCACCAGGTCTTCCCAGTTACCTGCGCAGAATGGAAAAATCCCATCAGTTTTATAGCTGCAGTACATCCACCAAACTATAACCAATGTTCTGTATAAACACAAATATTTAGGTCAAAGTTGATCACATTCAAGCCAAACCTCAGAAGGATATATCGCATCAGTGATCTTACCACTTTGGGCTGCAGCTTGTCCCACCTCCATGTAGGCAGACGGGTCATCGGCCTTGATGTAGGAGTCGATGGCTTCTTTGACGAGGCCCTTTTGGAGCTGCGCTTTCGCCAGCTGACTCCAGACCGGGGGCTCGTTGCAGCGCTCAGCGAATTCATACGCTCGGTCCAGGTTACCAATGTGCTCGATCAGAACCTGGAAAAACAGAAAAACAATCATTTAACACAGGACCCCGCAGCTTCACAGAACATCATACTCAGATCGACAATCAAACTTGTTTCGAGGGTTTTAAATGCTGTCTAATGTCGAGTGGAAGTCAACGCACCTGCACTGCTGAAGTGTTGACATCGAATTTTCTGAAAATAGCAAAGGCCTCCTCGAACAGCTCGTTGCTGATGGCAATGTTCGCAATGTCTGGGGCATCGTAGTTATCAAGGCGGTTAATGTACTCCATAACGCGCGTTCGGTCCGCTTTGATGGCTGTCAGGATGAGCAGGTTCTGGAGATTTCTGAGACAAACGACAAGCAAAATCTTCAGCAAACAAACTAAATGAACACAGAATTTAGACATTGTTACAAATTGATGGAACAAAGGGAAACGAAAGCAGCAAGTGTAGAACAAAAACACAGGATTGGATTGATTGATTTTTCACGCTTGATAAAACAAATCTAACTTCTGCTACTTTTATAAGCTAAATGAAACATTTCAGTGGCGGGCAATGCATCAGTTAGCCAACAGCTCAGCTTGTCTTTCACCTGTGCTCGCTGAAGACGGAGTTATCCAGGACGATCTTCTCCAGCAGCTCGATGAGCTCGTTGGGAAGGTCAGCGGTCATGAAGGCCTTCACTGTGACGGACACCTCCTCTGGATCCTGAGTCTCTGACAGGGCCGTCTGAACAACCTGCAGCAGAAGGACACGATTAATTAAATCGCCTCATCTGATCAAAACGAACAAGTTTAACCGCGGCAACTTATGGGAACTAATTGGGTCCGAGAATACTCAGGACAGACACAGACAGCGAGGGGACATCTGGAAGACCACATGTGTCATGCTGAGGGGCTCTGACCTGGTCAATGAGTGGTCTTCTGTAGTTGTTGGTCTCTAACAGCACGCTTGCCCACAGCTCCGGGTTCTTGCGGCGTACAAGGTAGCGAGACAGACTTTTGAACAGTGAGTTCTCATTGCACACCTAAAAAAAAAGGGAAAGAGAATCGTCACACAAAAACAGTAAACACAAGTTCATTCATTTTCCACAGCACCCTGAAAAAAGAGTTTCAGCTTTGCACTCACATGGATGAGTTCCTGGTCACACTGTCCCCTTTCATAGGCCACGCAGGCCAAGTGGGGGTCTCTCTTCTCGCAGTACTTGCCCACCACACGGCTGTCGTAGTAAGGGTTCTCCCTCAAGAAGCGCTCGGGGTTGTTGTTGCTGTCGATATAGATCTTGGCCAAGGCGTTGTGTGTCGCCGGCTCTTCACAGCCTTCGTGAATACGAGCCTCCAACCAGGGCAGCAACAGCTTCAGTCTGAGGAGGGATGCAGGATGTTGTTAATTGACGGATTCAGAAGCTACAGCAAGGTAGGAGAGTTCAAACGCTTTGTTATCCTCTCACCGATTTCTTTTCTCCACCTCAGCGACCAGCTCATCTGTGGAGAACTGTCCTCTCACCACCATGATCAGGTTCTTGATCACGTCCTCGGCACAGTCAACGTCCAGCAGCCCCCCGATGACCACTGGCAGACGGCTTGGGTTCACCTTGGGTCAGGAAACAGCATGTTGATAAACACTTCTGTTTCAGGATGGCTCTGTTTCAGTTTCGAGAAGCTGTGTTTAATAGACTCTTCGTGATGGAGCAGTAACTTACCTTCTGAACGTAGATTTCAATGTACTTCTGCAGACTGTTGCGGTACAGGTACAGGACCAGATCGTGAACAAAGTCGAAACGATCGCACACGATGATTAAAGGCAGCTGGTCAGTAAGCTTGGCCTCCTGTTGGGGGGGCAAAACGCACTATGTTACAACCTAATGTTGCTGAGAAGCTTGAACTGGACACAGAAACGGTTCTTGTGGATTTATTCTGACCTTGAGAAAGTTCTTCACACGTTCGGGATCGTAGCAGTTACTTTCCCTGCAGATTCTCTCCACCTCTTTGATTTGACCCGTCTTGCAGGCGGCCTGGATGTATTTGAAGTGGACCTCTGGATCCTGGCTGAAGTTCACAATTGAACCCAGGAAGTAAAACAAACCTGAAAGGGAAAAAAGGCAGTATTAACAGATCATCTTGACTGAACTGCAGAGAAATGTTTTGGGTTCGTCTTTGGTCCTCACTGACCCTCAAAGCTCTTGAAGGACTCAAACAGTTCAGTGAGCGACTGGGTGGTCAGCTGTTCGTGGTACTTTGAGGCGACCTGCACACAGATCTGTAGGTTCTGGCGGATGTTGGCGGACAGCATGGCCCTCAGACACTCCAGAGAGTCCTCCACAGAGAGGGAGCCGAAGAAGTTCACCAACCACTGCAGCAACGGAGAGGGTCTGATATTAAACTTCAATGCAAAAACACTGTGTGTTTCATTGAATCAGTTTGTTTGCAAACAGAGAAAATCTAACAAGAGTTGTCATCAGTTTAAATTGGTTGGAGTTGTACCTCTGGATTAAGAAGATGTGTGTGCACCACTGCACGTTTGATGTCGTATAAGTCAGTGTAGTGTTCCAGCGCCCTCTGCAGGAGACCTGCTTTCTCACACAGCTGTGCCACATGCGCTCGATCATAGTGGGTGAACATTTGATTGCCGAGGATGGCATCCGCAACCTAGATGCAGGAACAAAGACATTTCCATATTCTTAACACATCTGATAACCATCTGCAACAGAAAAATAATGTACCAGTTTGGCTGATATGATTTTTGCACCTGTGGTGCGTGGACCAGATTCATTTCCAGCAGGCGGGTCTGCAGTGGTCCTTCCATGGGTCTGTTGTTCTTCAGAGCATCCAGCAGGAAGGATGTGCACTGCTGGATCAGGTTGTACTCCATGAACACATCGACGATCTGCACACACACAAGGGACACAATTAAAAACAATTAAAACACATGTTGTTTCACTTGTGTATTGAATCAATTTGGACATGTTTTCAGTTTCTCAGTTGCGTAACTCAAAACGGACAGGAAGCAATGCACGTATTGGGATGTGCGTTTTACCTGTGTTATGTCAGCGAGCGGCTCTTCATCCTGAACCAGCATCTGGGAGAACTGAAGGCCCTGTTCCGGACTGATGCGCATTACGTTCCTCAGCAGAAAGATCCAGTCTGGAGTGTAGCCCACCTAGAGAGAAGAGCAAGAACATCTCAGGCTGTTCCCACTGTAGGAGTAGGCGAATGTGGTCGCCGCTGCAGCACATCGAAGGCCCCCTTCACACACCTTCTTGGCGTAGAGGACAATCTTCTGGAACTGGCCGGTCTCTGCAAAGCACTGGATGACCTTGTTGGGGACGTTGGCTCTGAGGTAGACGCTGAGGGCCAGAGTCGGATCCACGGACTTCACCAGGTCCCCGAGCTCCTCGGAGCATTCCAGCTGGGAACACACCACCGAGTTTGGACAAACTGTTAGAGTCTAAGAAGTATGGATGGATTATGTGTTGAACTGACTTTTGAATTTGTTTGGAATATCTCTACGATCGTGCATAAAGATTTCGGTCTGACGTTTACTCCAAATAAACATGTGGTTATGAGGAACACCTAACAACAGTTCGATAGTATTTATAGATTTTGCTGACTGGGTGTCTCCGCGAGCTGCCACCTGCTTCATCTTTATAGTGCGAGTTAAGGTGACAAAATGTGCTTCTCAGTGTTGTAATTTGGCAGGAAATTAGAAAAATCGTTCAAGTTTAGATGCGTTCTTCCCGTCTTCAACGTGTCACCTCATGACAAGGGGTGAAATGAAATGGACTGCAACCCGAACCTTGTCCTCTTTGAGCCATTTCTCGAGCAGCTGCTTGCGGCCCTGCTGGAGAACGGGCCTGCAGAGCTCCAGGGACTCAAACTTATTGAGCTGGCCCTGGTCCAGCAGGATGCCAAAGTACTGGAGCAGGGGGGACGTCTGGCCGGGCTGGGCTGGAACACTTTGGAACCTGCGAATGGTGTCTGGAGTGCGAAGGATTCCCTGCAGAGGAGAGACAGGAAGAGGAGAAGAAGAAGGAGGAGGAGGAGGAGGAGGAGGAGGAGGAGGAGGAGGGGGGGGGGTTAGTCTTGTAGACTCCTCTGATCAAAGTACTCTAAACTTGTCCACGTCGACGCTCTGGTGCCCGTCGTACTGAGCTAAAAGGAACCTGCTTAATCTCGCACCGTCTAAACCCGGGTGTTGTGGTGGCACGCTGGCATTACCTTTGGCGCGTTGGCTGCCACCTTGGCAGCTTCGGAGTAATTCCCTGCCGCAAACAGGGTGTTGAACTTGCGGGCGAACAGTTCCTCGGCACCGGCGAGGTTGTTGCGTACGGCCATGCGGAGAGCCAGGTCGGGGTTCTGCAGCACATTTGTGATGTACGGGATGATGTTTTCCTCCTCGACGCACACGGACAGAACCTGTGCACATTTGCAGGGTTCAACATTTGTCCACAGAAGAGAAGATATAATGATGTGAACCGATTTGTCAACTTCCTGTTCAATCGTGCCAATGAGTTACCAAGTTGAGCTCCTACCAACCAACCAGACTCTTCATCTGATATTGACCACAGTTTATTATGATGCTGACATCAAAAAGAAGCCTTAAAATGAACAAACGAGATAAACAATAAAGAATAAGTCTTCAAGGCCATTTAAGCCTCATGCTATTGTTGACAGTGTCACATTTCAGAGTGAGCATGCGACGCACTAAGCTGTATATGCTGGACCTGCAGGTGAGGGCCAAAAGCAATAACAGGATTAGCCAGCATGTGTAGCCTGCCTGGCCTGAGCTTAGCCCTCCTGCTGTGGCCGTCACATGGAGCCTCACACCGACGATGCCGCTGCAGCCCGATCGTTTCGCCGAGGTTTTCCTCGTCAAGGTCAAACACAAGGACCGACACCGAGGCACCGCAGGGCTGCCACGCCACGGGCACACACAGGAATAGATATACAGACCCTGGCACTGGCACCCGCTCGCAAACAACAGCAGGGATTTTCTGTCCTGCTTTTTTACCATTTTACGAACATTGAACTCATTTGGTGATGACTGACGTGCAAAACACAAGTTGTCACTTTCCATAAAATCCTAAGAGTAAATATTTAGCGTGTGTGTCTCTTGTGATGGTAATTACTGAGCCGATGACTGCTGAGCACTGTATTTTACGCTCGGTGAAATGTAGGTCCATCAAACGTGAGCCAAAAATCATATCCGTTTTTAGAACCATCCCAGAACTCAAACATCTTCTCCTTAAACAGCCAATTACAATATATTTGGATTTCAAAAATGAAAGAAAATGCACAACTGAATAAGATAAAAAAATTACAAGTGTTTCTGCATTAGCAGCTTTAACTTTCAGACAAACAATCTTTTGCTTGACGTGTGGTGACATTTCTGTAGCTCTCCAGAACACGCTTCATTCTCTGTACCTGTCCTTTCCTGTTGACTCCAATGATGCCGGCTGTGGGTTCATGCGGAGCTGTCACGAAGATGGTCTCTCCACTGATCCTGTTCATGTAGATACAAGTTCCAGTCTCCAGGTCGTACAGGTGGATGTAGCCATATTTGGTGATGAGAAACACAACGTCCTGCTTGGAACTGATCTGAATGTGGAGAAGGGGGCAGATTTGCAATCAAGCACTGTGAGCACCAAGTGTGATGCCAGAACTGAGAGCAGCCTCAGAACTCTGATTAAAGGCCAGTTGGTCGACTGACCACAAAGACTTTCCTCATCTGAAGAAAAACAAGCGTTAAAGTAATGTAAAAGTCTCCTCAGAAAGGAGGTTTTGTACCTGCATGGCAACCGGGAAGTCATTTTGGGCTTCTGGAGGAAAGAAAACATCAACAGCTTTCTTTGGAAACGGCTGGTTCCCGGTTGGAGGCGTTCCAACTTCAATGATATGGAGCTAGGAAACAAACACACGCATCAGGATGGAAGACAACACAGAGAGCCTGACAGTGAACATCCTTGAATGCAGTCAAAGCAGAGTGGAAACACTCAAGGCGACTTTGATTTGCTTCTCTCGCAGCAACCGGCTTAAGGTTTGGGTTTTTTTTTTCACGCTAAACCTTACTTTTCCTCCCGCCTGTCCTCGCACAGCAAAGCAGAACAGAGTGGACTCTTCGGTGTTGCCCTCCATCTTGAACTGTGCGAAGCCGGCGGCGTGGCCCTCAATGGGCTGCGACACCTTCCGATCCACGGAGTACAACTGCATCGCTCCGACGACACGGTTTTGCTGAGGAGGAAAAAAACACACAGAGAACAAGACTGTCTGTGGTTCACTGCTGTAAGCTCTGTCTCATGGAGACTTGTTTTTAGAAATCACATTCGAATAAAATCCTTTTTTTATAATCACACAGGGCTACAGATGTGCTCGACATTCTCATTAAGCGATCATGATGTTCTCAAAAAACTGGTTTGAACTTTTAACTCAAGCCGACGCTGCTACTGGCGGCAGGGAGACACTTGCAAAGCATTTTTATTCAAAGCGGGTGGAGGAAATGCTGTCGAGTGCAAGATGAGTCATCAGTTACTGGGATCAGGCCCCATCTCAGTGGCAAGCAAAGAAACTGATAAGAAAATACTTGCGTGTTAGTGTTTATATACGAGAACTGAAGAAGTGTGGTTAGAAACTACTGATAATGATCAGAGACACCGACTTCACAGTACTGGAACCTTCTTAGTTCCAAAGGTGAATGACGCAGACACACTGGCCCACTCACCTGCGCTGAGATGCCAATGAGCAGCAACCACTTCTGTTTGGCGTCGGTGCGGTAGTTGATGATCTGGCAGCCCGCCAGGCTGGAGTGACGGTCGAAGACTTTGATTGGCTGCGAGTCGCCCTCCATGCTCCAGTGGTAGACGGCGTTGTCCGTGACGAGGGCCACCGTGTTGAGGGAGATCCACTTCCAGAAGGTCACGTCGTCCGTCATCGTGTGAGCCTTCATCTTGCTCTTCATCTCAATGTTAAAGATCTGCAGGGTCTTTGCCGCTGGAAATGTTGAGAGGCAACGTTTACACTCAGCGGCACGGTGGGAAGCCTTGCCCCCCCCCCCCTCCCACTTTCAAAGTAAATCAGGTAGACTCTACCGGAACCAGTCCAGTGACTAAAGCTACAACACACAGCAGACTTGGGGAGTAAAACACACCGTTTGGGGGGAAAATGTATTCCAGTTACTGGAAGAAACGCTGGCAGTAGGGGGATTACGAGAAAGCCAGTACCAGTGTCAAAAATAAAAAACAAGGTGCAAGACCAACAAAAGGGGCAACCACTTAAAGGGTGGATCTGCATTCAGTTTGGTCTGATGCAACTAACGCTTCAGGTCATCGCTCTCAGCTACGATTGAGCGGACGGACCTCCTCCAATGGCGTCAGCTCCATTTCTGAAGCTACTACCGTTGACCTTGCGGTCAAAGAAATATGGACTGACAAGATTTTTTTTCGTAAAACTTTTGAGATTCTGTCTCGTGACGAGGCTACAGCGCTGCTTTCGTTTAGGTCTAGACTTAATAGGCTGATTCATCACAATTATCTTGGTACAGTGATACTGACGCCACTCGTGTGGTGCTTCAAATCTGACTTTCCAGTGTTCAGATAAAACTGTTTTTAAAAAGGTTTGTTTCCCCCTCTAAGTATTTGCCACTAATCTCCCCAACCACCACCAGATCATTTAGGAGCTCGGGACAAATTAAAATTAGGATTTCATGACCTGTGTGCCCCCCCCCCACTCCCCCCACCCCCACCACTTATTAAAGAAATGAAACTCCAGGCACCACTCTTAGCCGAGCTGCACCGAGATTTAATCCTGAACAAACGAGGGATGTGGGAATTTGGGTTGGGTCTGAATGCAGATTAGCAAAAGAAGACCACGAAGCACACAAACAGATGTAATGATGAGAGGGATGCTGAACGGATGCACTCACACTCATTTTCACTGGGGTTTTTCCCCCCAGCTAAACACAAATATTTTAGATTTAATGCGGCTGAAGCAAGCCTCCTTAAAATTAAATCTGTTTAGTAACACATACCTTGTGTACATAAACATACAGTGACCTCACATTTTTTCAATAATTGTTCTTTCAAAGTAAAACATAGAAATAGGACTGAAAAAAAGCTGTAATAATTTAAAGTTGGAGCTGGAAATAAGAGAGATTTAAAGAGTCTAGTTTTGTTCTTTGAAAAAGATCTTTTTTTAAGATTAAATGACCTGAAAGTGACTCCCTGATTAGATTAAGTCCAAAAATAGAACCCTAAGAAAAATGGTCAATTAAAGAAGTTAATGTAAAATATATCTCTGATACACCGGCTGGAAGGAGGCCCCGCATTTGGCTGTAATCTCTCCCTCCTCCTGCTGCAGGCCAATCAAAGCTCGGCTCTGTGTGCTGTGCTCAGTGACACATTTAATGGAGGCTGCTGTCCCAGGTTAATCCGAGATCGATTGTCAATGCTGCAACTGGAGTTTGGTTTCACGCTGGTGATCTGTGAATCGCTGCAGCATCCAATATCTGTTTGAACTATACTTGCAGATAAAAAAAATGCCTTTTTGTTGGATAAAAAAAATAACAATAAGTGTTTTTTTCCCCCAGTCTTTTTTCTGCACTTAGCAGGTCGGAGCTTCTTTAGGGGCAGCTCCAGAAACACTAATGTGGGACTTCCTTCAACTCTGGTTCTGGGGACTTTATAGACTTTGGCAAGTGGAACACAGAACACGTTCCAAGTCAAATCGTCTACAGCTTCCGGGTACAAACTGAAATTACGTCAAAAATAGTTAACATGAGGCTACTGAGCACTTTTTTTCATCACAAGAATGTTTGGATCAGTGTGAATGAACAGTTTTCTTATATTTTAATGTTACATGCAAGCAGCAAACAACTTAAGAACGGGACCTTGATGAGAAGTCAGTAATTATTGAGACAGTCAACACATAAAGGCCTAATTTTCTCACATTGATCCAAATAAAACTCATTGATGAAAAGACACTTTATTTTTGTTCCTGCATATTGAAATCTGATTATTACATCACACTGATGGTTTGACAAGACTAATGTCCTACATTCACCTGATGTCCCGCTTCACTAATTTCCTGTGGTTGTGATCATAAAGATGGAACCAGTTATACCTGCATTTACTTGAAGCGTCAACTTCTGCTTTTAGAAACAGATTAACACATTCACTCCACGACGTCACTCGCAGAAGCGTGAAGTCTGTGATCAGCACACAAGAAAGCACGGCGGAGCGTTGTGGGTTTAGAAACTGAATGCGCTTCTCCAGTCCACTCTGAGATTTTTCGGAGACTTAATCGAGTACCGTAAAGGGATGTTTAATAAATGGTCGGCTGTGATGTACGAGATATGTGCAGTGTAGCAGGATGGAACAAACACACAAACACAAAGAGGTACGCCTACAAGGAACTTAGGTTTCGTTAGGTTCCGCTTTGGTTAGCGTCGTACGGTTCAAGCATTCATTAAAAAAAAATATATCGACTATCAGTACTGTGCACACATTTCAAGACAGTGCATACAGGATCACTTTAGAACAACTCATGATATGTAAAATTCAACTCACCGTCTGCAAACATAAGAAAGCAGTAAGAAATGAAAAAAGAGCAAAAACAAGCAAAATAGACAAAATATTCATGACAGCATGACATTTTTACTGACACTACAACTGCTTCCATTGTTTTAGGTAGTTATTGTGTTGCACATTTGAATTCGTTAAGAAAAACTACTTTAGTTACTCATTAATTGACAAACACAAATGAGGTGGTCTACATATGAACATCAAAATGAAAAAAAGCAGACTGTGACAGCTACATAACTGACTGACAACACAAAAATTTACACAAATGACCCAGTGGATTAGACCAAAGCAAAATAGCAAGGGTAAATATGACCAACCACAGCTCTTAACTGTTTCCTGTCTCACTCCATGTGTTGCTGCTAAATCTAGCACACTTGCAAAGCGGTCAAAGTGCCGCGTGCCGCTTACCTTTGAGGGCGATAACTTTGCTGGCGGGGTTCATGATGGCGCTGTCGGCCGAAATGGGCCGGCGTATGGGGTTGTTGGGGTCGGCCATGTCGATGATGACGACCTGGGCCTGCTCGCCCACTTTCTCCCTGATGCAGATGAACTTGTCGGACTCCATGGTGAGTGTGCTGAATCCGATGTTGGCCGGGTTGATCCCCAGGTTCTGGAGCTGAGACATGAGAGCACGACCAGCTTTAATTGCAGCCTACACAGGTGCTCAAAGGGTACACGTAACACTTGTTTATATGAAATATTTAATAATCTGTTTTATGAGGAAACAGAAGAACACATGTGGCCTGGGACGCTAAAAAAAAAGACACAAACTTGGCCAAAAAAATAAAATCCTTGGAGCTCACAGTGGGGATTTATGAAGACAAGCATCACCATATAATCTTTTAATGGAACATTACCAACAGGAGCCTGTAAGCACCTTTATAAACACTGTATTTGAACAGTTCACGAGTCGCAATAAGCAACAGGATGACGTTAATGCATGTTATAATTGCTTTTCACTCTCAACAGTTATACAGTTAAAAATAGATGGCAGTCGTGGCATTATCAGTGGACCAAATCAGGTGGGATGTGAGCTCAAGGTCGTCACTAGATGGTTTTATTCTTCATTCATTCATGAGTGACATTTTTTTAAAATTCATTAAACATTTGAATGTTGACTAAATACTTGACGTTACAACAGTTTCTTGGCAACTTTCAATCAATTGGTCATGTATTTGTATTCCTCTGTAAAATTGTAGCAACTAAAATGGCACATTTATAATTCACAGAGACAGGATCAAATGCAGAGCATATTACTCAGAGAGGGATCGGTATTGCTGGGTGATGTAAAAGAAAAACTCAGACTGAGACTAGCAGCCAACACCAGTTTGTCCTCCCACAGTTACCAGCGAGAATAATTGTTTTTGCATGCCTACTAAAAACAGAAACGTTGCTTTTTCGTTTTGTTTGCTGCTGCTCTCGCTGGGTGCCCCTCTGCATCAGAACCTCATCTTGGACAACCTATCCATGAGGTGTTATTTCCGCTCATGGAAGGCCACGAGCACTTTCTGCTCCCTAATTGCTTCTAAACACCTGAATCGCATGAGGCTCAGCAAAAAGCCTGGTAACAACATGCTGGTTACAATACAATTATATATGTGGCTGTAGCTTTCAAGCATTAAGATGCAAGATCTTTATATTAGAGGGCCAAGTGATGTCCTCCCATCATACTGTCACGAGATCCTTCAGAAAACACCCCAAAAATACAGTCTGAAAAACAATTCTTGCTGTGACCCTTAAAGGTCCTCAGAGGACAAAGCTAACCACGCAGTTAGAGCAACGTTGGAGGGTTCGAATGAAACCAGGAGTACAATCAATGTGTGATATGATCCAGATGTTCACCCTGCAAAACTCGGCTGCACGGTATGTCTCGGATGACAATTATGATAAATGATAACGTGGGGAAAACCGCAATGACTTGTGTTTCCCAGTGCTGTACAACGTTGTGCTGCAGCCCAACATTTTCCACCAGTCATAGCGCCCTGAATGCCCACGTGTAGATGTGAGTGATTGAGGTTGTAGCATGTGGAGAGAGCTCACCGTGTGTCATGGGGACAGAAGGGCCAGACACGAATGTTTATTTCAACCAATATTTGCTACCTTATAGGATATTGGTGCTTCGCGTTGCTAAGCCCTTCTATGTCGAACAACATGTCACTGTCTCAATGTGACCCTGGGGGTCCCCATGTGACATAATCTCATTTCCTTGGTGGTGTGGGCATTAAATAAAAGACGGATAACAAAAAAACATATAAATATTGATGTGTTTAATCTGCGATGGAGTGCACCTGCTGCACTTAAACTGAACTGTGATTTCTGACAGAATGGGTGGACCACCTCACTGGCCTCAGACAGGGGGGGATGCTGAGTTTTCATTACAGTGAAAAGCCCCCTACTGAGAAACCTCAGCAGTTCACTGGCCTTCTCGTGACATAACCTTTGAGCAGATCGTGAAATGGCACAGGGTCCTTCCCATCTGCAGTTGGCCGCACATTCACCCGCTTCTGACGGGGGCTACTTTCGGGCTCCACACGACACGTAGAACGAGAATAAGCCCGTTTTACAAAAAACAAACAAAAAAAACCCAACCATACACATCACGGCTGCAGTGAAGCGGCGGAGATCTGGGATGGTTGTGACGCTATCCAGGTCAGCGACTGAGATGTCTTGCATGGCGGCTACGATTAAATGACGTGACACCAGCATCCCTCACGACACACAGGCGATAACCGTTAACTAGCTAATACTCAGGCTATTAGCTAGCTGGAGCGCGGCGCTGCTCGCGTCTCCCGTTATAACGAAGGGGGGAAAAAAGACGGTAGCTGAAGGTCAGCTATGATTTGTAACGTTATTTCGCGTTTCCGCCCGGTTGTAGCGCGCTGCTAACGGCGGCTAACGCCGAGTCTACCGTGGCAACAGCATCCGCGCAATGAATGAACGACGCTAGCCTGAAAATCTGGTTTGTAGCTTTTGGCTAAAACGGGGGAGGGGAGGTCATTCATTTGCTGCGGCTATTGACGTTTATCGTTAGCTTAGCTTGGAAGCTGTCAAACGATGGCAGAAACAGAGGAAATCGTCACAATTAGGATGGCGCATGCATCTACACGCCCGTTAGGCTCTCCCCAAGTACCTGGAGGTGCTCCTGGAACCGAATGGGCAGAATCTGAGCCATGGTGCTTGTCTTGGGCTTCTCCGGAGTCCCGAAATCCTAGCCGTACCGCTAGCAGGCTGGCTCGGCTGTAGCACCGCGCTAGCTACGACCTCCTCACTGTGTGTGTAGGTCGGAGCCAGTCACTGAAAACGAAAGCACTCGAACAACAGGGGGAGGAAAAGGCGAAAAAAGGCGCTGGAAGGCGTGTTCCCGCAGTCCGCTGTCGGTGGTAACGCAGATTTTACGCGCCCTCTCCGTGTGCGGTTTCAGCACCGCATCGATGGATAGCAGCGGCTATGGCTGATCTTCTGTCTAAAATCCGCAATGGCGGCGGAAACAGCTCACAGCCTTCCCCATCCGGAAGCATCCAGGGAGCTGGGGAAGGACACCGACTCTGCCCCTTCAGATGATGCGCACTGTCACATTCAGTCTATTTCGCCTGTGATATTCACATCTGTCTGACTTCACAGTTTTGTACATTTTTCTCTCTGCCAATAAAAACTCGGTGTTTATTCACGTAGGCCAGTAACGCAACAAGCGGGGGAACGACAGGGGGGAAATGGCTGAACATCCTCAGTTCTACAAACTGTCACATCTGAAGTAGAGAACGTGGTGCTTACTCAATCAGGTATCTGCAGCCTTCACGAAGAAGAAACATTTTTGTTCGTTTATCCACTTTATAAAGGACTTCTGGAGCAACACAACAAAAGCAACCTTCAAACATCATAAGTATTCTACAGAAAGCTTTTGTTGTTGTTGCAAGTTTGCTGTATAAACACAATAGTGGCTGTTATATTGAGACCCTGGCTAGATTACTGAGAGTTGGGTAGCAATGCAGGATGACCAATCACTTCAAAGGATTATCGATTACAAAATGAATTGATTCATATTGCGTAGTAATTTCTCCCTACAGAGAACCTAAAGAGCCACAAGAGAATGAAAGTGTCCTCTCATGATGAGGAGATTGCGATCAAAGACATCATATAAGGCTGGAAGAAAACACATGAAAGGCCAATAAAAAGCATCTTATTCTCATCTAAAATGACAACGTAATAACTTATCACAAGACTAAAAATGATTCAATTATCAAACTGCTGCAACAAAAGTGATTTTGAATGGTCCATGGTCAGAAATAACTAGCTGGCAATACTTAACATTTTAAGGTTTGTTTTCCTTTTTTTTAATTTTAACTCGCATTTCATCAAAACTTTGACAGCTTTAAGTGGCTCCAACAAAAGACACCTTGGCAGAGTTTTCTCAGGTTTGGGTCACAAACCAACACTAAATATTTCAGTCGTTCGCTGCTGCTCTTTTGTATTCGTTTCATGGCATCTGACCAGGCAAGACTTGCCCGTCATACTTTTTTTGCATTACATTCATTTAGTTCCAGAAGTCAAGACCCACCACGTAATCCCAAAGTATGTTCACGTGCTTCACATCGAGCTAATCACCACGTTTGGAGCCCAAGTTATTTCCAATGGAGCCTCAAGCTGAAATGGTCCTACAGACAAACTGGAATACTCAACATTTGAGTTGCACACAGTATTTAAAATGATCTATGCGTTCCATCTTTGGGCACCATTGACAGAATCTGACACTGAAAACCATAGTGCTTCCCAAAAAACACAATAAATAAACTTTAAACAGGAATTTATAGTCAAGTACAGGCAGAGAGGTGTCTGTAAGTATCCGTGCTTTGTAATATGGAAGTCCTGAAAATGTGGAGTCCTCATTTAGAAAATCTTACAGGGGAATGCAAAAGACGACTCAGGACAAAACGGATGCGTTTCAAGAAGCAGCTGTATTCGACTATAAAGGCATCTCTAATCCAGTGTCTCTAAGCTGTTTTCTTTTTATATTTCAGTGTAAAAAGCCTAAATTCTATTAGAAAAAAAAGAAACAGTAAACCCAAAATAACATTTCATAAGAAAAAAAAAATCATTGAAAAAAAAAAGAAAGAATGAAATCCCCATTCACCAGTCATTTCAATTAAAATAGAAACACCATTTCATTTTTGCTAACATTTTCCCTCAAAACAAATATATATATTTTCCTTATATATATATATATAATATATAGATAGATAGATATTTATATATTTATTCTCAAGGCAGTTGGTCATGGCCAAATTAATTGACCTCATCATGGCCATTTTTCATGTTTCAAAATTAGAAAACATCTAGAATGGAAGAAAAAAAAAAAACAACTAGCGGAAGCACAGTGTACAAGAGGAGCCACTGCACTGGCCAACAAATATCTCATTTTGAGTGAGAGGGAAATAGTCTATCAAGGCAAGTGTGGCACACAGACACACTTCCTCTGGAACAAGTGCAATGCAAAGAGAATACATTTCTCACACATGATAAAACTACAACACACTCCTCTTTCACAGCACTCAGGTTGTCCGTTGGGTTCCCTTTGCTTGTCTCCTCTTCCTCTTTACATCTCTGTGGTGGTGGTGGTGGTGCAGCAGTCGAAGGTTTCGTCTTGTGCCGTTTTAGTCTCTGGCCATTGCCAAGAGCTCCAAGTCCACTCGATGGGAGATGGGGGAGGGGAGGGGGGGTCCTGGTTCTCTGATCTGTGATTTTTTACCACCTCCAATAATAATCAACATTTTCAAACCAGCAAATGTCCAAAATGGCTAAAACGGCCTTTTTTTGCTGACTGAAAAATGAGAAAAAAGGATCCCAGCATGCCAGCATTTGCTATTACAGTAGAAAGATGACTAAATACACTGTCCCTGAATACTGAAGACTGCTCTATCAGTAAATGGTGTGTCTGATAGCAGAGGGAAGAGGACACAGCAAGCAGGATTTCTGCAGCAGAGAGAGAGAGAAAGTTATAATGCCAATTTAGGGGGAGCGTGTCCGGCTGGAGCTGTGTGTTCTGGAAAGGTTCAGATGAACAGAGCACACAGAGAAAAAGAGGGGGACGGGATGACTGAGAGCAGGGTGGGGTGGGAGGGTGGGGGGTGGTGGTGTTGGTGGAACAGGGCGGGACCACTGAAAGTGATCGTCAGAAAGTGCCGGATGGAGGAGGAGATTCCCTGGGTTCTCATTTACATGAAGTGAATATGCATGTTGTACAAATAAGCAAGTGTGCTCGCATGTGTTCATGTAGGGGGGCGGCGGGGGAGTGTAGGGAGGGAGGGAGAGAGAGAGAGAGAGCGAGAGAGAGAGCGATTTTCCCTGGGCTACAAAGGAGGGCATGGTGGAGGAGAGGTCCGCTGCGGGGCCCTCCATCCGTCACAGCCCTCCGCGACGCCTGACACTCAGCAGAACTATGTGCCTCTCTTCTGAAGCTCCTGAATAAAGGCTGTGGAGGAAGAGGAGGAAACGAGCATGAGGCACCCAAACGGTGTCACCAGAGAAGAACCGCATCGTGTAAACAACCTTACCTCCGATAATTTCGTCTTTGACTTTTTGTAGTTCTTTACGCACCTCCTCCAAAATGTCCTGGATAACAAATGGCAACAGAAGACTCAGTCAGCATTTTGCTGTTTGTGTGTAGCTGATCACATTGTGTTTATACTTGCTGCAGAAAGTAAACTAGCCTTTAAAAGTGGGACTTATCCATAGAGCCCAACTTTATTTCTGAAGCCAAAATGATTCATCTTAAATCACCTGACAAAAAACTATTAATTTAGTACAGTAAGATAAAATACTCGCACTGTAAAGATATGAAGCTCACCTGTTTCATTTTCTCTAAATCGGAATCGTCTATTCCACTGGCATCACTGTTGTTGTTGTTGGCAGTCGTCTTTGCTCTGTGCGAAGACAAAAAAAAACACACAAACGCAGACGTTCAAATTGTATGTCTCGGCAGAACTACAGAGTGTTAAACAGTGTGAAAAACCAAGATTAAAAAGAGATCAACCGAGAGTCAAACAGCAGAAGTGAAGGTTGGAAATAAGTCAGTTCAGTTTATCTGTATCAGACAATCAAAGTTAAGAATGCTGCCGCGACATCTGAAATTCCTTTGCGGCCCACCCTCAAATTTACCTGCAATTGTGATTAAAACACAAAACTAGGACAGTTATTTCATCCAAACGAATGTTACTCGTCACGTTCTCTCACGGCCAACCAGCATTACCGTCACAACCCACCAGGGGGCTGGGAATTCACACTCCTGCACTTTTAAATCATATTTCTTCTTTGCTCGCTTGGAAATTTGACACCATTTGGAAATTATTCATCTTGCGCATTCTAAATGTGATCCAAGACAACAAAGAATCTAAGATCACAGATTCTTACAGAAACTGTTCGAACCACAAGCTTTAATAACACTCGGAACTTTTGATTATTCACAAGGGGAAGTCACATGTGCATTGTCTGATGCATCATGGAGGATTTCCTCCTCTGGACGATACGCTACCCCGGTGTGACGCTCACAGTGATGCCGCGCTGGCCTGAGGCGGGAAACTAAAAAGCGAGGCGGTGCGAAGCAGGAAGGTCATGAGTGAAAGGGACAGCATGTGTACCTGGAAGCTTGGGACAATGAGGGAGTGGAGTCCATGCTCTTTATGATGGAGTTATTCCTGTTAGTGAGACACACACACACACACACACACACTCCACGCTTAGATTGAAAATGGAGGACATTCACACACAAAAAAACACACACTGGTCCGTGGGTGAGAGCAGACGGAGACGTGGTGATCAAAGTGTGCTGGTGGAGGGTGAAGGGGGGGTGAGTTCAAACACGAGACGGCTGATCAGCTGGCGACTGCAGCAGGGGGAGGGGAAGCGAGTGCACCAAAGATTACCTGGACGCTTTCTCCCAAGGTCTCCTCATGGTGTCTGAGGGGGGAGGACGCATAAAAAAACACCCGTTATCTCTCACATGGAAAAAAAAAAAAACAAGCAACCGAGTAGGAGGAAAGGCACTGGTGGAAGAAGCTAAACATTGTAGTTCTCACCACTTTGACCTTGAGGCTCTGAATCATCCTGGAGAGGGAAGAACAAGGACTTCAGTCAGAGTGAGTCATGCCCACACACCACTCGTTCCTTTTCAAGGTAGCCAGTGTTTGGTCTTGTGTGCAAACAAAGGAGAGAGTCTTACATTGTCTTGTGTCTTCACTGGTGGTTTCTCTCCGGTGTCGGCTGCTTTTCTCCTGAAAAAGAATCACATTCAAGAGGATCTCAGAATGTAAAAACGCGCACATAAACTTCGAACACCTTTAAAGAGCAGAACTTGATAATCTGCAGCTTGACAAAATTCTGCACTGTTTTTGTTAAGGTCAAAATGTGTCGTCACTCACCTCCGGGCTAGGATGGCACTCATCTCCCCCATCAAACCACCTCCCCCTCCTCCCCCTCCCCCTCCTCCTCCTCCTCCTCCCCCCAGCGAGGAGTTACTGCTGCGGTTCGAGTCAGCTCTGCCTATCGAATTTGCAGAGCCGCCGTCCTCCTGCTGGGGGCAGCAAACAACAAATACAGACGACTTGAGCCGCTGCAATCGACACAACACAACCTTCTGCCTGCTTGGAAACGCGAATCATAAAAATCGCTGACTGCGTGTGTGTGCGTAATGTTATTTTGGCCTTGAAAAGCAGCAACAGCCCAAACAGAAAAGCACCAAATCCAAAATCTGCTCCACACTCACCTTGGATACTTTGCGGAGTTTGGCTCCGGCGAGAGCAGCTGCGAGGCCACCACCTCCGCCAATGCCATCTCCTCCTCCTCCTCCTCCTGCAGAGGGCAGTGGAGGCGCGGGCGGAGGGCCTCCGGGGGGTGGTCCTGCTGGGGGTGGTGCTGGTGGCGGAGGGATGCCGGCAGCTGGAGGAGGGCAAGGGGGTGGAGGAGGAGCCGGTGGAGGAGCGGGGCCTCCAGGGGCCATCGGTGGTGCTGGTGGAACATGCACTGAGAGCGAGAGTAAGAGAGAGAGACTCAGTTCCTACTCAAGCCTGAGATCACAGTGTTTTTTGTTTTTTCTACCCTCACAGACAAGTGTTGGCAAGGCGACGAGTCCTTTTTGGTGCGAGGGAGAGGAAAAAAATCCTCCATCAGACTTGTCAGAAACAGTGTCTGATCAATCTGCTCTCAGAATTCAGATTTGGTGTTTGCTGTGATCTCTCCATCCTGACAGTGTCTGATGGAAAAATAAGGGCTTCTGGTTGAACCCTCCGAGTCTTGAAATACGTTTGTAAGATCTGCAAAATCATCCACACACAGAGGAGGAGGATACGCGACTTCGTCTTGTGGGAATCTTGTTGGGTTTTTTTTGACTGCTGACACCAGATTTCTTTTAACACCGTTACTTTCCTGTGAGTGGCTGCTGTGACTGTTTGTGCGAGACAGAGAGATGAGAAGTACTGAAGGCGAAATGGGGATTTGTGACTATTGTCAAAGTGATACGCAGGTAGTTGACAATGTTTTTTCTGGAAACATGGATTGGTCGCCCTCCTTTATGATGCTTGGGGGCCATCATAGGGAGGGCTGAAGAGGGTGGTTCCTAGTGTACTGTAATTTGAAGTTTGACCACCAGATGGTGCTGCAAACTGTACACTTCAATCAAAGATTCACGCTCTGAAACAAATGGCAAGTTGGAAAAAAGATTGAGACTATAAAGAAAATAAAAAATCATTGTTAGGAGGGTGTGTGTGTGTGTGTGTGTGTGTGTGTGTGTGTGTGTGTGTGTGCGCGCGCGCGCGCGCGCTAAGATGTGATGGTAGTCCTTGCAAATGATCACAGATGGTCACTTTAAGGCTCTTCGCAGAGTCAAAACCCACTTCAGAACCGTTGGAGATCATCTCTGGGTCTGTTCATGTAGATCTGCGTATTCCCATTTTACACTGAAGCACCAAAAATCGCAAGGTTTTGGTGTCGTAGCGTGAGAAGCATCGAAATTGCTTAATGAAAGTTCTGACACACATTTGTTGATTTAATTTGAAAAATCTAGATTGAGAACTTGTTCAGTTCTTTGTCTGCCATGGTCTGAATGCAGTAATCTCTGTTTTCAAGGCAAATTGAAAGGTTTTATAATGAGTAAGGTTTTTCCTTAACTGACACGAGTGAAGCTGCCAAAGCAGCACGGCTGTTCTAAGTGCAGCTGAATGCTGATGATTCCAGGTGTTTCCTGACCTGCAGCAGCTTGTCTTTCTCTCTCCAGTCGCTCTTTTTCCTGACGCTCTCGCTCCTGTCGCTCCCTCTCCTGCTGCTCCAACCTGTGTACAAGTAAACACATCTGTTATAGCGACGTGTAAACACACCCAAAACAGAGTCAGGGATAAGAGAAAACAGATCATTCTTTGGTATTACAATGGCAATAAACAACCACAAACAGGCTAAGTCCTGGATAGACTTAACCTCATGAGCACGATAAATCAGCTTGCAGTCATCTCCGATTACCGAGTTGATGTTTCTTAGATTACTGGATTATCTAGACAAAAGGGGAGCATGATTTCCCACCAGCAACTGACACTATATGCAATTTGAACGCGAGACATCCAGGACTTGTGTTATAATTACATTTTCTAGCTCAAAGGATGAAAGCATGAATCCCTTTAATTAGCCTCCTGACTGAGCAGTCCACATCTGGATGTGGCAGCTGAATTCAGCTCAGTTTGCTGCTGCTGCCCCCCCCTCCCCACTCTGTCTCAACACATCTGCCACACTCTACATCTGTGTACAAAACAGTCAACATATACCACACACACAAACACATCAGTGCACTGGGGCACACACACAGTCACACAGCGGCAATGTAGTGATCTGTATCTTAAATGCTGGGCCGATCAAAAAGTGTGGAGAGATTGGATCTATTGTATTTTAATTGGCTTCTACAAAAAAAAATCTCAAAGTTATTGCATCACAGCGTTAATGCCAGAAACCTCCTCAAACACCTGCATCAATGCTGGATTTCTAAAGGTTTTAAAGGGCTCAGTTCACCACGAGACGCCTGCTGCAAATGGGGCAGTTAGCGATTTGACCGACAATCCCCGCAGCCAACCGCAAAGCCTCCCCACCGACTGCGCTGTATCCCGCCTCTTAGTCCAAATGAGATTAAAAGGTTAATGCCTGATGTATGCAGACATGCATGGAGTCACCGTGGCGAGTCGGACTGAAGGAACCCGGAGAGAGAGAGAGAGAGAGACGGTGGCTTGGGTTGGTCTGAGAGGCGTCCACCTCGCTGTCTCTGTGACCTTTAACCTAAAAGGGCTGACTGAGGGTTTAGCAGTGTCGGGCTAATGCCATCAAATCCTCTGCATATGCGTGTGTGCAAAACTCTGCCAAGTGGACTACTGCAAAGCCCAGACAGCTCCACTTGCTATTGATTGTTATGCAACTAAACCCAGGGGATGCTTTGCTTCTGTTGGATACATAAACTTCACCGGGGTCGACAGTGCAGCACGCCGACTTAAAGTGGGCAAACAACAACAACAACAAAAAAAACACTCAGAACTGAAAAACAAACACTGAATTAGGAAAAGTCTTGGCACAAGTTTAGCCTTCAAACACTCTAAAAAAACCCCCAACCCAGCAGTTTATTGTCAGTTATCAACATGATTAGGGTTTGTGCTGACTCAACCCTGGAGCTATAAAGTAGCAATAAAGTGCAGCCAGTACAAGATACTTTTTATTTCAGGTTTGATCGTTGCAATAAACCCACAAAGAGGAAGCTCGACATACCTCCGCTGCTGCTCCAGCTCTTCTGGTGAAGGTCCATTCGACACTGGACGAGGGAGGGTTGCATAACCTGCCAATAAGAGGGCAGAACTCAAAGTCGTATCTTGATTTCATGCAACAGATCTCGATTGATAAAAATGACCATTGTGCAATTCTGAAGTGTAAATTCACCCTTTCTGAACAGGTAAAATACAAAGGTCCGAGAGAGCCCTGATGAAGCCTACTGATCTCACGAGACAACACAAAGCATCGGTTGTCCAAACACACAACAGGAAGAAGCCTTTTCCATGCATCATGCTTTGTTTTTTTCCCCCCCTCTGACCACTAATTTGTTTCTCATGTGCAAAAGAGGCGGTGAATCATGTTTGCACATCGACAAAACGCACATTCCAGGAAATCTGCGCTAAATGATGTCAGCATTCCTCCAGACCGAGAGACCAAATTATTAACAGAGAGAAGTGGTCAGACAATGTCAAAGGGCCTTTAAAAAATGAGAGAAAGAAAGTGGACTCGCTCACTTCAGCAAAGCGACTGATGGCGGCTGCTGCACAAGGAAATCTTATCTCATATTTGTGCGAATGGCCATTAAATTCTTCCAAATGTGATAAATGCACTCTGCTTATACAGGCCTTTGAAACTGCTCTAGGTAGTCCCTAAAGCACTTTACACTGGAAGTCATATTTGCTCATTCTCTCGCACAGGGATCACTTTGGGCTCAGTGTCTTGCTCAGGGCAACAGGGGGGGGCTTGAACCGCCAACCTCAAGACTGGTAGCCAGGTGAGACCCCGCTTACCTGCATCCGCCATGGAGTTGAGGACATCCAGGGCGTGATTCATGCCGTTGGCAAACAGAGCGGCGTCCTCCTTGCTGCCAAAGTTGAGCCCCCACACCTGCCGGGCATCCCGCCACTGGTGAAAGTTGGGTGTGGCCTGGTTGTACTTGAGACCTCTTACGATCGGGCAGTTAATGACCACCTGAATGAGGAAAAAGAAGATGATTGGATGAAAAGTAGATCTTTGAAACCTCTGATGAAAATCAGCTCCAAAAAAGGGGTCAAATTCAAACCAGCCAACATAGAAAAGATATCGCAGACAGAAAACACGCGCATTTTTCAGCACCATGGCGACATCACATTGTATTTGTGCAGCTCCAAGCCTTACAAACTTTAGCTCCTGATGGTTGAAATTAATCGACCAAAACGATTAACAAAAAAACCCTGAAATTTCTCATCAAGTGGTTCTTCAGAACGAACAGAAGAAGCTTCTGCTGCTGAACCCACACCACGTTCCTGACTCATTTGTTATGAGCAGGACGTTTAGCAGTGGCAGCGACTCCCACAAGAGTACTCGAGAGGCATTTGAGGACAGCTCTGAGCACCAGCCATTCACCTTTTAGCAACAACTCGGAGCCCAGAATAGATCCTCAAGTCTTGGTATGCTCAGCAAACGGGGGAGGGTGGGGGGGACTTGGCGTCTAAAAATTTGCTCCGAGTTGCAGCGCGAGTCCGAAATAACCCGATGATTAAACACAAACGGCTAAATTTAGAGCAGATATCCCAGAAATATCTCGTCTGGGTAAGGAGAACTATTACCCTGAACGTTTAATCTGATTTAAAACAAACAGAACAATTCCAGTGTTTTCTTTTCAACGAATTAAATTTGACACAATTTCTTCTGTAGCTGACTGACACCATTTCTCTTGAAAACCATACCGCAAATTTAAGACACAGATCGACTCAATGGAGTTTTTAATTCAATAACGAAACAGGTATTTAAATCTATTTGACAGTTCGCACTTTTTGGACAAAGTGACAGTTTGCGACACGAAACTGAACTAAACAATCAAGCCAGTCACAAGCATGCTAGTACAAAGTTTATCATAAATAACTGTGAAAAACAGATCATTAAAAACAAACAGTAGCCGGAGGGGAACCATTTCCCTCCCTGGAAAAACCTATTAAAGAAGCCCTGAAACCCGCAGCCCTGCTGATGCTCCAACCCGGGAGTCTGATTTGTTATTGTTGGCTTATCCCGGTTTATGATCCACCCAGCAGGGGGCGTGAAGCCCATGAACCTGGAGCAATGGGAGGAGGGGGGGAGAAACATTCTGGGTTTGAGCGCTGCTGCTTGAATGTGCTGACGCGCCGTTTGGCTATTTGTTTAACAGCCTCTGAATTCCACAGAGCAGAGGGGAGGAGAGGAGACCCTGTCAGGGTGACTATCGAGGGGGGGGGGGGCAACCAGCACTGGAAAAAAAAAAAGAGCGAGCTGCCACTGCAGACTGGGGGATTTCACAAAACTCTGTCATTTTAACTCTTGAGACAAAAAAATGGACAAAAAGAAAGATGCAAGTAAAACCCTTAATGAGGAGAGGTTGCAGGAGCACTTTAACACGCTCCCACTGAAGTTTCGAGGCCGCCAAAAATCATCTGATCACACAGAACAAACTGAAACGAACTGAAAAACCTCTCAACCAAAAGGTTCCCTATCGTCAAAAAAGACAGAAGTGGTTGGGGAAAAAAAACCATCCACCCACCCAACTCACCCTGCTGCTCTCATCCGCCAGCAGCCTAAAACAAGCGTGTCTCCATCAGACACAAATAGAGAGTCCTTATGGGGTATCATGCTTCTCCCTGAATTGTCACAGGAAATGGTTGAACGGGCCAACTATCGCACAGGAAACATCATCCACTTTAAGTCCCGTCCCCGGGGAACACTTGGGAGCGCTGAATGTTTAAAGAAGGACGAACACACCGAGGCGGCGGGGAGGAGACGAGTTAAGTGTAAGTCAGGAATAGACGCAGCCAGCGTGCCCAACTTGGAGCCTGCCCACCTTCATCGTTCATAAACGGGGGGACCAGAAACCTCTTAGGTTCTCCTTCCTGATACAGGTTCGAGGGTCTCTCAGGTCTCTTGAATTGCTTGTGACAGTTTATAGTAGTGATGTTATTCTCACACTGAGTGTCTTCCTGTAGCTCAGTCTTGTGCGGATGAGAGTGAATTAAAAAAAGCATGAAGGAAACCACAGGACTGCTGACGGTAAAGCCGTCTTAGGTGTCCGCCATCAGTACATACAGTAAATACTCTAGCTATAATCACATTCGCCTTGTTTTTGTGTGCCATATCAAACCAACAGCGCTCATCTGAATGAACGGGCGCTCGTGAAACACAGCCTGCTCACGCTCGCTTACTCAGACACCCGTAGGCTCCACCGACGCCCACGGGCCACATGACGCATGCAGGCCGACTCCACGCGCAACTCACACTTCCAGAGGCAAAGTCACACAGTCGCTCTCGCGCGCACAGCCGAGGTCCGCCGGAGACGCCGCACACCCGGAAAAAGCGGCGCGGGGGGGGGGGAGACGTACCTGCTGGTCTGTCTGCATCTTGCGGCCCACTATCCTGAAGGCATTGGTGGTGGGGTTGTGGTAGATCTGGACTCGGCTGAAGGTCTGGGGCCCCGCGCCCGCTGGAAGCCACTTCTTGTTGCCATCGTCGTAGATCATCACAGTGGCCCGAGCCTGGCAAATACTCGACTCACTGCAAGACAGAGCACGGGGCACGGAGACAGAGTCAGTCAGTGTGTCGAAGGTTTCACTTTGGAAGGAAAACTAGTGGCACCAAGTCTTCATGATATCAATGGTTTTGGGATGTTTTTTTTAAACCAGCTCCTCCATAACTCCACAACACATCGCCCACATCGAGCCTTGAAGGAAAGAAACAATTTTCTGGCATGAAGTGTGCACTACGCAAAAACTGCGACTGAAACAATCGGACCAGTCGGAGGTTGGCAGTGCAACACCCACCAACAACAGGTTCAAGATTAAAGAAAAGGGACACACAGACACAGAGACACATCGACCCCCTCATCGAACGTTGGCTGGGATTGGCTCCAGCACCACGTGGCCCGACGTTGAATAAAGTGGGATGGAAGCTGAGCAGATGGATCAACGCTGATTTTGATGAGTCAACCAAAAAAATATAAAGCCATTTGTAAAGAAAATCAGAGTAGGACACAGTCGGTTTCCACGCGAAAATGTCCGAAGCAGAAACAGATTGCGGGCTGATTAGGTGTCATGACGACGCTGCCCCTTCACGCGTTTATTTGGTCAGAAATGAAGCGCAGACTGCAGCTGGAAGAGAGGAAGCAAACGTAGTGGGAGATTTGGGGAAACTGGAGACACCGGACGGACATCTGAATGAAGAACGCTCCATTCTAAACAAAGCCATGTCAGAGATGAAAGCCGGTCCGACGAGACTGAACTGGCCTCATTCAGACAAAACCCTTATTTACATGCATGCTGGGAATCCGACATGCATTATCAAAGCAACGTTGGCCTGGCAACATATCATTGGTTTCTGGTAGTTTGAAGAAAAACCTTCACGGAAACCAAGCTTAAATTCACGGATTAAAATGCTGATGTGCCTGTATCGACAAAGTCTTTAGAATGACCGAGTGAATAAAGAAGAGGACAGCGTGAAAAAGTGAAACGTGAAAGTTAAGCGTGCTCCCAAACAAACAGGCTGGTTTGAGCCCAAACAAGACGAGAGGTTGCGACAACAATGAAGGCCGACAAAGACAGGAAGTTGTGTCGAGCCGTGCCAGACAGACGGGGCGCTGGAATCCTCCACCTGCCCAACCTCAGCCGCTACCTCCTCACACTCTGAGATGACACGAGCTGTGAGAGACAAAGTGTGCGTTTAGAGCTCCATGCAGGCGAAACCCTCGGGTAAGTCCCACCAATCAGGCTGCAGGCAGCGCCGAGGTGTTTGTCTTTAAAACATGAAACCTGGCACTTCAAGGTATAGCCACAAACGAATAAACGATAATATTTCTAAATGTAACTCCTAAATAATGTCGTTTGCATCAGTTGATTTATCCAGACAAATTTCTAAAGATGGTACAATCTGTTGTGACATCCAGCAAGTTAAAGGCATTTGAACGTGTCACCAATAATACAGACTCAATGGAGGAAAGAGGGGTGGCTGATTGTAACTTCCAGTTTTACCCCCCAGCCCATCCCTCCCCTCTTCGACTTAATTGCCCCCTATGCACTCCCTGTAGTGCCCTAATCCATCCCTTCCACCTCTCCCTCCATCTGTCCCACCCGCGATACAATCTGCTGCTTCCTGTGACACGGCAACGAAAGCCACAGCCCACTTCCTGCTGCCAGCACGGCCTAATAAGGAGCGCTGCAGCTTCAACAATCAATGCGTGCACACAACACAGGTTCGACTTTCTCAGGGAGGGTGTTTTTTCTTCTTCTTGGTTTGAGAAAAGAAATGTCGCCTTTGCAGCTTGCAGAAAGACCGCAAAGGAAAGAAGAGTGAAGAGAAACGACATCGTCAAGTATTCACAATCTAGTTGACAGTTCAAACTGAATGAACATTACAGTTGCAAAGTTTTGCTTTGAACGTGACAGGATTCATTAGAAAGTCACAAGTGTTGTTATGTGTGGCAAGTGGCTCTTTTGGAAAAAAATAAAAGGTGGTTTGAGTGCTTCAAGAGAATCATATTTGCAATAAATGTTACGTATCGAGCACCAATGACTTGCCGAATTAGGAATTCCAAATTTAATTTAATGTTGTGTATTTATATTGCACAAAATTCCAACTCCAGGGGCTCTTTCACATTCCTTCAGACTGTGATGAAAAAACATTGGACTGATTGTGTTAAAAACATACAATCAATTGGAAAATCCATCATGCATTGAACAAAGTTGGACAATGTATGAAGCTGTGAATAAAGGGGGGGGGGCACATAAAAATCCAAGCTTTGGGCAGGCGACGCTTCCCACTGGATTCTCTCCAGGCAGGTTAAAAGCACCTATGGCAGCATGTTCCTCAGATCTCATCGACATCAAGCGCGATGCTGATGTGCGGGACTTATGGGAACTGGGAGGGGACAGAGACTCAGGACTGGGAAGCAGATGCATATTTAATGGCAGAGAAAGCAAGGGGGGGCTCTGGAGTGAGACCGAGAGTGAGCAGCTGCATTATTGATACAACGTCGGACACCGAGACTCTAAAAGCGTGTCCGGCACACTCGCGTAGAGACGCGGGCTGCCCCCCCCACACCCCCCCCCTCCCACCTGTCAACCTGCCAACACCGGTGTCCGTGTTGACCTGGGCCCACCCGGGCGAAACAGGCTGCAGGGGGAGAAGGATCGCGACGGAGTGGGTCGACTGTGGCGGCGTTTCAGTGCTGGAATAAACCACAACTGCCATCGGTCATAAACAATCTATTCTGCCCCCCCCCCATATCCCCTCCCCTGGACAGCCACCGCCAGGTTGCAAGTGAGCGCACCCAGGATCACAACATGGATGAGTTAACCGAGTTAACCAGTTAAGAGGTTTTCTCTCTTAATGGCTGGTTAGTGGCTCAAGTCTTTCCAGAAGCCTTGAAGACAGCGTGTAATTCAAGATGAACAAATGCTAACAGTGATATGCAAATCACTGAATTACCACAGCTGAACCGAGCATGTCTGTACTGGCGCTTCATCACAGCCGGGGTTCCTCTTTTTAAAAAAAAAAAAAAAAAAAACACAGATGAGGAACTTCGGTCTTCACAGTGAGCGAGGGGTTAACAGGAAACCGCAGTGCACGGCTGGGCCACATGCTCTCTTGGAAATGTCTGTATATGGCTTTGCTCTCAGAGCTTTTCTCTAAATGTGCTGGCAAGTCCGGTCAGGCCCAGCGGCTGCTCCCCCCCCCCCTCCCCCTCGTACCTGACCCTCCCACCACGCCGCACTTCAGCAAGTGAAATTTGGATGGAGCCGTCTCGCCGCAGGAATATATGTTACATAACACAGATGCTGGAGTTTATAGTGAAGAGATATGATCTGGCTTACAGCGCGACCACAAATATATACACGACTTCAAATCGCTGTGTTCACGGACGCGACTGACGATCACGACGGCCGACGGAATGACCTGGGAACGGCGCCGGACCCTCCTCGAGTCCGTCTTTTTCTCCAGCAGGTCATAACAACCCAGTAGGACGTCGAGCCAACTATCATTCGAAGCTGTTTAAGGCCTCCCACTTATTTCTGCCCTTCAGGAGTAACAGAGTCGAGTTTATAACTCAGACAGCCGCACACCAACCATGTCACCCTTTCAACTTTGTGCCTCTGAAAAATCATTTGTCACACCTTTGAGGTGTGATTCATGAGCAACTCACTGCAAACTGTTACACACAGGTTGAGACAAAAAACCAAAAAAAAAAAAACAGGTGTCCCCGTTCAAACAAACAAACACGGGCGGCTGCGCTGCACACCAGAGGAGTAAAGAGTGATTCACTACTCGTCTTCTTTGGCAACGATCAAATGCCACACCGTGAGCCCAGACAGAGACTGAAACTGAATGTCTGAATATAACCCCCGAACACTTCCTCTGTGCTTCTTAGCAGCTTCACAAAAATGGAAACCACAGCGAGAACAATAGACACACGACGACAAATCGGAATATCCTGTCCAAAAAGCAAGCACCTCAAGATCTGCGGAGTGATTGAGTGTTAGATATATTGGTTCGTGTTTGGTTCCTGGTCTATTGCATCCTTTAAACACTTCAGTCCTCTGAGAATTTTTTGGTCTTCTATCCCCAGGCTTTAAGAAAATGAAACCTCGAGCTTATGAGCTTTGAGTAAAGTCAGGTGGATGTACTGTAAAAGCAGCATGCAGCTTCTCCATCCCAAGCGAAGAGTGAAACTTTTGCTTTTTTTCCCACTCCCTGCAGCGCCTGCATGTTCCACTCAACGCAGCTGAGACAGTCACGTTCCAGACAGACGCGCAGAAGTGAGAGGAGGAAGTGATAATCACAGAAAAAACCCAGCATGTGCCAGTACGAGAAGCACCCTTCGTAAAGGTTCCAGGCGTCATCTCCGAATCACAGTTTTGCAGAATCTTTAATCTGCAACTTCTAAAAATAAAAATAAAAAACCCCACAAATAATTTGCCCCGGTGAAGGCTGGTTAATGCCGCTCTCTGGCTAGTCGCACACGCGCCATGATCCGAGGGCACCTCGGTGGTAAAGTGCTTGACCTCTGATGCTGACTCGGACGCGGCGGGCCCACACAAAAGCCTGTTGATGTGGAGGCAAAGTCATCTGACGGTGGGCTGTCCTCATGTCACCCCCCCCCCACCCTCCCCCTCCAGGCCATGTTCCGTAGGGCTGGCGGTGACGTTCAGCGTGGCCCGCATGACTGAGACCCAACAGACAGAGGGGACTGTTTGAGCGACTGTCCCCGTTGTGCGCGATGGACTCTCCTACAGCAGAAAAGCAGTTCCTGTTCACAACCACTGACGGCTCATAAACGTTAATGTGTAGCTTCACGGTGACGCTCTGAGCAAACTTTTTGAAGCAGCTTCTGCATTTCAACTTTACCAGTAATTAAGACTATTCAAAGTAAACACGTGACTTCTTCAATTTCTTAAGAAAAACAAACAAAAAACCCCCTTTAAATTCCAGTCAACCTTCCTCCTTTCATTAAGTCAGGGAGAAAAGAAGCAGAACAAAATTAGGGTGGAAACGGTTGAGCAACCATTGTTCTCTTTTAAACACTGACATATCTCTGTTTAAATACAGTCAGATAGGATTTTATGGTTACATGGAGCCCTGATCGAGGACAACAGAAGTTTTACTCTTACAAAAACAGGAAGACAGACATGCAAGCTCTCCATGATCTTAAACGCGTCTGTTGCTTCTCACACAGGTCGTAGCACGTCGCTATATGCACACACACTTGCTGTGGGCTACTGCTAGCTGCCTCTATGATTCAGCCCCATGGGGAGAGATTTGGAGTGGGGGGGTGGTGATGCAGCCATTTCTCAGCTATTCTTAAACTCTTTTTTTTCCCCTTTAGGTCTTGTCTGAATGGAGTCAGACATCTTTGGCTGAAACTGCTCGACTAAGAAGAAACCCCCCTCAGCTCGCTCTGGCCGCTCGCTGACTCATCTTTGCAAAGTCTATGGAGCATTGTGGAAAGTCGACGTTTGGCCAAAAAAAAAAAAGAGAGAGAAAACCCCACACTCGGCCTGTTGCTGGACCCTCTTCAGCGGCGGACATAAATTCCTTCCTGCTTCTGTGAGAGTGTGTACGCGAGTGGCACACTCGATGCCCATATTTGGAACGGTCTCACCTCTGTCCCGCTCTCTGAGCTCAATTCCTTTTACAGGTTGGAGCACATCCTCCTTGACTCGGGCCAAGAAGGAGGCGGAGCTTCTCACAGCTGCCCTGACATGTACACCCCTCTTCCTGAGAAAGGGGGGGGGGGTCATTTTTTATCAGCTCTGAGCTGAAGTTGATAATAGGAAGAGGGCAACACCTCAATCACACTTCCTGCTTTTCACCCTGACTGCAGCAGACTTGCACCTGACTATGTCGTTTCACTTGCAACTAAAAACTTTGCGCTCGACTGGAGTCATGTCACAATCCCTTATTCTTAAACCGATTGATTAAATATCAAATTATGTGCAAAAAGTAGAAAGCAGCCGGTGGTTTGTGCTTTTCCTTTGCACAGCTGTCTGAGTTCCTGTCTGTAGGAGTTTTGATAAATGTTTGACATGAGCTTGACAACCAAACAAAACATACTAACCGATGATACTTTCCAGTCATCTCCTAACCTGAAACTAACCAGTACAGACCCCCCAAATCCCAAAAAGCCCCTCGTGGTGTTTGCACGCAGACGCTGGAAACCATGAAAACAATGACCGTCTGTTTACATCGGCTTCATGTAACTTCTCGGTTGTGTTGCACGTTAGATGTGCCACATTGTGCTCAGTAGCGATGTGTGGGTGGATCGTATCCTGATATTGGAAGGGATGCGTTTCGCCACATAACCTGACCACAACACATAGTGCTGATGATTCCATTACCGGCCAAAAAACTGTGTCAAAACAGAGCAGCACAAGTAACATTCAGGTCAATATTTCCCCATGACTGAACATTTGGCATGAGCTGTTTTAACAGATGACTCTAACAAAAAGATGCTTCTTCAAACAACTCGCTGAATCTCCAAATCCAGCTTCAAACTAAGACTCTTACTAGTTAAGTAAACGGGGCTTCCTCTTCGCGACCGCAGGAGTCAAAGGGGGAATGCTGTGACCTTTTCAGTGACATTCAGGTAAGAAACCAGAAAAAAAATAAACTGTGTCAGTCAGCAAGATTTTATGCATGACTGTTCATGCAAAAGAAAGGCGCCCATGCAGAAAGTGGTTCAATCCTCAACAGTAGAATGTAAACAACCAAGATTAATCTGAGTTTTCTGCCCTGCTAGAAACTTTTACGTTCAGACCACGTTGTCCCTGCAGAACAGGGCACATGGGAACGACAGGGAAACACTCAACCGACGACTAGCAGCTACCGAGTTCTTCCAACTGCTCGGTGTGGGACAACGTTCATCTCTCTGCCACCATCTTCCTCTTCCTTGGTAAAGTAATCCAAGAAGCCTGAGAGATGGGAATGTTTAGGACAGCTGACGGCAGAACACTGGTTTTATACTAACTGGCGTCCATTATGCTCCATTAAGCAGTGGACCCCAAATGAACCTGCAGCGTCTCTCAGGCCCATTAGCAGTGCTGACCATACAGTCTATCGCTCCAGCATTTCTCCCCACAACACGCTTTGGTTTCCCTGCGACGCTCCACTCAAGACCGTCCATCAGCTCGGCTGACGTCACGAGGCGGGCCGCTGCAGAGACAACCTCGGGGTCTCGTGCGTGTGCGCTTAACGTGTTGCGGCCACAGCAGAGACGTTTCTACAACCCCAATTTGTTCCGTTTTGTTTCGGAAGACATTTACCGTCGGGTTCACGCCCCCCCAACGCAGCTTGTAAATATCAAACACACAATCACACTTCAGACTTAATCCTCAAACAAGACGGAAAATCTCCACCACGCCGCCATCCACCCCGCTTTTCATTGACCCCGTTTCAACCTGCGCTGCGTTGAGGAGACTAACAGCTTTGGGTGTTTCAAGGTCCATTAATCACTCGCAGTCTCAACGGTAATTAAATTTGAGATGGTAGTTTGAATTTCTTCAGAGCTCACCGTGATGAAAGATAAATTTATGAAACACTCATGAAAAAATATAATCTTACATAATTCCATTTTCACCCCCCCCCCCCTCACAAAAGCACAAAAGGAATCTAGATCAAATCTAGAGAACTGCCTCACAGTTTTATTTTGAAGGCGGGTGTAGTTGTAGGTGGGTAGACATGGATTGCTTGCACTTTGTTTGGATAAATCGGAGATGAATGCAAGTTCACCATCAGCCCTCAGAAATGTCAGTCGACTTCAAAAAAAAAAAAAGAAGAAAAAAGAGGAGATTGATAGAGAATGTGGAGTTTTTAATGAAACACAGTCTTTGAGGTATTTATTTACAGAAGCTGAGAGTAAAGCCCTCGGAGCCCCTGGGATGGAGCAGCCAGAAGCAGCTTTGTAATATCCCAGAAAATCACTCGAAACAGTAAGCCATTCTCCAGCCAGCAGTTCAGGAGAGATCGCTCAGTGGGCTCTGCAGGCGGAGCTGACCCGAGGAAAGTATTTCAGAAGGAGTCCCTCTCCAGACAAACAGAAAACAAATTTAAGAACCTAAGGCGGCACTTTTTTTCTGTCTGTTAGTTGTGGACTTCATAGAGAGTCTCTGACACAGATCAGTAACCAAGTTTTGTCTGCGATAAAATTCTTCCGGATTACAGACACGGGCAGGGATGAAGAAGCATAACTGAAGCCGATCAGTTTAGTGAATGAGTGGACAGAAATCAGGACGAACGAGCACCTAATACAGCTCTGATAGTTTTCAGAAAATAAACCACAAAAAATACTCTCTCTTGGATCAACCATCTTTAAAAACATGTATGGATGATTCTCTTGAGCAGCAATCAGAGCTGTGCTGCACATGATGTGACATCAGTGGTGTTCAAACTAAGGCCAAAGGCATTCCAAACGCATTGCAACTCGTTCGGACACCTGTTTCTGTTGTTCAGTCATGTTTATGCTGCTTTTCTAGACATGCAGACATAACAAGGTGAAAAGAAAGTCATTAAGTTCATTAGTAGATCAGTGCACCCTACATGCGATCTGATTAGGAGGAAAAAACAAACGATTTGGTCTTTCTTTCAGAGACTGATGAGAAGACTCCATGCATAAACTCATCCTGGTCTGCCCCCACAGCTCCCGATTCACTGGGAGAAAAAAGTTTTCCAAGCGACGACGTCACCAGGCAGCTCATTAACATGCGTGAAACATGACCAACAAACTAGTTGGGGTAAAGGTTACGTTTGCAACAAGTGAGCATACAACACCCCGCCCCCCCCCAAAAAACCCAACAACCCAGCAGGCAGAGAGTGCGCTACCGCCTGGAGGCACAATTACAGACTACAAACATCAGCCACCACCAAGGAAACGGGATTTGTCACCGAGAAGACAATGGAGGATTTTGTATGTTGGGAAACTCCTGTAGCCGAGCGTCTAATCCCAGAGGCAGGCCGGCATAAAGGCCTATTTATGAGTGGGAGAAGTGGGAGGACCAAGAGGGGTAAATTGTTTGAGGGGAGGGGGGTGGCGGCCCCAATTGGTTGCTGTGGGAGTCCAAACCAGCATAGCAAGGCCCGTTTCAATAAGGCAGAGTGTGGACTGATGAAGGCGCTGAGGCTTTGTCGCCGTTTCGACGCACCGTCACACCAAACCACGCAGCGCTGAGCGGCCCCTCCGAAGCGCGTATTTACATGCAACTATTTTATGAAGCATGAAATAAAGCCATTACTCCTAATCTGTTACCGATAAGAAATCCCACCAACACACCCCCCAATTAAATGAAACTGTTATTGCTTTGAGAGGAAGCAGGGACTATTAGGGGGTTGTATGGCATGAGAACAAAGTTGAGGAGCAAACAAATGCTGCTTCTCCCACCAGTTCCTCCTCAGCGTTCCCATTCGCTGAGAATAACTAGCTTTGTACCCGAAATGGGCGTTTCCTTTTCGGCCACCGATTGACCAAGTAGTGACAGTAATGGAGCCATCAGAGTGGCTTCGTTCACATGAATCGAACCCGACAATTTCAAAGGCCCCAAACAGCCACCACACGTTCTTCTGCTGTTGGAAAAAAAGGGCCAAATAAAGCCCATTCACTTTCCAGAATACGAGTATTCATCATGAGTTCCTCTATGATTTGCATGAGCTATGAAAATCCAGAAAATAGCAGTACAAATAGCACTATTTTACATCTACGTTTCCCAGCTGTTTTCAAAAGTGTAATGTGAGACAGAAGTTTCATATCTCCAACTACTGATGGACTTCTGGATAACAAGCTGACGATCTGTGCGAGAGAATTAGCAGAGCGAGTCGAGACTTGATACTGAATAGCCCAACACGACGCCACACATGCTTTACCATTACACAACAGCACAGCAGGAGCAGTGCTGCTGTTGCAACCCCAATGAGTTTCGTCTTGTTACCCTTAGAAGGACACATGCGAGAATATTACCACAGTCCTTAAATAACCGCCCCTGGCCCGCTGCGACGTGGGGGATGTCACGTGCCTGACGCTTTTAATGGATGATGATATGCGAGCAAAACATTCGAGTTGAGTGTCTGCGCTGCCTTGCTGTGTGCAGTGGCCGTCAGACCTGGAGTTGAGACACAAAGGAGTCGGAGGTGGAGGCCATCTTCCTGCTTTTAAGACGGATCAATACCAAGCTCGTGCATGGGTTTCGGCTAAAAACGGAGGTGGCGCCGCCTTTGGCGTGACTTCCACTCGTGTAAACCGAGCCCTGGAGTCTCTGTAGTCTACAAAACGCTGTGTTTGGCAGATGAATTACACCTGTCTGTGCGTACAATCCCAACACACGTGTTGAATTGAGAGCCTGGGGCACCGAGCTGGTGGTGTCGCACAGGATACGTCTATCACCCCGCCCCCCCCCGACCAGTGAGTAACGGGGGGAGGCAGGAGTCACCTCGCTGACAGCTGTGAATCAGGATGCAGACGGCTGAACTCCCTGACTGAAACCTGGGACAAGACGGCAGGAAGAGGTGACGCAATTGTACGAGCACAATCAGCGTCGGATCACAGGAGGAGCGCAGACGACGCAACGCTGCGAGCCGACACAGACGTTGGCGTCACCATGAGTCCCTCTGACAACATGCCAACAAGGATTTTTCTTTCCATTGGTTCTTGGATTGCTGCCAAAATAAAAAAAAAAACTTTGTTGACGAACAAGTTTCTGATGTCTGCGAGTATTTTGTTCATGGAGATAACCTTCAACACTAATTTCAAGAATTTCGAAGCCTGAATACACACACCACAAGACAAAGAAAAAAAAAAAGCTACCAGTGTACTAAAACAACCCCCATCACAGTCCCATTACCTTTAACTGCTACATTTGTGACGTGTCATTACCTGCCCTCATTTCTCCGACTAAAGTCGTTCCTCTTCCCTCGACCGCAAAGGCACCGACGCTCAACTCCACTTTGTAAGCGAGACAGTCTACAGGACGACAAGTGTCGTCATGATGATGCTGCGTAAGTGGACAGGTCTTTGCACGGCGCGATGATGTCAAAGTTGCCAGCAGCTTCCATGCTCACCTTCAGCCATTTGTTGGGGGGGGGGGGGGGGGTGTGACTCATTTAAACAAACTCTGCTGGGGTATTTTCATTTCAAACATCCTAAAATATACCGAGAACAATCTTGCTTCATGCTTGACACCAAAAAGCAGAACTAAATCACCAACCGTAACATAAACTGGATAAAGAAATGTTGGTATGCAAGAAAAACCTGAGGTATTTATCAATACTACAATAACTGGGTCGTTCTCACCCTATTTAAATGCTTGCTTAAGAAAAAATGCAAGTCTATTGTGTGTCGAGTGTCTACAGGTTTGTAAAATCAACACAAAACAGTGGTATGAAGATGGGTTTCCACATGTGAGGCCTCTGCTTTGCTCTGACAACAGAGTGCAGTGAAGCCGCTCACCGAGTAATGCTGCCTGAGCGGAAGAGCGGCATGTTTGCGCAGCCTGCAAGTGTAAAAAAGGCGGTTTTCGAGTTGGGATGCTCCCGCTGAAACATTTCTCATCTGGGTCACTCGTTGAACTTTTGACCAACTGACTGCACTTCTGTGTCAACATTTACATTCCACGGGGACGAACGACAATGAGCCGCATACCAGCCATCACCTATTATAGGTGACGTGAACTGTTTGGACCACAATGCAGGGGCCAGACAAAACCCTGCATCCATTTAGAAGGAGCGATCTTTGAACAAGACGGAATCTTTCAGCAGGGGCGAGAAAGACACTTTCAAGGGCAGCGCAAGACCCAATCTTTCAAAAAAAAAAACAAAAAAAAACCTCAATTCGATGAAAGATAAGGAGTCTTTGTTACATTTAGGCTCCTTTCTGTTTCAGATCCTGTTTGCTTATCTCCTTAAAGTGATGAGCTACAACTTTATAACTTGCCATTGTGGCGGGACAGCTTGTTGTCGTGGTGATGTGTATCTGTTTGTCCACACAAGACTTTACAGGCTTAGCCAGGAGGGGAAAAAAACAGATGCCACTTGGTCTGCTAATACTATAGTTTCCACTGCTTCATATGTAAAGTATGCTACCACAGTAATCTTTGGTGATTATTGCATTAACTTAATTAATGGCCTCATTTGGTGGTGGTAGTGGGGGGGGGGGGGTTAATGCATTACTGTGGCGGGATTTGAAGCGGCTCAGGCACCTCCTGTTCCCGCTGTAATCAAAAGTTACCGTGCAGAAATATGCACAGAACAAATACAAGCGGCGACGGGGCCGAAACCCGCGCGCATGTGCCGAGATGTGTCGTCTGAGAGGGCAAAGCAACAGATCCCAGATAAAGAACAAGTCGCTCCGGTTATCGGCCCCCTCTGGATCACCCTCACACAGGCTGTTGAGTTCTTTTGGTGCCATTGTGTGTTAATGAGAAAGAGAAGAGGGGCAAGAAGTCAGGCTGGAGAATTCCCCCTCCAAGACAGGAGCCTGTAATTGCCAGCAGCGCAGGCTGAGACAAGACATGGAATTTGTGAACAGAAGGAGCCATTGGGTTGCAGACCCCTGCACTCCCAGACAGGAGCAGAGTGGAGGGATATGCTTAATGTGCCTCAGTGGAATGCACGACATGAGATGGATTGCACATGCATCTGTGGGTAGCAAGTGGTTATTGTGCACCAAAAGGACCCCCCTCCCCTCCCTTCAAAGCCCCTGAATCCACCGTGCTGAAGTGCCTTTGAGCAACACATTGAATCCCTTTTCATGCTCTATAAATCAACCTGCCCTCTGACCTTAGTTATGAATACACCGTTGTTCAGCCATGGAGGGGGGGGGTGTTTGCCTACCATTGTTTCTTTTTTTTCGCATTACACTAATGGTTTCATTTAGAAAAAAAGCAACGGAACTCCGAACTAAAACAAGCCGTCAACCAGGAGTGTGTTCAAACCGATACCAAAGTATGTTCTCGTCTTCGGACCTGCCCAACGAAGGCTAACTTGAGAGAACCGCACTTGAACAGGTAAGTACGCTCTCGGTGCAGCCACCAACAAGGCAAAGGTCAGAAAACACCCTGCTCCACTCTATCACCTCAGTCCCTGTCGTTAAAAACACCCGGAAAAAAACCACGAACAACTGGGTGTTTTTCGCGAATGAGAGACACAGTTGAAACACACAGGGACGCGTTTAAACAGCCAGCAAGAGCCACGAGAGGCGTTCACGGGCTCTGCGTTGAACAGTCGCCTTTGTTGGAAACTCGTAGCCGAAACCCGAAGTGGAGCTCGGAAACACAATGAAGATGAAGGGATTTGAGCTGCTTCTTTTTTTTTACCCACCTCATTGTTCGGCCAGAGTGGAGCTCCTCTCCTCACAGGCAACTTCGGCTGACTTCAGAGGTGAAGCCCGGCTTTAAAAGTCACACAAGCGGAACTTGGGGGGAAAAATCCGACGAGAAAACACGCATCTACACCCGCAAACGGGGTAGCCACAAGCGGGATAAAGAAGCACACCTCGACGATTTCCTGGTTGTGCGAAGCGGGAGTGGAGGAGGAGGAGGAGGAAGAGGAAGAGGAGGGGGGGGGTAGATACAGTAGTGGAGCGAGCTTGTCAACTCCAATCACAATCCCGACATTGGGTTTTTTGTCGCGAGCTTAAGCGGTGAAGCCAGGAAGAAGAAGTGTGGTGACGCCGGAACCCGAACTTGTCCCGTCGTACTTTCCAGCCGGTTGGGCGCTCTGGTCAGTCGGTATAAGCCCAGAGAGGCAGCGCCAGGCTTTCTGTGGCTCTCTCGGCCGT
Source organism: Malacoctenus gilli (assembly GCA_032164315.1). Taxonomy (NCBI): domain Eukaryota; kingdom Metazoa; phylum Chordata; class Actinopteri; order Blenniiformes; family Labrisomidae; genus Malacoctenus; species Malacoctenus gilli. The sequence continues at coordinate 8,392,545 of JASSRZ010000016.1, forward strand.
TCAGCAGGGCTGCGCACCGGAGTCTGGCCCAACCCGCCGGCTTCAAAGTAGGCTACAATCTGACGTTGCGTTCAGGTGCTACTCGTACAAAATATTCTCATCACCACGACGGACACTTTTGCTTTTGCTCAGGATAAAAAAAATGGCTTTTCTTTTATATGAATGACGATATAATGAAATATGAATTTTGGTCAAATACAGCGTCCTCTGATGGCTTACATTGTCTACATGCACACCTGTACTGCGCATGTGTTGACTATGCTGTCTTAAAGAAGAGGGACTTTCTAAATGCAGTCTGGGACCTCTTTGTGGGGTCCTCATTTCCGTATACTTGTGAGTGTTTGGCTTCACTGTAATGTCTTGTCATAAAACGGTGCCAGAGGGGTCCACAGATTTTTCAATGAGGCAGTTTTGTTAAAAATGGTTTGGTGTCACTGCGTGATGCACCTGTATATGCATGTTGACAGACAGTCACAAATTCAGGTGGGCTTGCTGCACATTCAACAAAACAAAACTCCTTGATGGTCACGTGGCAGCAACACAATGGCATTTACACAAGGTTGTGGTTGACAACAGACTACATGAGTGCCATTCACAACAATATATATTTAAATAGTAGTTTTTAATTCATGGTTTTCAGTGGCCGAATTCCTGTCTGACACATACCGCCAGCAATCCAGCCACTGTTACTCAACCCAAATAATCTCAGCAGAAACCAGTTAAGAAGCCAGCTGTCGTAATGATTAATCACATTTTGGACGTACAGGAAAAGTATGATCAGATGTAATGTGATATATAATCTAATCTTCAATCTCAAAGTTCATTCTAATACAATAAGGTTTACCAAACGCTTCAGTGATTGTACCCAGAAGTTTGTGAAAGACCTCCATAATTAACGTTGATGCAACAACCAGTAAATACAAAGGACTGCAAAGCGACAGAGAAAACGGGCAGGATAAAAAAAAAATCTCGAAGAGTCAAGTGGCTTCAGACGCTGTGAGCCCAGGAGACAAAGACAAGTGGTGTCAACTACGTCGTTTCCAACTGTAATTGAACGCAGCAATTTATCCAAACGAGGGGCCCAGCCAATCCCTCCACCTCGCCCTGCAGGCTGTCTGGGTAACTTCAGGTTACCGTGAGCTTTTGTGGCTTCTGTGGTTGTTCCATAGATAGTCAATGTGTGGCTAAAATGAGTAATGTTTGTGGAATTAGGCGGGGGGCGCAACAGAATGATCTCGACTTTGATTTCACGAAACGCACTGTAGGACACAGAGGAACACAAGATTCAAACCGCAAGGCTGGAAAGTTTTATATGGCTTCTATTAAGTGAAGGAGTAATGCCCAACAATGACTGGAAAAGATGTGTGAGGCCTCAAATGACCCAGTTTCTTAACTTAAAGACACAGAAAAGGCAACTAATCTCCCAGGCAGGGACAGACGTGGACAGGGGGATGTAGAAGGAATGCATTACATCTGTTCGGCATGTGTAAACATCCAGAAAGTGAATATGTCTTTGGTTTTACTGCACCCGCACTCCAAGACACACGATCGTGACTGCTCTGAGCAACTGCTGATCTGTTTTTTTCCCTTCTCTCCGCCACGTGTCCCCCTGTAATCCCAGCTGTCTGTTTGAGCTCTGAATGCAGAGTGAAGCCCCGTTTTTCTCCTGCAGGTTCGAAAAAAAATACTAGCATCAGCTCCTCCTGCCCTCCTGCCTCAACATGTTCGTGCCGGCTCCAAGTCCTCCCCCCCCCCCCCACCCCGCAGAAAAAAAGTTTTTGGTCCTGTTCCCAGGAAGTAGCCTGTAAAAGAATTAGAAACAGTCACACAGTAATTTTAGGTTTTTCTTCTGTGCTCCTCCCATTTACCACAGCTTTATTTCCATCGCCTGACGTCAGCTGGCCCAAAGCATCCACAGCTGGCAGGCAGGCCAGCCAGCAACGGGGCCTCAGACGACTCCAAGCCGAGCTGAAGTGGATGCTGCCGTGACTGGGAGGTAATCTATAAAAGCAAACAAGCTGCTGAAGAAACAGTAAGGTTTTCACAAAGTGGTCAACTAAGTTGACTCCACTAATGCAAATCTGTCTGGCACTAAGGGGCTATTATGCAAACAGACTGCACTCCTACCACGTCTCACATCAGAGTCCAGGACTTGGTGAAGCTCAGAGTCCTGGGGCTGTTTTTTGAATACCTCACAGTCCACTCACGGCTGAATAGCGGGCAAATAAAAAGGGAATTACCCAGCTGAACTTCAGCGCAAGGAAAAAAAAGGCCTGCCTGCATCCCGATGCCGGCGACAGTTCACCAGACAGGGATTAGAGATAACTGTAAGGAGTGCTGTGAGTGACCCGGTGTTTGGGCAGTACTTTTTAAGAAAAAAAAGAAAAACAGCAGTCATTAAAGAAGAGTGTTGGAGCACTTTAAACACCCCTCCCATCTCTTTCCGACAAGGGAAGGAATTCGATTTGGAATTGGAGGAGGGTCGAATCAGTAAAACGGGAGCAAGACACAACTGTTCATTAAGAGGTCTGGGCTGCAGGCCAGCGAGGCAAACGGCAGCAGATGGATTTTAGAGAGAGTCCAAATGACATGTCCTGAAATGTAGGCCCTGAACTCAACACAGGGAAAGCCAAGGCCATTACATTACACAATGCAAGTGAAATGCAAAGAAAGAGATGAAGGCTTCTAAATCATGTGATTCCCAACAGGTCAGTTCTGCAGGATTTGCTATAATAGAAACAGGTTGGTCAAATTGACTCATTGAATATCATTACAGGGATTTATCATTATGATACATGTGATATTTCCCTCTGTTTGCTCTGTGAGATGTACCGGTGAAATGTGTGCACAATGCCTGCTGCAGCACCCTGCAACTCTGAGCTGGAGAGAAGCGGTACAGACGATGAATCGATGAATGGGAACAATTTTTATCCCTTGAATAAAGTTTCACCCCCCCCCCCCCATAAAACACTTGCTGCTTTCAAATCCACCACTATATCGTGGGAAAATGATTGGAAAGAAACTTGTTCGACAAGTCTGATGAACGTGTTGAAAATCTGAATGCAATACCTGTACAAGCCGCGAGATGGCAATGTAACCTAAAATTGTATTGCCCACGTACAACAAGGCGCTCTTAACCGCTCTGTGATTGGAAACTGACGGGCTTTCGGAAATCCATCCCTTTCAGCTCCTTAAAAACGTGAATCTTTTTTGTTTTGTTTTGTTTTTTTGGCTGATATATAACTCGAGCTGGTCTCTGAAGAAAGCAATTTCACGTGCAAGAAAAAGGTATCAACAATCATAAATTACAAAAACCAAACTTGGTATCAATTCCTACTGCTTATTGCTAACTAATTGGGGTTAAAACATCCCAGATAAAGTCAAAGGCATGTAAACCAGAGGATATAAAGTTTAAAAAGGGGCTTTCCTTTGTTCCCAGGTTATTTATAGATAGAGGAAGTTATGAGTTCAACAAATCTTTTCTATTGTAACATTTCTGCAGCTTGGTTACACAATTTGAATAACACATAGAGGCACAAAACAGAAAAAGATGCATGTTTTTAAAGGTCACAATTTTAACCACCTGTTGAATTCGTGCTGTCTTTAAGATCAGGATCAAATGAATAAAGCAGACCAACACAGAACCTCGGCAGACTGTGGCCCTCGTGGTCAAGCTTCAAGTTTGGAACCAAAGTCAGGGAATAGGAATTTCAGTTTAGTAATAATCAGGCTATAGTTGAATTCCTAATAGAAAGAAAATGCCATAATTCATGATGCTACAAAGAAGGCCCAACCTACATTCCATCACAAGAAAAGGCTTTACACAGTATCATTATTTATTTAGGGAAAGTTGTCACTGAGGTTGTGTTGTTGGATTGTATAAACAGTGGACAGTCCTTTTTGCAGATACACTCGACAGTCATTCACCATTATAATCCATATTGTGAGTGTGAGTTTACCAACATAAGAATGAGCAGTTGTTACACAACCTTGTTCCTTGTCAAGCTTCAAATTTGGCCATTGCTTTAGTTCAACTGTATCAGTTCAGTTTGATCATGATTTTAATTTTAATCCAGTGGAAAAAATCCAAAGTCTGAATGGAAACTGTGTCAGTGTCTGTCAGGCCTGGCTCTGCTCAATGGATGATGGCGACTGAATCTATTTAGGTGGTGTATTTTTTAATTGACTAAACATTAGACGCTCCTAAACGGCTTCTTTCCCAGTTACCTCACTTCAGATGTACCTTCCACTGTATCTGATTGCACTTTATGTTACTGAATACATTTCTGTTCTTAATGTTCCATTTGTACAGACTTGTATACTTTAGATTTATGCCTTGATATCATTTCAAACTTACACTCTCTTTTGGTTCCACACATAATGCTGCTGCTGCTCCATGCACATGAATTGCTCCACGGGGACAAATGCAATTTTTCAAATTGAATTAAGTTGTTATTACAACCAGTAAATAAAACTTCTAAATTAGAAACAATATGTTGGTGCCATGGCACAATGAAAAAGCTACTGATCAGCCATGTGTTGCAGACTGACAGCCTGCAGTACCAGGAAACAATGGCTACAACCCTGCTAGAATAAGAAAAAACCTCCTTTTAGGTTTATAAGAAAGATTTCACAATAGTTGTTTGATGATGAAATATAAATATATTGTTTAATTTCCTTTTTATTTTGTCCGGTTGAGTAGTCCCACTCTCCCCCCCTGCAGTGAGGCTTGTTCAGTGGCGTCTACATGCTCGGTTACACCTGATCCTGTTGTTTGGGCTGCCGCTCAACGTGTCCTGCCACTTATTGTCACCGGCACTTAAAGGGAGATGAGTGAAGGCAGTGTTTGTATTTACAGAGTCCCCCCCCCCCTCTCCACACCTGGGCCCAGCGGCCCTAACACCCGGGTCGCAGCTCTGCTTGAAAACAAACTGGCGGCGGCGGCTCCGATTGCCGGGGCCCGATCGATGCGCTGCGAGGTGTCGCGTTGCCCGGAGGGGTCGAGTATCGACACATGGCCGATCGCTATCATAATCACACTTCCCCCCTGTTATCGCTTACCTCCTGAATAAAACATCTGCCTTCCTGCCCCTGGATCTCTCCCCTCAGAATCAGGAGGGAAGGGGACTTCTTGAAGTGTCTTTGGGATGAGTGAGGTAACATGAGCAAAGTGCTCGGCGATACCTGCAACAAATCAGGTCCCCAAAGTTGTTTTTATCTCAGGCATCTCCAAATAGACCCAGCAGCTATGTGACAGGCTTTATTCCCCAGATGCTGCGGCTGCGTTTCACTGTTGAGAGATGTCACTTGATGCTAAATAAGGTGGACTGTTTTTGATCGAGCCACTTCATCTGTGTGACTGTAACAGAGTGACTAAATCATTGGGGCTCTTTTTGTTTTCCTCCTCAGTTTTCTGAGTTTTGTCAACGAGGTCACGACCTCTGCAGATCCCAACCATCAGGTTAAGACCTAAACCCACTCTTGATCTGCTTTTTAAATAAGTTTTAGGAAAACAATGAAAGTCTGTCTGCACCAAGAACCCGAGGAGCATCAAACGCTGGCCAGAAGCAGTGTGAAAAGTACTTGACAAAATCTACAAGCCCACCAAGTTTGACATCAAGCGTAAGAAGCGACTCTCACAGTGGCTTATTCAGAGTTTGAACCCAGCAGGCTTCACCTGAGAACAGTAAATCAGAAAGGACAAGCTGGCTATACACACACACACACTGTCTATATCAAATAAAAAATAAAAGATGAGGCGCTTAATACATATTTGATGTTTCAATTCATAAAAAATCTAATGCTCATTTCCTTTCTCAACTAAACTTGAAAACATCCGAAGGCAGCAGGACTGCGAGGTACTAGCATCTGGCACAGGACAAGAATGGGACAACTTACCTCACTCACGACTTCTGCAGCTGCTTTTCTCACTTTCCGTACATTTTACAAATAAGTGGCGGTAGGAAATGGGATGGTGCTCCAACCTATGCTTGGAAATGTGCAGCTGCCATCGGATAGAATGAAAAAAGTGAAAAATACAGTCAAATAGTGAAATCTCTGATTTAGCATCCAATATTTGTTCTTGTTTTAATAACTGCATCCCAACTGAGAAAAATATGAATATTTGTACAAAAAAAGAATGCGTTTTAAATATAGGTTCAAACATAGAACAGAGGAATTCAGGTATAATGAGTATTATCTGTTAAAAACACCCCCCCCCCACCAAAAGAAACCCCTCAGTTTTACTTTAATTTAATGTGACTAAATGTGAGGCAGGCACTAAGCAGAAGTTAGATGCCAACTGCTGGGGACACAGTAAGGCGACACGAGCTGTCGAGCTATTAGGACAATTAACAAAGTGGTCAGGAGGGGCCGAAAGGCCGAGGGTGGAGCAGGCTGAAATGGAGAGCAGCGGAGGGTGTGAAGTGACAGTCAGCACATCTGGTCTCATCAATAATGCAGCGGGCCTTTAAACGGCAGTTTGTCGCTTATTGAGCGCTGCTGACTGAAATCAAGCCCGACACCCAAGATGCTGTCAGGGGAGAGTGATGGAGTGACAGTGGAAGAAGGCGGAGGAGGAGGAGGGCGAGGATACCAGAGTAAAATTCATCTGGTGAAGGGAGTGAGCGGGAAGAAAGACAAACAGAGCACAGATTCGACCACTTCATCTGGTCTTAAAGGAAAATGCCACCCCGAGATGAAATTTTGTCTATCACCATACTCCCCTGAGTTGAAAAGGTGGGCAAAAGTGTTTTTTGTATTCTGCCCCATGATTGTCCGTATCCAGAAGCACAGTCTGTCTTCAGTTCCTCTAAAATGTATAATTACCCAGAAGAATGTCCCGTGTAAAAACACTGCGGGATCAAATTTCATTATTGTACTCAACACTCTCCTTAGACTGCATGTGATCCTCACTCTGATTAGGATATTAAAAGTGTAGCATGAACCTTGCGTGTGTAGATAAACAACAAAAAAGATTTTCAAAGACATTATTGTTTATATAAGCTTTTCTCTAACACATTTTTTAAAACATTATTCAAGCGTCTGCTAATGAAGGAATTTATCTGAATCCATACCAAACTACGCATAAATAGAGCTGAAGAAGACATCCTAAATGTGTCAGTTTCTAAAAAATACAGTCCAGATCCATGCACTATTCGCTGATAAATACACAATGTTGAAAAGGTTATAAGGTAATAAAAAATGTCTGGAGTCTGGACTCAAGTCCTAAAGTCCTGCACTGTGGCGCACTTGGCAGAGCAGTGGTCAAAATCAAGTTACGGTAGTGGTCTTCTTTGTAGTTATTTACTCTTTCAAAATGCCCCCAAAGTTACATTTTCCAATATTACTAAAATAAGAGTTTTAAGATGATGCAGATGGTTTCTGTGTGCTTTCATTTTGGAGGGACAAGCGCTACGACATCCTTATAGTTCAGCTACTTTAGGTTTTATAAATCCTCAAAATCATTTAAAAGCATTAACTTCCCCTCCTTAAAAATATAATCTATAAAATGATTTTGATTCTGCAAGACTTTTCCTGGGAGAAACTATTAAAACTATGGTTCATTTTTTCCCCCTTGTGGTTCACTTTTTGTTTGGTCCCTGTGCCTTTGCAGACAGGCAGACTCTGCATAGAGCCCAATGCAAATCCTCCAGCGTGAACTACAGCTCGTTTGGTGAAAAATGCGACTGTAGCTCTCAGTCCACCTTGCTGTGATTGCAATGACGCGTCGGTTTTGTATATACAATGTTACGCTGATCAGTTATTGATACCGAAAGGCCAAATCTGTGAATACTTTTCTAACTTTACCTAAGTCTTTATGGCGACGTTCATAAGGCTCTAGCCACCCTGTCACTCCTCATCCTTACGATAAATAACCGAATCCGGTGTGACCTTACACCCTACATATAAAGATCCACTGTTCAGTATTGATCACAAAAGAAAAACAAGAATAGATGTTGCGACAGTAGGATCTGTTCATCACTTTTATTATTAAAATGAAAAAGACAAGACCTGCGTGTACAAAGCAGAATCAGGCAGCACACTGAGGGACTGACTGTCAGGACAGAACCAGAATTTTGGTGAAATCCTGTTTCTGTCAACAGTAAATGCACTGATCCAGTTTAAAAAAAAAAGAAGAACAAAACAATTACAGACTAAGTATTTCTGGGGCAAAAAAGACAATAAGAAGAAAAAAACCCAAAAAGAAAACGGTTGTTTAGCAGTTGAACGAGGCACCACGAGAGTTCATTTTCCTGTAATCAGAGGATTCCTCAACACGACGATGACCGAGTCGCCCCGGAGGAACATCTTGGAAATGTAGCGATCCTTGTTGACGGGCTTCGACTTCTTCTTTCCCTTCCCGCTCTTGGGAACTTCTGTCCACATCTCCTTCACATTCTCCAGGACCATGTTGCAGTGCCTGAAACGGGGACAGAGATGCAACAACAAAACATCAACCTCAAGTATTTTGAAAGACAAATGTATGAAAATCAATGCAAAATTTTTGTTAAAAAAATATTTTTACTTAATTTTCCTGTGGAAGGCAAAAAAGTCCTTGAAATGAAACTGATAAGTTCTTTAATGTGAATAAAACATTTTTGTTCCTACATAGTTGCTACTTAGAAGCCTAATGTCAGGAAAATCTGCATGAAGTAAAATCAAAATGCTAAGAAATCTGAAAATTCTGCAATGAAACATTTTCCAAATTAATTTTGCCGAATTAAAACAGTAAACATTTAGAGCTAAATTAACTTGAGATGCCACTTTTGGGCTTTTAAAAAAAAGTTACAAAATCACTGGGTACCTGTCAAATGCCTTGACTCTTCCCAGCAGCTTCTTATTGTTGCGGCAGTTGATGAGGACCTGAGTGTTGTTCTTCACTGACTGGGTGAGCACTGAAAGAGGACCTGTGTTGAACTCCTCCTCCTCCCGCTTCTGCAACTCCTCTGGAGTCATCTCTGACTTTGGCTTTGTCAAAAGACTCCTAAAGACAAAACCATGCAACAGCCATTATAGCATTATTACATTATTAATTGAAAACACCAAACTGCAAAAAGTATAAAGTAGAAAATGTTTTTTGAAGATGTTAGAAATGTCGTAACTTGATAAGAAAGGATGAGTGCTCTAGACTGATCACCTTGTGTTTGTAAATCATAAACTGCATGTATATCTTTAACATCTGTGGACATCTTAGATCAACACTTTCTATCTTGCTACATGGTAGACTCATTGCCATTAGAGAGAAGAATAAATTAACCTGACAGACAGTCAACTGAAACATTAGTTAATGCCCAGAAGGTCTCAAACAGGAAACTACACGCATGCTCACATTCTCAGCGCCGTGCTAACCATTAGCAACATCGCTCGTTTGTAGGATCTCAGGCTTTAACTTTGACTAAAACATCCTCCTGTCACTTATACAAATCTTAAAAATACGCAATCTGTCTGTGTGCACCAATATTGCATTTGATGTCTGTACACACCGAATCTAATAGGCAGTGCGGCGACGGGACATACAAAAGATAGATCAGCGCAAGCTATCGGGGCTAACCGCGTTAGCAGAGTCACCGTAAGGCGTTACAGCGGTGTGGAATACGCGCCCTGTGATTGAAAGGGGCACGTTTCATAAACACCGGTTGACTCTCATAAGATACTCACATGGTTAGTGGTGTGTATAAGCAGTGTGTCTTTTAAGGTCACGTTGTTCTGCTATTCACCGGCTCTTTCGTATTAGCAACGATAGCGTCCCTCGAACGTGGACTGAACAACTTCCGGGCTAGCTCGTCCGCGCTTGTTACTAACATTTCCGGGTTACTGAGGTTTGAAACGACGGTTGTTTTTTTGTTGCCAAAATTCTAACGAGTGCAGTGAATTTTTATATTGTTTCTATGCTTTTATTATTTCAATTTTATTTTATTTTATTTTATTATTTCAAATTGAAATAATAAAAGCACAGACATTTTCAATGTATCGTTTTTTATGTTTTTTCGTTTTGGAGCACAAATCGATTAAAAGTAAAAATGTAAAAACATCGGAATAATTTTTCAGTGATACTGAAAGTGTCACCAGAAACACTGGCTGGACAAGGGGTTTGAGCAGTAAATCTTCCTTGCTAGTATAAGTAATTATTAATTTCAATATCCCCATGAAATGATATCAACAAAAATTTTAAGGGATGCTGATACGAAACTTAACCACTTAGCTAAACATTTTATGGGTAAAACAAGCTGTAGTGGTTATTATCTATAAAGTTAATGCTTCCAGTTACTTTCATTGCTATGGCAACCCACAAAGACACTTCCCCCCTGTTATCGCTTACCTCCTGAATAAAACATCTGCCTTCCTGCCCCTGGATCGCTCCCCTCAGAATCTGGAAGGACGGGGACTTCTTGAAGTGTCTTTGGGATGAGTGAGGTAACATGAGCAAAGTGCTCGGCGATACCTGCAACAAATCAGGTCCCCAAAGTTGTTTTTATCTCAGGCATCTCCAAATAGACCCAGCAGCTACGTGACAGGCTTTATTCCCCAGATGCTGTGGCTGCGTTTCACTCTTGAGAGATGTCACTTGATGCTAAATAAGGTGGAATGTTTTTGATCGAGCCACTTCATCTGTGTGACTGTAACAGTAAGACAAATACATTGGTGCTCGCACTCTTTTATCTTGCTCATTCTTTTGAGCAAGTTTTTTCAATTAACTCGTAACCATCAGGTTAGGATCTAACTAAACCGCTTCGAGATTTAGATTATTAAATAAGTTTTAGGAAACAAATGAAGGTCTGTCTGCGTCTAGTATCTGGTAAGTATAAAACACTATGAGCTTTACAGTCTGAAGGTTTGTATTAAGATGTAGTTCCACTTATTGAATCCTGAAAACAGAAGTGATGAGACTTCTTGTTGAAAATTCAGCATGTATTATCTTCATCAACATTTCAGGAACTTGATCTATTCGTCCCATTTATGAGGGCTGACCACAGATCCATGAAGAGGAGTGAACCACTAACTCCTCAATGGGCCTCGTGGTCACCGCAGGGGCTGCGTACACCTGCTGTCCATCCCTGGGGACAACTTGTATGTTTCCAGGCCTCCTGTGATACGATCTCCCTAAACTTTCAGGTCGAGTAAAGAGCTGCCTGAAGCAGTGCAAAAGGTATCAGTCAGAAAAACACAAGTCATAAAAGCTCTCCACATGGAGCGTAAGAAGCGACTCTCACGGTGGCTCAGTTCACCGTTTGAACCCAGCAGGCTTCACCTGAGAGCAGTAAATCAGAGAGGACCAGCTGGCCACACGCATGCACGCACGCACGCATGCATGCACGCACGCACGCACGCACGCACGTGCATACACGCACGCGCATATGCACGCATGCACCATCACAGAAGTTAAAGTTTTGCACAAGATGTCGAGATCCCTCCATAATGAGGCCTTTTCTTTTGACTGGTCGCTCCTTTCACAAGCACTACAGGAGCATTTTCTACCTGAGCAGTTTTGAAATTACAGTCATTGCGTATAAAACTCCT
>JASSRZ010000016.1:8449456-8469140 GCA_032164315.1 Malacoctenus gilli
ACATGACATACATGATAAATACTTCATTCAAAACAACATGATACATTTCTACTTCTTTCTTTTGGTTCAATTTAGTTGCGTAGAATTGATTTGCATGCTTTCATTGCATCCAAGACAGACACTTGTAAAGGGGGGGAGGGATAATTTGGGTTTTTGAAAAGAAAGAGACTGAAACGTGATTTTTCTCTTGTGTCCTGCTGGGGCTGAGATGAGAAGATATTGTGCTCAGATTTGAACTGCAGAGAGAATTTCACCAAACACGACCCAGCCGGTTGATGGCGGGAAGCAGAGTGGACGACTGGTGGGCTGCTATGCGTTCGCGGTGTTTGGGACAGGAGAGTAGAGTGCGGTTGAGGACGTGACACGATTGGTCGCACCGGACAAAAGACCCTCGTCGGAGACGTTTGTTTGAATCTCGCAAATCCCCTGGAACCAAATCAGAGTCTTTGCACTAAGTTCTCTTGAAACGCCTGCAAGTTGGTGTTCAGTGGCTGCTCGTGACATCGAACGAATTAATGTACAAAGATCCTTTTACAAGTGGACGTGAATCAACCTATAGGGGTGTCTCGCTGTCCAGCGTCACTTGTATCGTTGAACACATGTGGCAGAGATCCATCTTCTCATCTCAGCCCCCAAAAAAGAGCTTCTCTCAACATATCAAAGTATTTCCTCAAAGCATTTGGCGGTTCGGCCAATAAGGTGGCGGCTGAAGGGTGGATGAAGCGTTCGTTCTCCAAACTGTTACAGATCCATTCACAAGAGAGAGAAAAGCCTCCTTGTGTGTTTTCTAACACTTTTGATTGGCCATTAAAAAAAAAAAAAAACAAGAACAGTTTAGACAATTTCTTTCTCAGAAGTTTCAAAAGATTCAGAGAGTGACGATAATCTTGAGCCGTCAATGACTGCGGGAAAGCGGCGGCGCGAGCTGGAACTCTGAAATGTCGGACACTTTGTTTTGGAAACAGAAACTCTTCGATTGTAAACTATAGCCTGGTGGGACTAAATGCAAGGCGGCATCCAAACGCATTAGCAATTGAATAGACAACAACAACAAAAACAAAACAAAAAGGCAGCCTGGCTACTGGAGCCAGAAAAAGAAAAAGAATAAAGAAAAAAAAAACAACATACAAGTGTGGAATGGTAAAAATGTCACACTTTCCAGCACACGTGTATGTGCACATGCACACACTTCAACGCACTCTCGCATTCATTCGCACACGTGCGCGAACATAATCGCGCAAAAATGCAGAGTCATACTTGCACACTGGACATGTCACAGACATATCTGGCATGCACTTCTAGAAGAAAAACAGTTTTGTTAGAAATTCTTTAACTGGTCTAGAGCTCTGATAATTTCTGTATGTACATAAATTAACAATAAATATAGGTAATGCTTATATATATATATATATATATTTTGAAATATATATATTAAATAATGAAATATTCTTATATATTTCAAATATATTCATAGAATTCTTTCCAATTTGAAACAGTTTCAAAGAGATATAATCACAGTTTAGTAATAAAACATGTAAGAATACGAGTCTCCCTCGCTGGTCTGGCTGCAGCGTCCCCCAGTTTCACCCATTTCTTTTCCTGGTTCTGATTGAAGTTTGGCCTTTTGTTTCCCCCAAAACTAATACATTCCACTTCATCAGGAGGATGAGAAAAATAATACAGCGCAGGGTTGCCAACACTGAGTCGGGGGAGGTGGGGGGGGGGTGTTCGAGTCGAAAGGGGGACATCGGGTTCAGATCTCGTCGAGTCTTTCCGAGTTCGCTCGATTTTCGTTTCAGATGTTTGGCCGCGGCGGTCCGACCGGGAACCAGCCTGGACAGGGACCGCGCGGGCCAGGCTCAGACAAGGCAACGGAAGGGCGTGGGGAGGGGAGGGGCGACCTGTGGGGCTGAACCCCCCCCTTCCCCCCTCAGCTACAATACCTGTTTTTTTTTTTCTTTTTTCCTCCTGTGGAGCCGAGCTGCCCTGTGAGCACCTGGTGGGACGCTGCAGCGAGGACCTCTGGGGGGGGGCAATTGGTTTGGAACAGTCGAGAGAGCGTAAAAAGCCGTTAAGACTCGAAAGGACCCCCCGCCTTTCTTTCTGACTTCACCTCTCCTCCCGTCCGTTTCATTTTTTTTTTTTCTCGTCTGTTTTTGTTTTGACACACATAGACTGGAACTGGACCACATTAACACTGACTGAGGGGAGCTAGGTTGTCTAAATGCATGCAGTAGTTTTCCCTCCGTCCCTCCGTCCCTCTCCCCGGTGGACATGGCTTACGGTAGGATGCGCTCGGGAAATGTCGAGGAGGAGGAGGAGGAGGAGAGCGGTTCGTCCCCCTCCCGCGGATGGAAGGACAGGGGGGGGTGGTGAGCCTCGCACCTCCCTGCAATGCCTCAGTGATGGTGGGGATGCCTCAGTCTCTGTGTGTGCAATAGGGGGCACTTTCTGTCTGTGATGTCGTCCTCTTGCTGGGGGAAAGGTGGGGGTGGCGGTGAAGGGGGGAGGGCCTTTTCACCTCTGTGCACGGAACACGACTGGACCTCCCTTTTTTTCACCTTTAAACCTACTTTGGTGGCCCCCCTCCTCATCTCTCTCTGTCTGTCTCTGTCTCTCTCTCGGCCTGTCTCGCTGCTGCCCCGGCAGGTACTGGTTCACAAACAAAACAGGTCCGATATTGCACAGCTTGCCCTCGCGGCCTAATGGGTGTGTGTGTGTGTGTGTGTCAGTGATAGCGACTCCTCTTCTCCTCCGTCTCGGAGCTGTATTCCCTTAGACCGATGCCCCGCTGGAGGTTCAGTAAAGAGTCTTTCATCTGGGGGAGAAAATCCAGGAGAAAAAAACATGAGCGAAGGTCAGAGATGTGGCTGTGGCGGCGGTGTGGACAAAACAAGAGGGAATGTTGTGCTCCATGTCGAGGGAGGCACCAAGCGGGCCTCTTTTGGATTCTCTGGTCTGACTATTCATGGCAAATAACAATAAAAGTGGAGATTTTTTAGTTTCAAAGATAAAAAAAGCTTTTAATTTGAAAAGCAAGGCCACAGGAGTATTATCTTCACTCCCAGAGGGCCAAATCCCATCCAAGCACATTGTTACGTAAATGCAGAGAAACACATTCATTTCAACATAAATGCATTTGACTCATGTTAGAATTTTTATTTTGGAAGTAGCAGATCTGACTTTCTTTCTGTTTACTGAACATGAAATGACTTTTTGTTGACATAAAAACAGGGAAAATGTGGACAAATAGTTGCTATTTTTTCTTTGGACTCATTGTTTTTGCGCATCACATACAGTCACTTGTGAGAAATCTATCAGGAAACATGGGAACGTTGGAGGTTTTTTTGTGTGTGATTGCAGTGACAAAGCTCTACCACAAGGGGCAGCAACCATTCCGTTCAATGGAGCCATTATAATCCCAAGTCAAAACAATGAGTGTCTCTGTGTCCTTGTCAAACATGTTTCAAATCAGACACCAATGTTGCGTTTGTGAAAAAACAAAACTATCATTCAGAATGACTGACATGTTCTTTAACCAATCATGAAGGTTTAGCACCTTTAATTTGACATTTTTGTCTTTGTGGATCATTTAAAGTGCAGAGAAATATCTTCTGAAAGAGTTTCCTGCGCTAAAAGACTTTTTTTTCGGCCGAGAAGCTGAAGGGTCCAAAACTGTCGGCTGTAAAGCTGAAAGTGTGAAGATGATCGGGCCACGAGACATCGCACGCTGGATCCTTGCTTCAAGCCTGTGAACAGGCACCGTGTTGGGAGCTAACGTGATTTTACATGCGAGGAGCAGCAGTGTAAGTGTGTGGGCTCTTTGCCCTTTGACCCACTTTTCAACCTAACATTTGTTTTCTTGTTCTTTCAAGGTAAAGCTAAACGTCTCCATCTCTCACGCCGTGTGTGGTCTTAACTAACCTGCTGCCCATCGATATTTTAGGGCACTAACGCAGGTGGAGCTTTTAACCTCCCAGCTGGTGAGGCGTCTGGGCTGCGGAATCGTTAAATCGCACAAGTGTTGCGACGGAGGGGGGCGCGTTCAGCGCGACGCTCGGAGGGCCCCTCTCTTTGTGTCGGGGTACCTGGTCCAGCAGCACCACGGACGACTTGATGATCTCCCTCCACTTCTGCAGCTCGGCATCGTGGTAACGCTGCTGCGCCTCCAGGAGCTGGGCCCACTCCATCTGCGTCTGGGGCAGTTTACTGGGAAACGCACGCACGCACACGTGCGCAGACACACACAGACACACACACACACGCAGACATACACATGCACATTAGCAACATCAGGGTGCAGCCACTGAAGCGTTATTTCCATTCTGAAGGACTGCCAACAGCCGGCTCGGTAAATTGTTTCAGTAAGCCCGGAGCTATTCGGGGGTAATTTTAGAAGCGCGGTGCTTTCCTGTCGCGCACGTCGAGCGCCATATGGATATAGTTTAGTACGTATGTCTGACAGAGTGCGTACGTGTGCATGTCTGCAGCCACGTGACGCAGCCATTTGGCGCAGACGGCCCCAGCGACTGTGGCTGCCAGTCGCGACTCATTTTCTGCAGAGACGAAATGATGGTATCCTCAGACGCCTCGGAGACCCATTAACCGTGTTCAGGCTCTGGCAGTGCTTCTCAGTGTGGCTTCTGAGTCCCCCTCCCCTCCCTCCCTCCCTCCCTCCCTCCACCCTCTTCATGAAGGGTGCCAGAGAATTTAGGGAAAGCTCAGCGAGATGAGAGACCACAAAAAGTAACGAATGGGTGGTGATGTATGGGACGGTAATCCTTGACTTTCAAGGAGGAATTCTGATCCTCCACCATCATTGTTAGCATCATTCTGGTAAAAAATATGGAAAAGTCAGGAGGAAGCTAAAAGGGTAAAGGTCAAAACTCATTCGAAACTCCGCCTCAAATGTCAAAGCATTTTCATTCACGTCATGTGGATGCATGAAATGCAAACGTCGATGAACTAAGCTTCACTGAGCCTTTGCTGCTGGAAGGAGACAACAGGGCAGCCCTCGTTTGTGTGTGTGTGTTTACCTTTCATGAAGCCGCAGTCCTTGCCATGTTGTTAAGGACTGTGCAGAATATTCCAGCATCCACAGCTTATAGAAGAGCATCATGTTGAGAAACACGAGCAGGACCAAGCTGCGGCAAAAGAGAAGAGGGAAAAAGTCAGTGAACGAGTTGAAAACGCAGAGAGATCTCCTCTTGTATTACTTTCTTTAAAGAGCTCGTCTGCAAATGGAGAGTTGTGTTCAAATTGTAATGGGAATGTGGGAAACTTCTGGCCCTACATGCTGATTGAGAAGCACGTATACCTGAGACAGATCCTACGGATGGCAATGAAAGGAGGAGAGAAAGGAGTTACATTCAAGAGAAGGACAATGAGGAAGGAGTATTTACAAAAAATGGAGGAAAATCATGCAAAAAAAGGGACTTAGTTCTTCATGTCACATATGAAAAGTGGCCAGAATATACCGTTCCATCCTGACAGACAGACAGCGCTACACCAACCACGCCACAAGCTCGTGTGTGTGTTGCGGTCAGTTGCGTACACAAAGCTGATGATGAGCAGCAGTTTGGAGACGCTGTAGAGCGCGAGGCCGCCGGGCAGGTGGTGGTGGTGGTGCTCTGGACTCTGGTGCCGGGTCTGCGTGGAGCCTGCCACTTGTTTGATCCTCTGAATCACCTCCTCGTCCGTCGGCGTGGTGACGGGGCTGAGCGCCTCGTCCAGATGCTGGCTGCGCATGTGGGGGAGCGGCCGCTTCTTCCGCCTCACCGTGGAGTTCTTCACCACCTTCGCCTTCGGAGACAGCCGGTGGCTCTCCGAGAGGATGTCCTCCAGCTTGGACAGCTCCAGCTCTGAGAAGAGGGAGTCTGTTGATTACAGTCCTTCCACAGGCAGGACAGAGTGAAACGATGTGGTGATGTGGCCCCACAGGACCAGGAGCCCCCTCCCCTGACTGTAAGGAGGCTAAGTCTATTTGCTTCTTCTTCAACCACTTCATAATGAAGGAATCCGTCAGAACAGACGGACACTAAGGACTCACCGAGATGGCGAAAGTTCTCCTCCAGTCCACTCCAGAAGTTCTTCTCGATGAAGCCTTTCACCAGCCCCCACGGCTGCTTCCTGTAGCGCAGCTCTGTCGATACCCTGACAGACAGAAAAAGTGACCAGACACCATTTTTAGTCCTGTAGTCAGGCTTGATTTGGATCCCGATAAGATCACATCACATGTCACAATAACGTACGACTAAGACGGCAGTAGAGAGCCTAAAAGTGGATTTCTGCTCACCGTAACCGACACTTGTTCTTGGCCACCCTGGTGAGCATGTAGCGATTTAACGTGTAGAAGTAATCGTGGTACGGCACGTCATGCGTGATGACCTCGGCGTCGATGATGTAACACTCGCTCTCCTGACTGGCCTTGTATAAAGTCTGAGGGGAAGCAGAAAGAGGCGGCGTTCGATCGGCTCTCACTTGAGCACAGACACGAAGTGAGGAAGTGTGTGTGTGTGTGTGTGGGGGGGGTCCTAAGGTCACCTGTGTCTCTGTGACAGTCGCCGTTTTGGGCGCCAGGGGGTTGGACAGCGAGATGGTGTACAGGATCTCCCTGGTCTGGTTCCCCGCCGCCTCCTCCTTCTTCCACGGGTGGTAAACCACATCTGAGCCGGTGAGATAGATCAATATGAATGACTGAAAAACCCGGAGGGGGGCGCTCCTTTGAGAGGCAGCCCGATCCTCTGCTGAAACAGCGACGGTACCGACCTGAGAACCGCCTCTGCTCCATGAAGTCGCTCATGAACTGGGACTCGGTGAACAGGATGTCGTAGAGCTTGTCCACGCTGAACTTGTACACCTCGTTGATATACTGCCGGCCGTTCAGGTCCTCGTGGAAGGCCTGCACCTCACCTGCGGGTCCAAGGAGCACAAGGAAGGTGTCAGAAGCGAGTTGAAAGAGGAGGCTTTCCGGGGGAGTTTCTCCCACGCGGCGCCCTCACCCTCGTCGTGTGTCTCGGAGGAGTCACTGAGCTCAGTTGGGATGTCTTCGTTGTCATTAAAGTCCAGCGACGGCGAGGGGACGGGACCGCCGGGCCCGCTGTTCTCGTTCTTCTCCTCCACCACCAGAGGCACTGCCAGCAGCTCGCCGTCTGGGAGGCAGTCTGCATATTCTTCGGCTGGGAGGTCGAACTGCAAGCAGAGAGGAAACGTGGATAAATCGTGTGAAAATAATGTCTCAAAGTCAGCTGTAGTTAAGAAGGCCCTACGATTATTCTGACCCCACTTATTTGAACTTTTGGTGACTCACTGTGATGGGAGTGTCGTGGTTGCCGGGGACGGGGATGGTGCTGTTGGGGACGACCTTCTTGTGCAGCAGGGGGGGGCTCCCCTCGGGCTTGGCCTCGGCGCTGCTCTTTGACAAGTTGTCGTTGTTGATCTCGTTCTCTTCGTTTGGAATCTCCTCGCTGAACCTGGAGGTGCCAGAAACGAGAACGACGACGACGACAACAAACTTTATTCGGTTCCACTGCCCGACATCACACCCCTGTCTCTGTTCAAGGGTCTGACAGTGTGTCCGGAAATTTCTCGGTGTACGAGAGGAGCAGAACTCGACATATGACACCGCTTGAAGAATATCTGAAGAAGAAAAAGATTCAAAGCGAATTCTCTGCTCCTCTTGAGTTTCCAACGACACGAACTGAAAGAACTGAATAGAGACTGTATCCAACTCAGCTGGTGAAGCCATAAGTATGAAACAACCTCTTCAAACCGCACTGCAGATTTTGCTGAGAGCCCATTGGAGGAGGGAAAGTTTAATGTGTGATTGTGGCTCTAAACGAATTACCTGAGAGCTGTTGGAGCGAGAGCGGAAGCATGTGTGTCAGTTGGCCAGTGAGCCCAGTGGTTATTTTCTAATTAGGCCAATTAGTTTCCCTGCAGTCAGGCGGATTTAGAAGTAACCACAGTAACTGATGATGCGGCACAACCAGACTCACCCCATGGTGTTGAAGTCGTCATCAGGGGGGACGTAGTCCTCGTCGTCGCTGGTGAGGCCGAGCTCGTTGCCATAGCACTGGTGAACAAAGTGCCACAGTTCTTTAGGGCAGAGGGGCTGTAAACGATGCAACCCAGAGGAGAAATGAGGAGAAAGTACCACAACGCAACTCGTGCAAACCACTTGTTCGCGCCCCTGGTGATTCCAGCGCGTGGAAAAGCGCCGACGCTCCGAGGAAAACGCCGTCGGAGGGAGACGCACACGGATCGGAGGGGCTCACCTTGTCGAGGAGCGCGTTCTGCCACAGCCTGAACATCATCATGTACGTCCTGTCCCGGGCTCCGAATGAGGTGAAGAAGTGCTGCAGGGAAGAAAACGACAAGCTTTTCTGTTAAAACAATTAAAATACTGCAAAGAGGAAAAAAAAATCACAGCGAAAAACACTACAGGAAAATAAAGAGGGCAGAACGAATCAAATTGGTCACGCATCGTGTCACGAGGCCTTACTCATGGTGTGGCGAAGACAAGTAAACCCACAATATTCGTGAGACTTCACTCAAAGAGGGGCAAAGTGTTTCATGTTCTCCAAGGGGGGGGAGGGGCTTCTCGTCAGGGGGCTGAAACCCCCTCTAGTCTGGAATTATCTTAGATTAAGCTGACATATCTGAGCAGCAACGGTAAGCATTAATGTCTGGCTAACCCTGCTCAAGACGCTCATTTCTGACAGAAACATGCCCCCTGTTGGCAGTGAGAATGAAAACTAAGCCCCTTCCTTACATATTCCAATTAGAAACATCATAATGATGTAACTTTCTGCTGATGTAGGAAACAAATGTGAGTAACAGAGAGGAGCAACCTCATACACACATCCACATTGAGGCCCAGTGTACAACACTAGATATCATATACATATAATAATATAGCTGAATTTTCTCTTTATACAAGCTGTTAGTGAAATGTTTGAGACAAAATAAAGTTGCCTTGCCTTGCTCTGCATTACCTTCTCAGTGTCCGTGCACACCTGGATGGCGTTGGGGATGAGGCGGGCCGTCTTTTCTTTCGTCATCGAGCAGATGTCCTTTAGCCGCACTGTTAGCTGCACGTAAACACGCAGAACAAAAAAAAAAAAAAGAAGCACGCCATCAGGGCACGCACACGTATGACCCAGTCCTGTCAATAGCGCAGCGGCGGCGCGGGGAGCCAGCCGTCATACCAGCGTTTCCCAGCGGAAGATGTTGCTATAGAAACAGATCCAGTTCTCAGAGAGGTAGAGTCGTCCCTGCAGGAGGATGTCCCGTTGGAGGGCACAGGAGTAATCTGACACACAAAAGCAGACAGAATTGAGACCGCGGGATGCAAGCACCCATTTGTGGGCGGGACATGTCGGGCAGCGAGTGAGCATTTTGTTAATTTGTAAAGACGCAGGGAAAGCCGGCCTGTGTTGACCGATCCGACGGATGAGCAGCTGGAGATCAAACTGCTGGAAGAGTGAAAGCTGGTTCTTAGATTAAGATGTCAGCATGTCGAATGCGTCACAGCATCACAGGACTTCCAAACTGGAGGCAGTTTCATGCTTTGGCGTCTTTGGGTTTTGGTTTGTTCTCGTCGTTCTGACCTTCTTTTCCTACTCAGAGTAACTCATTGGATTTTCTCTTGTAATAAAGACCAGCTCATACCATCCCTGACATTGTTTCGGGTGTGAATGTGTCTTATATTTAGTCAGCAAACACTCTTTTTTGAAAAAGATCAGGAGCAGACTGATGTTCATTTACATCGTGAACCGGTAACACATCTATAATCCTCACGTGTTGTCACGTGACTACCAGAACGATGATTTCCCGCCGTCTCCTCTCTGCTCAGATGAAGCATTTGCTAATCACCAATAAGCCTCATGCAGCCCACCAGCCCTCCCATGGCCCCGCTGTGTCTGCGGCGTCTACTCACCCACAATGAGTCTCTCTGTGTCAGGGAGCTGCTTGAAGAGTTTCCTGAAGTCCTCATTGCGCTGCTTGTATGTCGGGCTCAGCACCTGCGGCGACACGAAGGGTCAGAAACGCACTCACGCCCATGCCTAAAGAGAAAAACAAAACGCGTCCCATCCGTGCGTCGCCACACACTCTGCCACCACTCGCCGCTTTTGCCGTCACGCGGCTCAACTTAGGTCGTTTTCCAAGAGCATGTGAGGTGACCGTGTGAAAACCACCCACGGGTCCGGTCGGGACGACTGAGGTCGCTGCCCGACTCTCCTCCGGTGGGGGATTTTGACAGGCCAGATGGGAGTAAAGTGAATGGCAAGCAGAGGTATGCAGCCTGAAGTCGACACTATCTGCACGGAGGCTCGCGCTCAAAAACATCAGCAGCACAGTCCTTCGCAAGAAGCAGCCCGGTGCAGAACATTCCAGACACATGCTGCCAAGACCAGCGTTCACAATGTATTTCATGAGTGACATTTTTTATATTTGAATTGTGGAGCAACATGTTTTTTTTTTCTGACAATGAGGCTTTTGTAAAGGGAGAGGAGGGAGGGGCGACTCCTGGAAAGCGCAAACAGAACCGTTCGATTAACCCGGTCCGACTTGAATTCCGTTTCTTATTCCCTCCCCGGCAGCAGGAAGTTTCTCCCTTCCCGCTGCGATCACACATGTACTTCTGTTTGGCTTCGATCACTCAGAGGAAGTGGCACGAAATGTGCGTCAAAGCGAGGGCTCTCGCTGTCTGTTCCAGACGCTTTTCCTTCAACAGGAACGCTTCGGGGAAACAATAGCTGCCAATACAGAAACAAGAAGTGAATGAAAAAGGAAAGGAAAAAAAAAAAGTGGTAAAATCTTCTTTTGGATCAGCAGCAGTGATCAAATAAAAATAAACAGCATGTACATGTAAAAAACACATGTTCTTTCCTTGTAAAAATGATGAGAGTTGAGTTGTAATAGTGAGGGGACTGCGAGGGAGGACCTCCTTCCCTCCCTCCGTCCCCCCTCCCTCCCTGCTTCTATTCGCCTTGGGGAAACATGTGGTGATGAAAACAACTGCCCTCAAAGCATGTGAGCAACGTTGCTGCAATTAACCGCACATAATGATGCTCTTTGCTTCCTCCCCATGCAGGAAAAAACACATACACCTACGCCGGTCATAAACTAAGCCACCGACATAGTAACTTGATAATGAGTCCAAACAGTGGGTCTCTCGGGGCTCCAGGAGAAGTGAAATAGCAATGACTCATAACCAAAACACTTGTTTAGGTTAGCAAGGGGAGGGGGGGGGGGATTACCACCGAATCCCACTTCCAGCAGCAGAGATAAAGCTCACGACAATGACGCCCCTGTCCCTCCTTGTTGCTCAAAAACCAAACAACAACAACAAAACATTTGATGCGTCCTCGGCACGAGAGCCTGCAAGCGGAAATCAACTTACAGCAGGAATCTCCTCATTGTCCCACTCGGGGTCCTGGAGATCCGAGGCAGCCCAGCCCCACTCCCAACCCCACTCCCCCCGAGCCGGACCCCGCAGGAGCCAGCCCGCCAGCGCCTCGTCCAGCTCCAGGACGGCCTCCCAGTCCGACAGCGAGCAGTCCTCCTCGCCGGGCTCCATGTCCACCGCGTCCGAGGTCTGGAGAGAGGGCGAGTGTTCCCCCCTCCAGACCGTGCCCGCTCGAGGCTCCGCTGGAGTTTGGAGAGGACTTGTCAGTCACAATGAGGCTCGTGGAAAAAAACAAAACAAAACCCAGAGCAATCAGATGGCGAGGTCCAGTGGTTTGCAAGCTGCGGCGTCCGTCCGACCCCCCCACCCTCTCCCTCACCACCCTGTTTTTTGGGGAGCTGCTCCCTTTTCAGTGCTGAGCGGTGGACGCAGCGCACTCCAGCCACATGATCCTTGTCTCGCTCTGTCGTTCTCTGGCTCTCCCTCGCTTCCTTTCACACACACACACACAGGGAGAGGAGTTATGGCCGTTGCCCTCTAGTAACCCCGGCCAACAAGTCCTTTATTATCATGCCAGTAGCCTTTTTTTTTCTCCTTTTTTTTTTCGTTCTCCTTCTTGTCAGAGTGTGTGTGTGCGACTGGTGCTGTCCAGGTCTGAGTGCCTTGTAATTACTCTGTTTACGACCCTCAACAAATAGACTAGGTTTACTCTGAGGAGACGACTGCTAATACAGAAACAGAGGTGCAACTGGATGTCGAAGGAGAGCGGCACTGCAGGACGAACGTAGCCCGTCGGTTGAAGTATGCGTGGAGCGCATCTCGCCGGCTGACCGAGTGATTGAGTTACAGAGAACAGATGTGAGCGTAACCTCCAGTTACCTCCGTCTGCAAAACAACGCCATCAATCTTGACGGGGGTACGCAAGCGGGGGTCACAACTGCAGCTTCAAGCGGCTGCACAAACGAACTGTAAATGAGTCCTCGCTTTTCAATTTTGGAGGCCCCCCCCGCAGCTGAAATGCCGTCCTTGGACGGGTCGAAGGCGCGGAAGGTATGAAGGAGTTTCTGCGAGTCTACGTGCTGAGGTCACGCGAGTGCTCCTGATACTTGATCTGCCTCTGTTGCTCCCAGTGGGCAAGAAAGACGCAGAGGTCAAGGCTTCTATTTTAGCAGCATGTTTAAAAAAAAAAAAAAGGAAGACAAAAACAATGTGTGTGCTTGTCTCCCAGCTGAAGCTGAAAAACTCAAATCCAAAAGCCAGAGTGTCACTCTGGCCTGAATTCAAAGGCTCCTCCGGCATGAAGCGAGTGCGTAGCCCACGTCTGTGGGCTGGAATCCCGCCACCGGTCCCACCTTTCCTCTGCTGTTGTTTCTCAGTCCTCCCTCGAAACAGACGCTGAGAGGGATGATGTGAAGCAGGGAAAAAACAGACGGAGAATCATCTCCATTCACCGAATCTCACGGCCCAAAAAAAGACAAGCACCCCCTCCCTGCGGTTGGCTTCGCTTCATTCAAGTGAATCTTCGGGATGGTCGAGGCTTCGTCTCAGGAGGTGAACTGGCGTGTCCGTGCCAAGGGAGCTCGTTTTCATCTTCTCCAGTAAATCAAGCGGGGAGAGAGAGAAAAAAAGAGCCCATTGTGTTAGACGCAGCGTCCAGAGTTCAGGTGACAGTGGGGCGCTTGGTTTGAGGCGTGTCTGCGGATACACGGCGAGTATTGATCTGGTTAACGATTAACGCTCCGGGCAAACAACAGGGGATGGAGGAGACTGGCACTGCAAACCAGGGTGGGGTTTTTTAGTGCACACTGGCGGTTGGTCTTCTCATTGTACCAGCAATAAACCCATCTTCTCGTCCTGTGGGTGCTCTTCATCAGAGGTGACGCTTGCTGGATTACGTCTCAAACCACGAGAGCGGCAGCACAGAACGGGCAAATCCAAACACATCCGGCTCATTCACCACTGTACAATCGATCAGAGCTTTCGATCTGGTCGCTCACTTTGAGGCACCTGCAGGTACAGCCACGACCAAAACGCTGCGACAAACTGCTGTAGAAGACAATACGAGAGGGCTTTCCACACTGTGATGATCTCCAAAGGGCTGCAAATCCACGACGAGTGCGTCTTTATCATGGTGTTTTCAGTGGCACCCGAGGTTATCGCTGGTATGTGCCGTTGTATGTCAGAGCCAGGAAAAGATGAGCTGTTTCCTCACATTACCTCCGTTAATCATTGAGCTCTTTATCAGGTAAAAACTGTGTAAAACTCACAAAAACACAAAGTCTTCAATCGCCCTTAATCCAAACAAGAGGCCTGGATGTAAATGAAAGGAAGTAGTAAGCATTTAATAAGCATTTGGGTCTCATGAGCTATGAAGTCTTCTGATGCTTATTAATTTAAAATCACTCTGAGAACCAGAGCATCCAAGTGATTGGAACGCTTGATGCTCCAGACCAGACATGTGGAGGTAAACGCACTCGGGTTTTAAAAGGTTTTGAAAAGAAATTCACACTAAAATTGGTGTTTGTGTGTGTGTGTGTGTGTGTGTGTGTGTGTGTGTGTGTGAGTGTGTGTGTGTGTGTGTGTATGTGTGTATTGGCCTGTTCTCAGCTGATTGGCACACACCAAGCTGTGGTGAGTAAATCAGGAAGCAGGATGGTGAGTCAGATAAATGACAGCGACCGTGTTCGTTGTGTCTTGAACAGTTTTTAGGAAGAATAAAAAGTCCGTCGGTCCAACTGAATCCACGTTAGTTTTTGTTGTTGTTGTTATGAGCAAAAACAACAGGCTATATTTTTCTTTCGATGAGGCACAACTTTCGGAATCAACAGAGAAAAACAAAAGCATCCGGTAATAACGAGGACAGATAATCCAGCTTTGACATCGCTGCTCTCTCGCTGCACATCGTGCGTAAAAATGTCAGTGATGTTGGTTAGGCGTGATCAAAGTAGTCGGGTGGTAGAAGTCAGCTCTAGGTTAACGCTAGCTGCTGATGGTGGGGGTCAATAAAGGGGAGGGGTTGAATGAAGCTCAGCGTGGAAAAACAAGGAGCGTTTGAGAAGCTGCCTGGACCTGGAGGACAGCGCCTGATGTGAAACATACCAGCACTTTTCCATTCGGTCAGAGCATGCAGGGGGGGCGTTCGCGCTCTGAGACCAGAGCCGATCGGTTCACGCGTTCGCGAGGACACGACGGAACAGGAGGAGGCAAACATGCCACAACCTAAAGCACCATGCTCCATTCCCAAGCCGTGTCCGGAGGCCCTCGTGACGGCTTCTGCTGATTTGTTTAGTACAGTGAGAAACTCGGAGTGCTTTGTTACCACCTGTCGCGTGCCAGAAATAGACAGCGGTGAGGCGACTGGCCATTGACCGCATGGCTGGAGGCGCACAGAAGTTCACTCATAATGTTAGCATATTTCTGTTCTTTACATTCAAGGTTAAATACACTTCTTTTCCTTAAAGGTTGATGAGCATCGAAGGTGACAAAAAGATTTACTCTGCACTCGAAACTGGATGTAGACAAAAAACCCCAAAAATGGTGTGTTTACATTCGACAGTGAGTTTCGGTTCCATTCTGGCTTTGCTCTGAGGTAGTAACAGCACCGAGTGAAATCAGTGGGATGAGAAAACAAGTGGGAGAGAGGGAGGGAGAGAGGGAGAGAGAGAGAGAGAGAGAGAGAGAGAGAGAGAGAGAGAGAGAGAGAGAGAGAGAGAGAGAGAGAGAGAGAGAAAGAGAGAGATATTTCCTGAGTTGCACAAGAATACAAGTCATGCTTACTCTCAGGATGTGTTGTCTTTCATGCTGGGGAGAGAAGGGAAGAGTGTACACACAGGGAGTAAAAATAAAGGAGTAAAATAACATAAAATGGAACAAAGTCCAACAAAGTTACATCTGATTAAAAAAACAACCAACAAACAAAAAAACAAATCCAGACGCTGCCTGGTGTCACATCCAACACTGTTGTTTGTGTCCAACCAGAAGGGGCAACCAGCACATCTGACACACTTTTGCGTGAAACCTTGATGAAAACACTCCAACTGAGAGGAGTGGTGCCAAAGTTGGAACTAGTGCACCACCCTGTGGTGATCATCAGAATTGCAACAGACAGGCTCTGTCCATGTAAACAGGGGGAGACTAATCTTAACACTACACAACTGTAGTGTTTTCCTGCTTCCCTGTTTGATAATAGCCCACCTGTTGCCCTTCTCACATTGACAACCATCCTTGACAGGATCTGAAACCCACCAACACTTGTGCTTTGGAAAAAAACAGGTCAAGGACGGCGACCCCTCGTCTCCTCATCAGTATCACCGCGCACATTTTGACACACATACACAAACTTTAAATGACACACAAGCACATATTATATTTTTAAAAAAACAAGGTGGACTTACGTTGTACCAGCTTTGGCTCTTCTGTGGAAAAAAAGAGAAGAAAAAGGATTTTAAAAAAACTGAGTGAAACTTGTAAAATAGTGCAACAGGCCTCTGAACTTATCCTGATGTACAAAGATGCGTGGAACCTAATTATTCCTGAGAAAGTACGCTGGACTGCAGTTGTATCTTAATTTGTCAACACTAGAAAAAAATTTCATAGGTTTTCATTCAAACAGCAGCTTGGCACAGCCTCAGGTAACATGTGGGTCGGAGGAATGAGAGGGCTACCCGATGGAGTTCGTGACATGTGTGATGCCACGTGGCCGCGGGTTGTTCCAGCAGAGAGAGAGGAGGGAGCGGACACAAGCAGTTTGCTCCTCGTTGCCCCTTTTGTGAGCGGCGGTGACAGTTTTAGGACCCTCTGGGAAATGAAGTCCAAAAACATGTTGCGGGAGGAGTGGGGGGCTTATGAAGTGGGAACTGCAGCAATGCTTTTGGACTTCACGCAAACACAAACACTCTCCTCAGTGGGCTGCAGGCTCCATCTCCTTTGTGTTGAGCAGAATTGACGTTTTTTTAGTGAAAGGCTCTGACGCCTTACAGACAGTAAATGTATTCCTGAATATTACATCTGCACAGTGAGCGTGCAGTGAAAAACATATTCGTTTATTAAATTCACTGAGCATAAATGCATTTATATTCTCATCATCAGGTGATCCTCTTGGTGACTTTTGAACACTCATCTCTGGTGGACGATGCTCTAAACCAGCAGAAGGCATTCATAGGGAACAACTTGGTTCTATTACAGTCTACTAACAGCAGAGGGCAGCAAAGATGCATCATAACACTGACAACAACATGATGGCATTTTCAGGTCACATAAACACATCTTTCACTCCATTAGTTGCGGAGCAAAAGTCCCATTGAGTGACACATGCAGGTGGTCATTCACAGGAGGGGAGGGGGCAAACATGGAACAGGGGAATCATTGGGGAGAAATAAGAGAGGCAAAAAAGAAGAAAAAAGGAGCATTGCATAACAATGTGTGATGACAGACGCAGTTTTTACATAACAGCACCGCAACTCCAATGTAAAGTCATAAAAAGCATGAGGTCATTGTGGAGCTGTTATTTTGAAAAGCCATTATTGTAAAATAATGACAAATTCATACAATGTATTTTTTTTTTATTCTTTAATATAGAGATTTACATGTGACATAAGAACACAGATCATAAACGCTGCTTTTAGTGACCATAGCCTATCGGAAACCAGAGACCGAGTCTGGCGCGCGCGTGTGACGTGTGGTTCTGTGTTGCGTTCGGGGCCGGCGAGCTGCCGTTGGCGGGGCCAAAGGCCTGGCTGTGACGATAGCCGCGCTAATGTGGGCTAATCTGATTTGAAGGTGACAAGAGACACGAGAGGAGGAATTACTTTGAGGCCACTGTCTGGAAAAAGTGAGCGTGCATGCGTGTGTGCGGCTGCATGCTGCTAAAGGAAGCTGCGGGACTCGTGACGGCATTGTTTACACCAAGAGAGAACATTAGATGTGGCTGTAAACATGTGGCGTGTTTCGAGCGGCAGAAGCAGAGAGATCCAGACAGAGAGAGAGAGAGAGAGAGAGAGAGAGAGAGAGAGAGAGAGAGAGAGAGAGAGAGAAGACAAATCTAGATGAGATATGGTTCACGTTTCGCCTCAGATTTTCCTGATAGAAAGTGGTTTGAGAACATTTGTTTAGTTTTAGGTCGAGTTAAAAAGAACGGAGGACAAAAGGATTGTGAAGGTCAATTTTTTTTTCTTAAGTAAATAAATTACGGACGTGAAATTTTTTATAGTTAGACTGTGTCTGCAAAGCAGAGCAGGTTCGGTGTGAGCGTTGGTGAAAAAGACGAGCTCTCCGTCACGCTGGTGAACGTAGCAGCTGCTCCAGCTTTAATAATGTGGGTTTTTTGGTTTGTCCCTTTGGGGAAATCACCTCTCTGCCCTGGCTTTGACCTTCCCCGCCTCAATCTCAGGCTCTCAACGAATCGGCAGCCTGCCGTCCTGAATCTGTGGGCCACCGCTGTCCCTGTTCATTAAGATCTTCTCCATCACACAGTGAGTTTAATTGATCTGCTCGTCACTGCGTCCTTATTTCACTGAATCTAACACCTGAGGCTTCTTTGACCTGGTGTTGGAGGAGCATTTTTTGCTAATTACATGGCCTCCGGAGAATAAACTAAAAGAATCTAAGTTTCTGAAGGTATTAAGAGATAAAACGAATGTATTGGACTTGTGAAAATTGCCGTCTTTCCAACATTGACTGGGACGACGGGAAGAACTGGAGGGGACAGTCGAAGGGGCTCCTACAGTGTGGCACAGCTACTGGAGGGAGAGGAGGGCGGGATTTACCAGGGGGGTGGGAAGGGGCAGCGGGGGAGGATTGTCATTGGGTCAAATGAAAAGAAGAAATGCTTACTTTAATCAGGTTTAGTCTGTCATACTGAAAGAAAAATTAAAGAGAAAACAAAATGTTAACCAAAGCAGCGAGCAACATGGACACAGAAAGAAATGGGGAAACAGAAGATAAACGCTGACATCTGGAGAGTTTGTGGCTCAAAAAAGGAGAAGGTAAGTGCGGTTACACCTTTGCACCTAAAGCTTGAGCGACGACTCTTAGATCACTGTCTTATCCTAATTTACGTGCATTATTTTGCCGAATCTGCTCTTTGGATTGCTTTATAGTTGAGGCTTGTGTTGGCGAGGCGAGCTAAATGCCACGTCTGCAGGTCATGTGACCACTGCAAACCACCGGGGCTAGTGCGAGGGCATTGTGTTGGGACTTGAGAGAATAAGAAGGGCCGCGGCCATGGCGAAGCCAAAAAAAAAAAGAGCACGAGTGGTGTCTTCGATTGGTGTCTGAGAGTGCAACAGATTCCAGCGCAGCAAGTGAAGCATCGTAAAGATTCCGTTTTCATCCACTGACTGCATTTATCCCGACTGTCGCTGCTATTTTTTTTTGCCTCTTACATTCTGGCATAAATGAGCATTTGAACAGAGATATACTGACTTTCTGCATGCTAAGTCTGCACACAAAGTGGGATGACAGGCAGCGAATCAGACGGATGAAGCGATGGGAGAGGAGATGCACGGCAGCGTGACACCAGTCTGCGCCGCGACTGTAGGAGAAGAGGAGTAAGACAGAGAGAGATAGAGAGAGAAAGATAGAGAAAGAGAGAGAGAAAGAGAGAGAGAGGGGTAGAAAGGAAGACAGAGAGGGGGAGGATTGTGGATTTTGGGCCCACAGTGTTCGAAGAAGAGAAGGAGGATTTCTCTGGTGTGACCACAGCGGGACTTTCTCCAATAATGCCGTGAACTGTCGATGAGATGCTGGCAGGACTTTTGAGAGTTCATCCCTCGACTGCAGGAGAACGCGAGGTGACCGAGGGACCGATACAAAGTGCTTCTTGTCACACTGCAACTTGCAGCTAATGAGTAAAGTGACAGCAGGGATCAGGAGGCAACAGCTTCATTTCACAAGAGAGGTAGAGGAAGGTCAGGGCAGCAAAGGAGGCGACAGAAAGGAGGTGGGTGGGTGTTTTTTTTGGAGGGGGGGGGCGGTTGTAATACATGTCCGTCTGCTGTGAGTGTTGATGCGGCAGATGCAACAGTTTGCACAGGGTGGGGCGGGGCCAAGGGGTGTAGGTGAGGGCGGGAGGGGGGGGGGATCAGGTGTTCAGGGTCACGTTCAGGGGCAAAGCATTCCAAAAAGGGAGGGGGGGGGGCATTTCATCAGAGCAGCTCACAATACAGGAAGGTTGTTGCAGGAGGGAACAAGGTGGGCAACAGAGAGAGAGAGAGAGAGAGAGAGAGAGAGAGAGAGAGAGAGAGAGAGAGAGAGAGAGAGAGAGAGAGAGAG
>JASSRZ010000016.1:8469151-8480750 GCA_032164315.1 Malacoctenus gilli
GGGAAACAGAGAGAGAGAGAGAGAGAGAGAGAGAGAGAGAGAGAGAGAGAGAGAGAGAGAGAGAGAGCGAGAGAGAGTGGAGGGAACAGAAACAACCAAAAGAGTAATGCTTACTTTAGAAAGTCGCTTGTGAGACTAGCATGCAAATCAGGAGAAGAACAAAGAAAAAATCAGATCGAAAAATGGAAAACGACCACGTTGACAGAAAAACAAAGAGAAAGGAAAAAACAGTTGCAAAGAAGAAAACAGCTGAAAAGTACAAATAGAAGAGCTTCAACAGTCATTATCAGATGGCACACGGTATCATATGGCATGTAGAAGCAGCAGCAGCAGCAGTAGCGGCGGCGGCGGCAGAGAGAGAAGGCGTGCACACTGTGTTGTGACACAAAGATGTTGGGGGGAAAAAAGACAGACGAAAGCAATTCAAACACAGGAGACAAATGGGGACGGAATGACGAGGTAACAAAACCACAGATGAATGGTGTGATGGTGTCTCTGTCATTGTGGGAGCTCAAATGCTTCCTCTGGGAAATAAACCCAAGCGAAAAATCTCCCTCAAAAGCGCCATACTTCAAATTAGAAGAACTTACGAGAATAAGCTTCCTTTTTTTTACCAATATACTTGGACTTGACAGTTCTAGGGACCTACTGAAGGGGGAGGGGGGGGCTGTCCTCTACAGGACTTGCCACTGAAACTAAAAGGTTGTGGTCTTTTGGCAGCCGATAGGTACCGAATCACACCTAATCAGAGCTTGATGAGTCTTGTGGGTTTGGTAAACTAAAGTTTCACTGAATCTCATAAAGCGCCGACGAGGACTCGAGCAGGCGCAGCTGTTGTTCTTCAGCCAGTGTTGCTTTTAGCCAGCTAGCACAGTGTGCACTCCTCACACCGTCCCGTGCTCTGATTTCTCTATGCAGGACTATTCACGTGCCTTCAGTCTGCGCTGTGGGAACATGGTGTGTAAAGCTGTGCGAGCGGTTTGTATTTCCACTTTCTTGACAACGGGGTTTTGCTGCTTTATTCACATGGTTTCCAAATCTCTGTTACCTCAGAGCTGCCCTTATGAGGGAGGGAGGGGGGGGGGGTCACTGAGGCATGAGGAGGGATCAGAAAAAGGTTCCAGAAAATTCAGTCACACGGGTCAAGAAAGGGTCTTCGGTCAGTTGGAAGAGGGTGAAATTTCACCACATTGAGCAGAGAAAAACGTCAGCTTGATGGTGTATTTCTATGTTGCTTATGGTTGAGTGTGTGTGGATTGTTTCAGTGTTTGCCGAGTAATAAACTGTCCCTGCCAGCTGGGATCAGTGTCACACCCTCACCGCAACCCCAAAACGGACAAACAAGGTGTAAAAGATAGCCGAGTAGAGGTTATCAGTGCTTGTCAATTGTGGGGGTTTTTTTTGGCTGAGCTGAATTCGGCTCAGCCCAACAACAACAAATCTAAACATTCACATCGGGCTCCTGCTCTGTCACCGTAGCCATGGTGACAGGACTGGGAGGAGGCACGCTTCAGCACTCGATCGCAGTTTCTATCAATCAGTTGTTAAAATGTGAGTTCAGAGAGTAAAGAGAGGGGGGGGCGTTTGAAAATGAGGGGGGCGATGGGTGCTATCACTCCAGAAAGGCAGGGAGGGGTGGGTGGGAAGGGTGGGAGCAATAGTTACAGCTCATTAGTCACACACCAACTCAATAACCAATCATGACGTCACATCACGGCACCCCAGAGACAAAAACACAGTCATGAGGCAGGGCCAGCTCTGACGTATCTATGAACTCGCAGTGAACGAAAAGTTTCAACAGATCAGCATGACTGTTGAACAGTCAGGAGGAATAACTCAGACAGAATCTGATCCAGTGTGGTTTGGTCTGCTCACGCTGCAGAGGCTGTAAAGTGGGAGGAGATGTAACAACAACCACCTAATATACAAGAGTTTGTGTTGTGAAGAATGTTTAAATGACAAAAACCTCAGAATTTCTCTTGACCACACAGATTTTGAATTACTGCTTGTGAAATCTGAGTAACATCACAGAGAGGGGGTGATAGTGAGTCACTGTAGCGTCCAGGCTGAACTGTGTTCGGCTCCTCTATCTGTTGTGCTCTTGTGGTGTAATTTGGTTTTGCAAGCAGGTGAGGGGCAGAGCTTCGTTAGTTGGATATTCAAATAAATAACGCCATCATTTTGTATTTAAACTGTTTCATGTTCGTTTCTAAATCAGTGAAAGTCGCACCCTGCGGCACCGTCACAGCAGGGTTTATTGTGCTTTATGTGCCGCATGTCTGCTTCACAATGCGTCGGTCGAAGGTGACTTAACTTGAAGCCGACGAGGTGGCCAGGAACATCACTCACCTTGGAGTTCTTCCCCCCGCTCCGCGCCGACTGCAGGGAGTACGTTCTCTGGACGACCTGCTCAGGCGTGGAGGGGGACTTGTCAGAGGAGTGGTCCGAACCCTTCTCCACCATGTTCTCACCCTCCTGGCTCTGTGGTGTGGGAGAGCGCGAGCGTTTACGCAGGACTGGTGAGCAGGCAGGCGTGCTCTTGTTTGAGTTACTGGCAGTGCTGCAAGAGACGAGAGAGAGAGAGAGAGAGAGAGAGAGAGAGGGAGAGAGAGAGAGAGAGAGAAGAAGAGAAAAATCAATTCATATTCGTTCCATGTCATTCATTTATAGATCCGCCTGGACAGCAGCACAATGAATACACAGTCTCTCCTGGGACTTACATCACTTGGGGCTTAACGGGCTTGAAGCGCCATGTGCGAAACGGGCTAATAACAGCTAAGCTAATGAGGGAGCCCAACATCAACATCAACATCAACAACAACGGCAGCAGCAGCAGCGGGGAAAACAAATGCTGTCACACGGAGGAGCAGAGGATTTCCTCACTAATGCCGCACTTAAAACAGTGACAGGGGAATGGATGTGTGTGTATTTACAGCTCATCATTCGTTCACTTGAGTAATGTACGCAGTCTGGCAAAACAACCACAGTTTAGACGCTTTGACAAACATTCACTTGTGTGTTTTTTCATAAACCTCCTGATATATTGGAACATTTTCATCACTAGTAATAGATAAACTGTTTTTCGAACTGAAACCACAATAGAAAGATTGTTTAAAAGTGACATTTTGAAAGAAACTTCAACTTAAAAAAAAGGGTTGTTAAAAAATCTGTTTTAATGCCTCCACTACAGTTTTGTACCAGGCAGTGCCAGTTTGTCAATCAGACATTAGGTTGTTACAAGGTGATCCAGAAACACACACTCCTTTCTGAGGACAGAGGCACATGCGCGCATACACACTGTTGGCCTGGCAAAAAAAGCCACCTCCTCCTCCTCCTCCTCCTCCTCAACTCGGACAGGGGCTAACAAAAGGCTCTGTAAGTGATCCGTGTGACAGCGCGCTCGCCAGGCCCGGTTACTTGACATGGCGTTATGCAAGCCATTACGTCACCGTCATTCGATGGCCGCCATTAGTGGCCATGAATTACTGATCTACTGTTACAGGGAGGAGGACTCCCAACCCGCCTGTGCCGGGCCGAGTCGTCGAGTCAGGGGCGGCGCCCGTCCTGCTCCCCGCCGACCAGTAAAGTGGTGGGGGTTTAAAAAGTCAGGGGGGCGTCACGGAGCATTCGCATCTGCCTAATGCAATTGCATGGGAAAACATACATCTGTCATGTTATGCATCTCTGACATCAATTTCAATGATTACCAAACGTTCTGCTGTTTGGTGGAGGATCATTTGGATCACCGTGTACTTTGCACTGACCAATCCCAGCTGACATGATTAGCAACAAAGGGTCACACAGGCAGAACTAACGCGTACATTAGAACCTGCTCTGTGTTTGTGTATTTCAGCACAGACTCTGGTGCATCCTGGACACCTTCTGTTGAAGTCTGAATCAACACTCACATTAATTGATTGTCACCTGGAGGTCTTTGTAATGTTTCGTAACTGTATTTTCAGTGATGACGACCACAGCAAAGACAACAGGAAACCCCCCCCCCCCCCACCTCGCACGTCCAAATTTCCCGTCGAGCTCGGGCGACGCAAACACTTTGGCGCTTGCTGCTCAGGAGCAGAGAGCATGACATGAAGAAAAAAAAACAACATGTAGTGAGGGGGTTGTCCTGTGTGTCAGGAGTTTAAAAGACTAGAAAGATGCATCCATGGACCAACGACACAACTCAACCACAAACAATCCCAGGCGGTCTTCAAAATGAGCCACTCACTCTGTGTCATGTTCTTTACACAACAGGTGCTCAGCCTGGAACTCCAGTTATATCCTTTGTGGATCAGTTGTGCGCTCAGTGCAACATGCTGGCAGCGGTCATGTGTGCTCAAACCCGTTTGCATAGGAAAACCCCAAGTTACCTGATGAGTTGCAAGATTAAACGAATGGAAGTCAATCTAAACAGTACGAATGTGCATGTGAAATGTTCAAAGAAGATCTCTGCAAGCTAACAGGCCAGCAATCATCTTTCTGTTCAGGTTTGGCATGTTGTCACTACGCCTTTGTTGTGTGTTTGCTCCAGCTGCCTTCCTCAAGACTTCCTGCAGGACTCTGGGTCCTCTTTTCACGCTAAACCACCAAGGCAGACGTATACGTGTGTGCATGTGCTCGGTAAATGTGTTCTGTGTACTACTACCAAAGAAGGTTGTTTGCTGGAAGTTCCTGCAATGTCTCCTGATTTCTAAGAGTATTCAGCCTGCACTGATCAACAGCTCTCTCAATGAATTACTTCTGCTCCCAACTCTCAAGTCGATGCAGCCACAGTCACCACGGCATCCTCTCCAGCAAGATTAAGATGGCCTTTATTAGTCCCACAATGGGGAAATTCCAGTTTCGACCTGTCCAAGGAACACAGTCTTGTGCTGTTAACTCAGAAATAGAAACTCCCCCTCAGTACTCCTGGGCATGAACTAAACACAAACAATAATAGTGTTGCTAAGCAAAAGCTAAATTCTGAATATTGCCTGAAGATTGACACACAGCAAGGTTTAAGATTAGAAACCAAGAGAGAAAAGGAGGAGTTGGCTCCTGTGTTTCAGTGCAGAAACTGAGGTGATCTTCCTGGTACAGACCGTCGCACTTCTCGTTTTTAGAGGGAGAGGAATTCACAGAACACCTCTCCTCTTGCAGATGCGTTGCAGGGAACAATGGAGGCCCCGGCTCCATCATCAGCATATGAATGACTAAGCCCGACAAGTCCTTCACACGCTGCTGTTTGCTCTTTCAGACAGCGTGGCAGGTCCACACTTCACCACGCTGGTACGAGTGGAGAGAGCGAACATGCAGCTGACGCCGGCCTGGGGGGGGGGGCAGACAAAGGGGTCTATCACGCGTGCTTTGTTGCGAGCCACTTCATGAAACGCAACACTCGGACACAGAACCAGAGGACCTGTCACAGCATTATCTGTGGACACTGATGTCTGGGAACCCCCCGCCACTGAACGATGAACACTGACTTCAGTCCTCAGCAGAAGAAGACTGGACTTAACTGTTGCCATCAATCCAGGAACACTTGTTACTGGAAACCAGTTTGACTAAATTTCTTGCTGCTAACCTCATGCAGGTTTTCCCTGAATTATTACACTTAGTACTCATGTTTTCATACTAATTGTGACAGGTTGATGCAGGACCACTTCGTGGGCGACTGTATTTATTTCACCATTTTATTGTGCCTCCATGTCGAGCGGTGACATCTAACGCCCATCACTGCAAACACTATGAGCTGAAACATTATCATTGCGAAAAAAAGGTGGAAAAAACTGACACGATACGTTGATTTCTTTTGATCAAGTCACCTTCGTTTGACCGTGACAACCTGGGAACAGAAGGAAGAGGAGCAGATCCGTACACTCCAACAAAGAAAAAAAGCCATGTCACACCTCCCACACGACGATAAACCTTCACTTCGCCCGAATATCGCTATAGCAACAGTGAGCAGAGAGAGTGTTTTAAATATTCAATGTGTGCGACCAAATATACTCGGCCAGCGCTGCTGTTGGAGGCGCCGTCTGAGCGGGAAATACAGCAGGGAGCCAAAGGGGCAGACGGGGGCTCTTGGCCCACCTGCTCTCACGGACTCCACACGTGATGATGGGCCGACATGTTAACGTCGTAGGAAGCCTAAGCATTATTTCCATGCAGATTGTGCACGACACACTTAAATAGAGTTAAGGGGGGGGGGGCTAGTCTGTATTAGAAGATAGCATCTAGCATGCTAAAGATGCTAACACTATGTCTAGCAATGTTTGTTGACGTTGAACTTGGGCTCTAGTTTCGGGTCCGTTTCAGAGCATCCAGGCTCCAAAAAGTCCAATCTTGGTTCCATTACCCAAATGTCAACACCTCCGTTTTTCTGACGGCCAAGCGCGATGTCATCACTGGCGTGCAATGCATGAGAAATCGGTCCCGCGGGCTTGAACGCTGGGCCCCTCTGCATGACAGAGCTCCACACAAACAACGGGGCTGACTTCAAGGTGCTCATCAGCGAGGATCCCGACATGTCACAGGCGCTCAAAGTGGGTCAAGCTCTTACAAACACGGCGACAGGGAAAAATGAAAGAGAAACAAGCCTGCTGTTTGCACCACTTTGTTGCAGTCTTTTCTTTAAATAAGCTCTAAAGCTCTAAATCCAACGGGCTCAAGCTGGCCAAAGGTTTAGCCTCACAAAGGAAGAGAGTTCCGGGCCTTTCTGAGGGGGGGCCCCCGCTTGTTTTCACAGTTCTGCTGACCCTGGAAAATGCCCATCTGGCAGCGGCTCTTCAGCTCCGCTTGCTTTGAAAAAAAAAAGGGGGACGGCGAGAGACTCTGCGTTCAGCAGCGAGCGCCGCGTGCGCACGGCACGCACAAGCAGACGTAAACAACACGGCGACACGGATGCGGAGAAGCCTTGCAGCTAACGCTCTTTCATCGGGACGATAAAATTAGCATCATCGCCCCATCCGCTGATTAGCACCCGGACTGAACTAGCTCCACATCATACTGCACCTAACGGCCACATGGGCTTACATAACCAAAACCCGCCCCACCGCACCCATCCACACTCCCGCCCACCTCCCCCCCTCCACATTGGCACGAGCGCACACACCCTCACGCACGCCATCACGGAGTCGGCCATACCCCTGCTGAAAGACACAGTCCCTCAACACTTCGCCGTAGCAGCCCTCCAGGCAGCGGCAGCCCTCGTTGGCCACCGTCACGCACTCAAACACCACCATGTCCTCGTAGACGGCTCCCAGCAGCGAGCTGTTCACCCAGCGGATCATCCCACGGACGGCGCGCCGCACTTTTCCTTTCTCCCGCGGTGTCAAAGAAGAAAAGGTAGCCGGCCAGATAAACAGAGAGAGAAGAGGAGAGAGGGAGAGAGAGAGAGCGAGAGAGGGAGGCAGAAGATAGAAGCAGGCAGGGGGAGATTTTCTTTAGCAGGCTTAGGGCCACTGATCTTCCCCGGCCAGCTCTGATCTCCTAATAACCAGCTTACACCGCCCTTAACACCACCTGCCAAAGAAGAAGCATTGATGGTCTGAGGTGCCCCCATCCTCGGACCACCCCTTCTAAACAGGAACGTGCATCTTGCCGAGCAGGGCAAAGCTCGGTGCCACGGCGGCTGCCGGTGGCCGCGGCTGGGAGCGGGGGCAGGTGAGCGGGCGGTCGCTTCAGGCACTAACCTGCTCGTGGCCATGTAGAGGGAGAGAGAGAGCGACGCTCGGCAGCGTTGAGCCCCTTTCAAACGGCTTCATTCACGCAGCGGGAGCCTTGGATGAGGCGCAGGAGGAAGGAGAGGACGTGGATGGATGGAGACAGGGGGGGAGAGAAGGGAGGAGAGCGAGGGATGAGGGAGAAAGGAGGGGAGGAGGGTGGACGAGTTCCGGAGCATGCCAGCATGATGGGAGCCGAGGAGGAGGAGGAGGAGGAGGAGGAGGAGGAGGAAGCCGACGCGGCGAGCGGCGGGGGATAAAAGGGACGTCTTTTCCCCTGACAGATGAAGAGGAACCACTGAAGCTGGATATCCAGGCTGCGCTTCACTATCATTCACTGTCCTCTCCTTTGTCTAATTGAGGCTGATAAGCTCCCTTTCTCTCCCTCTTCAGCAACCTGCGCTCCTCCATTGCCCTCCTCTTTTCTTCCTGTGCTCTCACAGCCGTTGGATCATCTGCCTGCTCGCCGCGTCGTATCCACGCGCGGCTCTCCTCTCGCGATTTCTGCTCCCGGTTCACGCAATTTCACGGCTGAGGACTGACAATAGAGGCAGAGCGAGAGAGGGACACTATGCAAGCCCGAGTGGAGAGAGAGAGAGAGGGAGGAGAGCAAGCGAGTGAGAGAGAGAGGGACCAACCAAATGAGGAAAGAGATGGCTTTCACTTTGCATTCCACCTTTACTCGGCGCTGGTGCACTGAGCCCGCTGCTTCCTCAATTATTCATGTGTTTCATGAATGGAGGGGCTGACATCACCGGCATTCAGGTCACTTTACATTCGAAGCTCCCGCTAAATCACATAATAAGCGAGCCCGGGCTTTGTGGTGAACACATTCGGTGGTTACACAAAGACACTCCACAAGCTCAAGCCCCCCCCCCCCCAATAAAAACAAAAAACAAAAACAAAGCACTATGCAGAAAAGAAAGGACGTTGCAGACGCCAAAAACGGACTCCTCGCTGGGCTCTAACAAATGGCTGCAACGGACACACAATTACTAAACCAAATATTGATGTAAATATCCCGCGACATCGCTCCCCCCCTCGGGGCAAATGTGTCTTTATTGTGCGACACAGTCGAGCACAAAACATACATTGTTAACCACAATGTACCCTTTCACAGCCCGAAGCCGTCAAACGACATTTTTTAATGCAGCACCAGGATCAAATCAGACAATCAGTCACACCTGTGACTGCCGAATTGGGACGCACATCCCTGTTTATTCAAAATGAGAACAAAAGCAGGAGTAAATGATGTGCCAACTCATAAGCGAACTTTGACCTCAGCTTCAACAATACATCCCTTATTGCAATATTTCTTTGAATAAAAAACAAAGTCCTTCATAGCTTCATATAAAATAATCTAATTTCTTCGTATTTTCTATTCTTTCAAACAACACAGAGTGGCCTTTTAGGGCAAAATAAGACAAAAATAGGAATCCAGGACAATTTTTTTTCAATCAATTTAAAAATTTAGAAAAAATTCTTCACACCCTGATGAGACCTGGTACTATTTCTTTAACTCATGGCTGAGTTTACTGTTGGAATTTATTCATTGACAAAGCAGGATGTGTTAAAAAAACCCCAACTAACAAACAGGACATTTTAGGAGAAAAATAAGGAAAATGTCATGAAGTCCAGACCTAAAAACACTTCAACTAAACTGTTTGCTCTTCTCAGTGGAAAGTTTAACAGTGTCAAAAGCTAAGAAGAAAACAAAGAAACCCCAAAACAAACCACTTGAATCAATGCAATTCGGAACAAAAATGTTGTCCCATCAGACTCGGCTCGCTTGGCGATTTCCACTCTGCTCGTGAGCCGTTGCTTAATTGGATGAGACCAACGTCAGCTGTTGCAGAAAATATCAGATGTTCCCTAAAAAGGTTTTAACTGCAGATGTGGACATCGTTTATTGGTTTACAAATGTTTGGGGGAGATTATGCACTTTAATGCATAATCTCTCGCGTGATCAAACAGTAAAACAGTCTTCTGTGTCAGCACTAAAAGAAAAACGAACGAGAGGTATCCGGGACGCTACGAGCGAGAGACGTCTGCCATGATGCCAACACAACATCCACAGGTAGTTTTCAGGGAACCCATTCATGACGATTTGCACAGTCACGACTAACTCCTGTGTCTCTGTGAAAGTGGCAGGGCAAACTCTGAGCGGGGGCCACTGGAAAGACTTGACCTCGGGGGGGGGGGGGGCTGCGGCGATGCTGGCGGCCTGTGTGGGAGCGCTTGGCGGAGCCGTGCTGCGGAACAAAGGGAGCTGGTCCGCTGAGCTGGACCACTCTGTGCTCAGATAAGCCTGCCCAACCTCACACCAACAGCTGACCTACTTAGGGGACCACTGTTCTCATTGTTGACACGCCCAGGGGACACACAGATTGGTCAGAGTGACCACGCACTCGCAGCCGGAGTTTGGATCGAAGGGTGCATCGCCCATCAGCCGCTTGTTTCAGTCGCCGGTGATTGACAGGAAGGGAGCTGCACATGCCAACTGACCCTCATCCCGAAAGCCTCCTAAAATTTTATTGATCTCCTCAAGGGGGAAGGCGTGCTGTTTACAGAGTCGCCAAGGCAACGCCAAAGCGGTGACGCCTGGCTGGGTCGGAAATGTCTGTCAGCCCGACTGAGTCGGCCGTGCAGTTACCATGGCAGCCCGTCAAGCCATTCATGTGCACCGCCACTTGAACTGTTCCCAACTGGAAGGGAGACAGAGGGAGCCGGAGGAGGGTGCCCTGGTGGTGGTGGTGGTTGGGGGGGTGGGGGTGTGTGATGCTGCAGCAGAAAGCACCAACACACATGATTAGCTATCAACAAAGCCCTGCACTTTAAGTGCACTTTGCAGGCAGCAGTGTTGAGAGTGACAGGAGCCTTCTGAGGGCCCGCCGGCTGATGTCTCCATCTAACACCAGGCAGGAAGAGCGTTCCATCAACAAGATGTTTGTTTTGTTTTCCAGTGAATGTCTGCGTGTCACAACTCTTTTAGTAGGCCCAAAAATACAGCATGTCATGTCTGCTATCATCCCTGCAACCTCATATTACTTTTCAGTCCCAGGTCCAGATGTTTTTTTTTCCAATCCTACAAACTGTGGCGAACTAATATAGGCTGGAACAGAACATTTTCTCCAATCATGAAAAACACTCATTTAAATTCTGAAGCACAACGAGGTGAGGTGAGGTTATTTGAGGACTTGGTTGAGATGTCAGCAGGGGGGCGGGAGGGGACAGGAAACTGGCAAAGGGATTAAGCCAGTGTGGGACACTTTGTCCTTGCGGGACTGGTCGCAGCCACTGCCATCTGTAAAGGATAGAGAGGCGGAAAGAGGCCGGCTGGGTGACGGCACGGTGGTCAGAGAGCCGGAGAGAAGGAGCGGCGGAGGGAGGAAAGAGCATCGTCGCCACAGTACAGCACTAGAGTAACAGGTAGAATATGTCGTTGGGTCTGAATGAATTGTTCATGCAAGGAAACCGCACACTGCACGGGCGTCAGTGTTCCCCTGGACAGGCTACAGAATCTTCACAGCCCTTCAAAGGAATAAGTGGTGTGAAATATAATGATGAGTTTCTGGCTTTGATATTTGAGAGCATCTTTAATTGAATTGTGTTGTTTTTATGCTCAATACAAAGATTTTCAGAGCAACACAGTTTGTTTGAAAGACACCACAAATCTAGAGATCAATAAGTAATCAGTTATTCAGATGGAGTCCTGGCTGGCCTGGGCGTGGACACCTCCCCAACTCCACCTTCATCTACAGCCGGCACCAAGCACCATCATACGCAGGGAGAAAAAGCCGGTGCAGCGGTGTTGTTGGACTGACATGCTGAAAGCTGGCAATCATCGGCTCTCCGTCATCCGCCCTTCAGATGGTGATCTGAACACAGTAACAGAT
>JASSRZ010000016.1:8480850-8490963 GCA_032164315.1 Malacoctenus gilli
CTGACATGCTGAAAGCTGGCAATCATCGGCTCTCCGTCATCCGCCCTTCAGATGGTGATCTGAACACAGTAACAGATTGTTTGGGACGACGACGAGCGTTCCGCACGTCGAGAGTGACTGTTAGATATGTGTGTTTCTGCTGCAGATGAGCTCCTTTCAGGTCCTGACTTCCCAACACAGGCCAGAGCAGACAAATACAAGTTGTGCCACATCGCTGAAAAACCAGTGTTTTATTAACTTTTCTTTCCATAGTGTCTTCGGGAGGATTAGCGCTTACTCTGCTGCACACTAACATGAACTACAAAAGTGACTAAAAATTGATTGTGGAGGCCTTTTAGCCAACTGTCAGCAATCAATCTGGATCTACTTGCATGCAGTCTGGGGGCACTGCAGCATACTGAGGTGGAGGAAAGACCCCCCCCCCCCCCTCCCCCACATACAGTCATCACATATTTTTTCTTTCGCGTTATTCTTTATTGCTCCTTTGGGGAACTCCTTTCACTGCATTCTGGTCATCCTCTTCATAGTTAGTTTTAACAACATATGCTGGGAGCAGTGGGCTGCTGCAGTGGAGTGGCCAGTGGACTGACCATGGTGGTGACCACGGTGGGACAAGTGGTGGTGGTGTGGTGGGGGGTTACTTTGCACTTTTCCCACCTCTACCTCTTGCCAGTCTGAGGACTTGATTTTATGACTCTCTGGTGACACGTTCGGTCCACGAGCCGCCGGCCGATCGCCGCCCCGCATTGTGTGACGCAATTTGGATTGGCACTTACGCACCTGCTGTCTGAAGTGATGCATCACCCTCCACATCTCATTCAAATGCTCCACTGGATGAAATACGAGCCAGAAACCTTTCGGCTCATGCTAGAGAATCGCCTTATCCAACAAGTAAACACTGATGAATAGAGCATTTTCTTCATAAAGACCTATCTGCTTTATCATCGAACACAAAAGAGGCTCACAAAGGGATTATGGTCATATAGAGACTTTGTAAACAAGACGCTTTTTGGCAAGTGTACAGTGGTGGCTAGGATGTGTGTGTGTGGGGGGGAGTAGGATCCTGACTGTACGTCCTAAAAACCCTAATGGCGAAATGGCCCTATTGTTTGGACAGTGCGCCAAGTGAATGGAGCACTAATGCGAAGTCTTTTCATCCTACATCCATCAGCGAGAAGTACACATAACTGTCTGTCCCTGAACGCAGCTTCCAGTCCATTAATGATGCAGATAGAGACCGAGGGGAACGCAGAAAACACGCTCTCCTTCGACTGAACACAGCCCGTGCTTGAACGCAGCCATCTGCTCCTCATAATTATCCATGAAGAATGTGCGGCCTTGTGATAAACTGCTACACTTTGGTCTGGTGTCACAACAAAAGTAACAAGTGCTTTTTACCCTTCCTCCTCAACCCCCCCAACCCCCACCAGCTTGGATTTAAAGCTTGCGTTGTCAAACTTTGTCATTTATTTCGATAGTCGGTGATATTTTTGTGTCACTAAGTGCTGTTATGCAAGCAACTCTCTCTTATCGATCACGCAAATCAATGCAATTTACGTAATTTTGCCTGTGGTCAATCATAACCGCTCACAACAGATACGGAAAGTGGGAAAAAAAAACAAGGTTCTATGGAGAGCAGGGAGAGAGAAGTGTGGTGGGGAAGAGCATAATCAGTGATGACAAATGGCTTGTGGGAAGGATGCAGCGATGAAAAAAAAGGGGACGAGAAAAAGAGAGAGCGAGAGAGAGCGAGCGAATTAATAGGCTGGAGCAGTTCTGCGGTTTGTCTTGCCTGCAGAGCCCCCTGCTGTGAACCCGCGAGTCCACCGTGGCCCATAGATGGATGATGCAGCGCCCGCTCTGTCGCTTCCACACCAA
Source organism: Malacoctenus gilli (assembly GCA_032164315.1). Lineage (NCBI taxonomy): Eukaryota > Metazoa > Chordata > Actinopteri > Blenniiformes > Labrisomidae > Malacoctenus > Malacoctenus gilli. The sequence goes on from JASSRZ010000016.1 coordinate 8,482,729, forward strand.
CACCCCCTGACACCAGACGTTTCATCATCCTCCCCCGAGCAGGATCGTCACGTCTGAACTCTTCACGTCGACGCGGTCCAACGTCAGAAAATTGGAGATCGGCTGCCCGCTCAGCAGTACACGTACAAGTTGTAGGGGTCTCTTCTGCCGCTCCCTCTGGAGCGCCATGCATTTATTAAAAGGAGTCGCTTCGCCGCAGAGGCCTGGGGAGCTACGATTTGTCGGCCTAAAATAGCCAGCGGAGACATTAACGCCTCAGCGGTGAATATCACACGCCAGAAGGGGGTTTGGTTTGGCCGGCCGGATGCGTGCAAGCATCTAAGGCATTGATGTAAATTCATCTGCGTGCTTTAAGTATCCAAACGCCTTTGATGTTTTAGTTTCTCCACGAGGCTGTCGATGCATACAGCGCATGTGTACGAAAAAGTCCCATGCGGAGGGCTCCCGGGCTTTTACTCCGCGCTTCCCCGAACCCAAAGAAGGAACACCGCCGCCAACGGCTTCGGACATCAAGAAGTCGGAGGATCGGGGGAGCTGAAAACGACGGACGCGTTCGGAGTCGGGGGGGGGGAGGATACACGCAGCGGTTTGGCGCATGCGGGTCTGCGCTTGCAGTCTGACCGTCCTGCAGCAGCAAGCTGGCTTGTTCATGGTGCCACGTGCAGTGAGTAAGCTCCAGCTCGAGCCTGCTGTCGATGCCTCGCTGTTGCTACAGCTGCTGCTGCTGCCGGCTGTGTGTGCACATCTGTGTCCGAGTGTGTGCGCGCGCGCGCGTGTGTGTGCAGATTTAAGTCGCACCAAATGTCATACAGAGAGCAAACATCCATGCACCGGGGCCACGGCCAAATCCTGAGCAATCCCCCTCTCCCTCTTTCTTTCCCACAGCCAGCACCAATGATCTGTTTCTCCCTTCATTTCTTCTAATTTCTTCTCATTTCTTCTCTGTCTCCTGTCAACAACCCTCCTCCTCACGATTTGGAACAACTTTGGAGCTATAATCTTCAGATAGAAAGAGAGTATTTACTCTTGTTTTCATCTGTTTGTCAAGCTTGACCAAAAGTTCACAACTTCCATTTCTCTGTTCATCTCTCCCTGATATTCAAGTGAGGTGGGGAATTGCATCCATACATACATCAGTCAGGTGTTTCCCACCTGCCTTGAGAAACGAGACGAAGCCGCAGGTCATTCGAATGAAGTACCTGCAGTGTTTAACACCAGTTAGCGCAGATAAATCAGTTTATCAGCGTAGATAAACAAGCTGCCCTATCCGAGTGTCAGCCACTGATTTAGAACACCCAGAACGACGAATGCAGCGATTGAGGTATTGGTTGCTGACCTCTGGGTCAAAACATTTCCTCCAAGTTCCTGGCAGAACCGAGAATAAAGCGATAATTACCGTGTTCCAAATCCATCTCGCCGATTGATTTTTTCCCCCCCTCTGACTCGGATTACAACTCATCTTTGGGACATTCGTTATGTTGAGATTCCACCTCAACGCAGATAAATGAAAAGAGGCGACAACAACAAACAAAAATTGCCCGGAGATTCATGTATCCGCGGAGTTATATAACACAACGGCTGCTAATGATGAACGCTAACGCTAAAGCCAGCAAAACGGGTCAGTCCCATGCACGGGACTATGGGATGCTAACAGATGGCCGTGGAGTGTGAAGCAACCTGTGTCGGTGAGGGTGCTGCAAACAGATTAAGTGAGCGCACACTCAGGTTTAACGGTGTCTCCGCACCACGGAGCGGTGAGGCGCTGCAAACCAACAGGAAGACACATTGGCTGACAGCACACACTCACCGCATGCACTCAGCCCGATTAATCTCATGGGAGGAAATTTTAAAGTGACACTCCGCAGCCTCAAGAATGAACGACAGGGGGATACGGTGACAGATATGAAACGGCAAAAAAAAAGCCAATTAGGATGAGGCCACAGAAGAGGAGGATAAAAAAAAAAGGGGAAGGACAAAGACAAATATAGCGATAATGAAAAAGAGAGACGGATACGTCAGGGAAAAGGAGAGGTCCTGTAGGGATACGAAGAGGTCCTCATGAAAGGGAGAGGGGAAGAAAGCGGGACGCACGTTGCCGAAACTGCTCCCCCCTCTGTTTTTTTTTCCTTCTTCCCGCAGTGCTCTGTAATTCGTCTCTAAAAATATCAAGCAGGAGGAGGAGGAGGAGCATAAACAAACACGGGAGGGGGGGGAGGGGGGAGGAGAGGATAAAAGGAGGGAAGATGGTCGATGGAGAAGTGCACGAGGAAACAGGTTGAAAAACAGAGAGGCAGAGAGGAGAGCCGCCTGTCCGGCAGATGAGCTCGCCCATGCGAGATAAAGGAGAGGCGCAAGGGGAGAGAGACCAACGGGGGTGGGGGTTGGGGGGGAGGGGGTGCGGCGAGAGTTGAAGCCGGGCAGAGACACGGGGAGCATGTGCCTGCTCTTTTCCAGGCGGCCACGTGAGCGCCTCTCCTCAGCTGCTCCACTCACACTGAGCCAGCCAGAGGGGAGCAGAGCAGGGTGGTCACAGTTACAGCGAAATAACCCCCCCCCTCTTAAAACACATACAAGTCCGACACTGCATGTTCACATTGGTCATCGCTTTACCTCCCCCCCAAAAAAATCCCTGATCAAGCTCTTGGTCATTCATTTCCATAACCAAACAGAGAGACACAGGTGAGAATCAAGCAGGATGTTTACACAGCGCTGGTGAGTGACAGTTCATTCAGTGTCCAGACTGGATCACGTCGTGTCAGGGTGACACGTGTCGACCAAGCCACGGCCCAGAACCTCCCCCCTAAAAAAAAACTAACAACGCTCTCAGACATTCAGTCACTGCCTGGACTGTGCTTTGCATACACAACAGCCCCCCCCTCTTCGCTCATGAGATGGAACAGAGGATGGAAAAGAAAGTCTACGCTCTGAGTTGTGTTCTTACCAGGCAAGCTTGAAGCCTTTCATTAGTACAGCGAGTGGTATCTGACATCCGTAGCATGTTGCGGGCACTGGGCTGCCCGTTCACACCGCCGCATGCTGACTGACGGCCCGCCAGCGCCTCGCTTCCCATACGCGGAGCAGGAGAGATGCGCGGTGGCAGCGAGGGAGGCGTGGATGCAGACACTGACGACCGGTGCAGGAGGGAGGAAGGAGGGGGGGGCAGGGGTTGGGGGGTGGGGGGGGGGGACCAAAGTCTGGAGGGATGATCCGCAGCTTTGCCCGGCCGTGTCTGCTTACATTCCTCCGCTTGGATCAAGGTGCCGCAGTGCCGAGCAATTGTGCCAGAAATTCACGCCTCTCCAGAGGGGGTTCTTCCCGTTTCTCCCCCACCCTCCCACCCGCCCCCCCCCTTCAAAAAAAGGAGGCGACCCAGACTGCAACGCTCGCAGCGCGATCTGCAGCATGCAGCAAGCAGAGGCGGCGGGGCTAGCGGGTGCGATCGAAAGGCAACATGGCTGGTTGTTGCTGCTGCTGCTGCCGCCGCTCCTCTCCAACTGTGTCCCCCGTTCCGTGGGGGCTTGCGCGCCGTCCCCTCCGAGCTCCCGTTTGCTCACTCAAACTCTCTCTGCCTCAGCCTCCGCTGCGGATGAAAGCTGCACTTGCTGTGCTCACAGTGAGCAGGCGCAGGATCGCTACCCTCCCTCCCTCCCTCCCTCCCTCCCTCCCTATCTGCCTCTTGTTCTCTCTGTCCTTTTCCCTAGATGGCTCTCTTTCTCCATTTCTCTCCAAGATAAGCCGAGCCAGCTTGGCATGGAGGACCGGGGCAGGGTGGTAGCCTCTGGCCATAACATCCTGTGTGTAACGACCCCCCCCTCCCCCTTTCCCCTCACCTCCAACCCTCTGTGCAGTGTGTGAGAAGGGTATTAAGCAAAGGGGAACCTAGTGCAATTCTTTTGCTCTTGTGTTGGATTCCAGCCCTGCTCAGTGTCAGCAGCTAACACTGTTAATCTCTTAATGCATTGAGTGCAGTGGGGTACTCCCCGTGTTTATAGCTATGTGCTGCGTATGTGCCCTGCATACAGGATGAATCAGACGGACTCCGCAGTGACTCAGCTCGCTCAGCCCGGCTGAGGAGCGTTTTATAACAGCCATCACCTGATTCTGAAATTAAAGCGGGGCCCTTTTGGGGGTCGTCCTCATTTGCGTGAGCCATCGACGCAGCAGCCCCTCAAGCTTTGGGTCCCTCCGCACACTGACACCACGTGCATCCGTCTCGAGCAAGAGAGCTCCAGTGAGGGGAATATTTTTCGGCTGCGAATCTGCAACAGCTGACTGCATAACGAGCAGGCATTTAACGATAAATAGGTCAGCGCATGTAAAAACACAAATTCCCAACAACGCCTGTAAGCTGTCTCACGTATAAACCGGCAGCATCTTATTCCCCTGACCGATAGTGCTCCCACGGGTCAGAGAGCAACCGATCGTTCACTTTGACGGGAAGCCTTCATTGACCACAATGGGGCGACTGGACCGCGGGCGCTCTGCAGCACGTTCTTGCCGCTTAATCTCCTTAAAGCACTGCACGCGCATTACACCTCATTAGGTGTGACTAATGCTGAGGCAAATCACTCATTACCATCAAAAGCAACACCCACCGGCCTCACATCAACACTGGAGCACACACTGTCGGACCCCCCCCCGTACTGATTGGAGGACTTCTCTCATGACGATGTTTTGACAAACCCTTCGAGCGCTAAACCCTAATCCTGGTGACTACAACCTGAATTTGCAACCTTTAACCACATTTCAGTTCCTCTGCACGCATTTGATTCATAATTTCTTATTAATTTGTTGCTATAGCGACGTTTGGCCGGGCAGACACAAATCAGTTTCATTACGGCTGGTTATAAAAGTGTTATGATGACTAAGCTCAGCCTGCTGAGTCACTAAGCTCCATTCAGAGGCGGATGCTGCCAACCGAGACTGAGTGCATGACTAATAATGCAGCTGAACTTGGTCGGGAAAGATGCACAGTTTATTTTTTTTATTTGTTGTCACAGCCAGCAGGGCGCAAGGGGTCAGGACGTGTCAACAGTCCCGAAGTGCCAGCCAAGTCTTGGCGACGTGCACACACAAAGCCTGAACACCATCAGGGACACGTTCACTTTCCCGCCACAGGGAAGTCTGAAGATTACCAAATGCAAATACACCAACACAAACGACGCGGAGAGAACTTGTGGAATCAAAGAGAGAGACGAGGCAGCTGCTCGTGGAACTGTTAAAAGAAACAGGCCCCTCTGATAAGATCAGAGACAATGACAGCTTCCACAAACAACCGGAAACAATGTGCAAAATCATTGTGTGTTCAGAGGCCTGATCAGTGATTGTGGCCTGGTTTTAAAAAGGTACAATTTGTCACATTTTATTTCATGTCATTTGACAGCTGTGCACTGCGCTGCACTGATGCTCTGGCATCCAGTCACATCAATCAACTAGTGCGAGCAGGTCCAGCTCTGTGGTACCCGTTTGCCCCACCAGAGGGTGTAGTGTCGAATTTGGCCGAAACAACAAATGAAGCAAAGAAAAGAAAAATGGAACACAAAACAATTAAATAAATAAATAACAGCAAACAAACTGAGGGTTGGTCCAATGCAACCACAGCCCAACGCTGGGACTAATAAGCCATGTCTATCCCACATACCTTCATTGATTATGAGTATACATACTAGTTAACCTTAGAATATGTGGACCCTAATTGAAGCTGTTGTACCGTCCTATTGTTCTGCTGCAAATACCATCTGATGTCTGCCTGTGTGATCAGCGTCCACATGCTTTTCATTCACACATGTGTATCCTTAAAAAAACTGCAAAGCACGCGTTGAATTGCCAATCAATATCTGGCAGCCGCTAACTCCCAAAAAGCACCTCAGACCACACCGCGATTACAGTTCATCATGAAAACAAAAACCTCTCGTGGGGATGCGGATACGGGGAGCACGTCTTTCATCTCCTCGCCAAGGGGCAGGCGAGAGCAGCCAGGAGGACACAGCCTCTCTGTTGTTGCCTGACATTGTCTCTCCTCAAAGGTACAGTGAAAACGGTGGGACTGCATGGAGAGAAAAGTGTTGAGAAAGAGGAGGAGGGGGGGCAGAGATGCGAGAGCGGATCCATCACTTCCCCTTAGTGAAGCAGTAATTGCGGTGGCGAGTTTCAGTCAAGCAAGAGGACGACAGCGCCGTCTCACGCAGGGTCCATATGGAGCCCAGCGAGTGAGGACTACAGCCTGAGTGCACCTTGATGATGCCAGTACATCACACAATAGATCATCTGCAGTACAGACGTCCTGGAAACAGTCGGGGTTCAGGTAGGACACAAGGTTCAGGTAGGAAAACGCTGCCTGGTCTCTCGCTGTTGAGATGCAGGACATCTTGACCCAGCTCCCTCTGCTAATGAATGTGCCGTGTCAGAGAGCGTGCGTTGCTAATTATGAGAAGAAATACATCAGAGCAACCAGAAGGGGGCACTGTGTGATCATTTGCCCTGCATCTCACCACAGGCCAGTGGAGCGCTGCAAGCAAGTTGTGTCAAAACCTGCAACTGGGAAGCAAATTTTACGTTTGCATGCTGTGTCGAAACTACTCACATACGGGTCAGTCAACAGGCTGCTCTGAGCGGAGTAAACATACAGAAACAGACAGTTTGATGGGCAAAGAGATGAAAACAACTTATTGAAAGGCTCAATGACAAAAAGTTTGTCAAGTCAAGGAAGGAGCACGTATGGCAGCACAGATGCTTCAGATTTAATAAATGCAGGCAGTTTTAAAGAAAAAGAACGAATGTATGTGGTAGACTCCCAAAAGATGTAAACAGAAAAAAACCCTCAATACCGAAATATAAATAAAAATATAGAAATTTATAGAAGTGAACCTCCGAAAAACACCGTGGTACATATTGACATTCTTAATAACAGCCTGACTCTCTTGGCAAAAACGCCTCAAATGAATTTAAGTTAAATCAAATGCGTGCGAAGACCAAGTAGTGACAAACTAAAGATTTTCAAAAATTTGTTCAGTTTTTTTTTCAAATGAGGAAAGTTTGCTTGAATACACTGCTAATTGTAAACAGTCTGTGGCATGTTGAACCCTGACATCTTCATGTTTAAACTGTGCACTTTGTCAGTCTGACGCTGAGAGGAGTGGTGCTGATTGGACAGCTCCTCCACTAAAGTCAAATAGTCAGTGTGCTATTTATGCCCACTCATGCCACCTGCTGGCCAAAATTTCGTCAGTACAACTGTGGAATAACAGTTACTGCCAGAGAACAACAAAGTTTTTTTTTGCTTCCTGACCTCAGGAGAACTGATTTATTCTCATCTAAAGGTCAGGAGATTTCCATGATTTCACCCCATGTTAAACATATTGGATAGATTTGAGGAGTGGACACATTGTTCTTTGGGTGGATTGAGGCAAAATGTGAGAATAAAACTTTATCGTCAGGTGAGTGCTGCCTTGACAGAGACTGACCACAACTAAGCAGCAAAACAAGTCATGCGACCATGTGATCTCTCTGCGTCTTTTTTAGCATTCCTTGAACCTTAATCTGGCCCGGAGATTTTTCATTTATTTCTAAGAATAGCATCGCCAGATAATCTGTATTAATCCCTCCACACACGCTTTGTGGGGACTGGACGGCATGGGCGAGGTCTACGCTCCCATTCGGCCTGGTGGGCCTTTCTTTGCAGCGCACCACGGATTACGCTCACACTGTTTTCCTCCTATGTGGACAAAGCCCTATGGATTTATCTTTACCATCTGATTGGAAGGCGGAGCAGTGGTCATGTGACCAGCTGGCAGTTTCCTTATTGATTAACTGACTGCACGGGATAATCTGAGTTGTCAAGGTCACTGTGAGGACAGAGATACAGCATGCAATGCACACACACGCACGCACGCACGCACGCACGCACACACACACACACACACACACACGCACACACACACACGCACGCACACACATACACGCACGCACAACACACAAAAACACAGACACGCAAACACGCAGACACACATACACATGTGCGCACAACACACATATACGCATGCACGCATGCAAACACACGCGACAGTTTTTCCTTACATAGGCAGAAGCTGGACTCTAAACACTGTCAGTGCACGCATGCACGCACACACATACGCACACACATACGCACACACATACGCACACACATACGCGCACACACACACACACACACACACACACACACACACACACACACACACACACACACACACACAC
>JASSRZ010000016.1:8495003-8512219 GCA_032164315.1 Malacoctenus gilli
ACACACACACACACACACACACACACACACACACACACACACACACACACACACACACACACACACACACAAATGCTATTTCTGTATGAGGAGACTGGCCAAGTGGACGTGAGATAAGGGGGCCAGGTGACAAGTTTACTGACCGATCACTCTGGCATTTCAGACGGATGTACAGATATGGCCGAAGAAAGGGACTTCCAGTGCTCGCTGCAGGACGGACGGACACGCAAGCACGCACGCCACGCACGCAGCTTTTGGCTTAAGACTGGTTGCTACACCATTACCACCCACAAGACCTTCAAGATTCTCACTTGGGCTATTTTAGGCCTCACAAATGATCCACGTCACTCTCGGCGACAAAGCCCCGGCAAGGCCTCCGACTTCCAAACAAACTCAACTTTGTGTGGATAAAATCTGCTAAGCCCGAGCTTTTTCCACAGCGAGCCGCCGCGCCGGGGAAACCTAAAGCCCAGAATTACACCAGCAAGGTCACTCAGAGCAGCATGGGGAGGATCGCAGCGAATAAGTACGTTCGGCCTGCTCGCTGAGCCAAGTGTTTTTCCCTCTTGATGGAGTTTTGTGTTTAAAGTTTGAAGTGAGAAATTAGGGAGTCAAGTCACAAGTGCAGACTCAGAAGTTTTGGGGATTTAATATTCAAATGTACACAACACAAAAAAAGGTGTTATGAATGCTAGACCATGAAGCACGTTTGTAATATCAGCTCCACTGTGACAGTCATCATCTGATGATAAGCAAACACTGTATCATTACCCAGGTGAGTGTTGAACAGCTCCACATTTCATACATATGATCAGAGGGAGAACGAGAGATGCATGTTTATCATGCAAGTGTTTTTAAGGAAAGTTAAGAAGGAAATAACCAAGGACTGCAGCTACTTAAAAGCCTTTTAAAGTTTTATCTTCTCTTGCAGGAGCTTGCAGGAGCTTTAGTGTAACTACACAGAGCGGGGGGGGGGGCATCCCAGCTGTGACAAACTATTGTCATTAACACTTAAGTGTTTTACAGCAAGGAATTCGATGTTTCTGTGTTGAAAGTAGTGGTCATCATTTGTCGTTTTTCTCTTACAAATGGACACGTAAACACAAGTGATGCGCACCTATGAAAAAACTTGTGTATGTGATGCAGAACACATTCTGTTCAGGTCCTGAAAACAGCGACACAGAGGATGATTAAAGAAAGGCACCACACTGATTTAGTACCATTTAGAAAGTAAGTCCCCCCCCCCGCCTCAGTATTTGGTGTATTGAGCAGCACAGTTGATCCTGCTGCAGCAGGTCCTTCAGTGGACGGTGCTGGCATGTCACATGGAGCGGCGGCGCTCCTGCAGAGGACAGTGCTGACAAGTGTTTCAGTAAATGATGCTGCGGCAGTTCTGCAGTTCAACCACTGTGAAATTTGAGGAACCAGAAAAAGTGGAAGGAAGCTCGATGTGCCCCCCCCCCCACTGACAGTCATTTGCAGGTGCAACTTGCCAAAAACAGCGCCCCCTCACAGCGGGACCGTGCGCCGCATCCTCAGAGGTGATGAATTACTTTGCGTGGTTTTTGTGATGACTAAGAACTCCCTTTAATTAAATATGCTGCATAGGTTGGTGAGTGCAGAGGATGAGGGATGATGCAGTGCAATCCAGCCCATTGTTCCTCTTGGCCTTTACATCATGAACACACATTCAGGCTGCCGTACTTTATCATCGCTGTGTGGAGTGTCTTATGCTGGTGGAGTCACAGCCTACCTTTGAGGTTTCCATATCAGTTTCTTCCACTTCTTTTGCTTGGCCTATCGGTGAAGGTAGAGAAGAGTCAATGAGATGTTTTGGTCGAATCTCCTCCTTGATTATTCACGGTGCAGCCAACACAGAATGCTAACCAGGAGAACGGTCCGTTATAATCGGACACTGCCCGACTTCAGAGAGAAGCGAGGAGACCTTCAGCCTCTCCCGCGTTAGTTTAAGGTGACCTTTTCACTGCTAACAAAAGCAGCGATCGCCTACAAGATGCTCCAGAATCACACGCTCGGCGTTCTCTGGACGATTCAAATTACGAGCTGTGGCGTGACTGCAAATGTGCTCTGACATTTACAGCCAGCGCGCAGCCAAGAGAATCTAAACAATCATTTGAAAAAAAACCCCCAAAAAACCCACAATTTGCTCGAAAAATTGTGTACCAACGTCTTTGTGTGCGCTTAAGCCTGCAGCTCACGGCCACCAGCTCGCTCAATTCAGAGCGTCCACGTGTACCATGAATCACTGTGATCAGGGGGTCCTCAGCCACTCCTCCGTCTATTCAGTCAATTCATATCTGCTGTAACACCTGATGAGACATGTGCCTCTGGGGTCAGAGCAATCTCTTCCCACTCCTTTAACCCTGGACTGGGATTCCGAGAAGCTGTTAAGAAGTTCGTTTTTTTCCCCTCGTTTGGCTTCTGCGAGAACTTGCGCTTGTCAGAGAGGTAATCAAATTCTAGATCGCCCCACCAAAAGTAAGCGAATTACTCCGGCAGAACCTGCCACGACTAAAGCTTCGTACGTCTTTGTTTACCGCAGCTCAATTAGCCAAATTGAATCCGGTGTCAAAACACAATCTTTCAAGAAAACTTCAGGTTGATTTTCAAACATTAACTGTTTGCGTTTGCTACCTTTTTGGACGTGGGGCAGAGCTCAAATACTGGGAATAATCTATGCTCGCCTTGTAACTGCTTGAGGGGAAATCAATTACATCTGTGATGAAGGAAGGCAATTCTGCGAAGAGAGTTTACAGATCGCAACACTTGATTTATGAAACCTGAGAAAAGGGCCTTCCAAGAAAGGCCGATAACGACGGAAAGAAAAGCTGGCACACATGATTGATTTTGATTGAGGTCTTTGAGGTTAACACTTCGACAGAGTTACTCCCGGAAAAAGGTGCTCCGACACGCTGGGAAAAGCTGCCGAAAATAAGTACGTTCAAGCATATTAATTGAAGTTTGGGCCATTTTTAAGAAAATACAATCAACATAAAATGTCATAAAGATTTTTACTAAATTGCCACCAATACATTTGCTATTTTTCCTGATCTAATGGAACCAACAACTGATTAAACATAATCCTCACTCATAAAAACAAGCTTGTTGACTGTCCCACTGTTAAAATAATATCATGTAGGTGATCTTTTTTCCAGGAACAGATGGCTCTCCACCAACAACGCACAGAGGTTTATACCTGCGGATACGCATCTGGCGAGAAGAACATACTCGGGGGGGGGGGGGAACTGAATTAAAGTCAGGTTACAGATTAGTATGATCAGCAGTATTGATAGCCAGAGGAGCATATGAGCCACCAGAGGCCCTGCAGTTAGTCAACAGGCAAATATGAGACCTCAGTACAGTATCCAGCGTGAGTAAGAAGCTGTTGAAAAAAGCTAGTGGCTTCTTACATGCTCCACCTGGATCTATCCATTCCTGCCCACATACGGTACTTTAAGTTCCTCGAGATGTGCGATGGGTCGAACGAAGCCCAATTATTGTCCCCCCCCCACACACCTCGAACCCCTCCAAAGCTGCACTAATCGGACCGTATATTAAGGTGGTCGAATGACAGATGGACTGGCACCGGTGTCAGCTGCAGCTGAGGACCGTCCGCCATCCGCGGCTAAATGATCCCCTGAAAGACGCAGGTCTATACTTAGTTTTTTTATATGGCTAGGTGGCATGTGTGCCTGGCATATCTCTTTGTGGGACTCTACAGTGAGGCAGATGTCTGCCCAGCATGAAAACAAGGGCGCTTTAAAAAAGCGGTAAGTGGGTGTGCCTGACGCGGAGCGACTACCTACCGACAGGAGGACCTAATGATATCAAACCCACTCAGTGTGCAGCGTCAACATCTGGCCCGCAACGTAAAATACTTCTCGGCTACAAAAAAAAACCAATCCCTCACTGAGCTGATCCCTTCCTGTGGTTTGCTCTTCACTGGATCCCTTTGAGCATCACTTCAAATCAGATTAATCGAAAACTGTTTGCAAATGGAGAGCCATATGTCCTGTTTCCCACTTTGTTTCTGGACCTTATCTGGTGCAGTAAGTTAACATGCTAACATGCATGGTGACGCAGTGAGATTTGAGTTCTCCATGTATGGTTTGTGATGGGATGACAGGAGGCTGAGCAACAACAACAACAACAACAAAAAAAACACATTTAAGGTGTCACGATGGGAGTTGGAGAAAAAATAGAGACAAAACCAAACTGACACACGACAATCAGCCTGAAACCACAGTTCTACAATCAGGTGAATCGACTCATTTTCAGTGGTTTATTCTCGCCACAGTAAATCAAGGTTTGCTTGCTCTTCGTCGCTCTCCTATTGATCTTTAATGACGATAACTTAGAATTCATTCGGGAGCTTAGGGATGCTATATGAAGGGGAAGCTCATGCCGTCTGAAGGCTGCGCCGTATCCCCGCCGACAGCCACAGTAAATCTAACCAAATTGCCCTTAATGGACCCGGGAGCAGAGATCGCCGCGGAGATTTAGAGGCCGACTGGAAGATCCCCTCCGCACAAATTGTGTACGTGCATGTGCAGCAGAGGTGGATCGTATTGGAAAAGCTGTGATTTATCCCGCCACACCCCTGCATTCATCAGGTCGCGGAAAAAAAATGAATGCAGCCATTACTTCCTCAGGCCCATTCTCCCAATCTTCTGCTAAAAGACACAAAATCTGATTAAAAGTCTCTGTGGTTACTTTGTTTTTGAACATCATAAGCCCCGCCCTCACTCAGAAAACACAAATATGGGAAAAACAATGGATGCAGTGACAACAGAAATTAATACATTAGGAAAAAAATGCACAAGAATTGTGATGACAGAGATTGAGAACAAGGTTTGTCATAATCTTTACACGTTAAACTGAGATATTGAGAATCCAGATAAATGCAAAAAGCCTTTAAGGGGCTACTGTGGGCAAAGTAGGAGCAGATGCGTTTCTTTTTCTTTCTTTTTTTTTTTTGCGTGTGTGTTTTTCCGGAGAAAGGTCAAAACGGAAAAAAGGTTACGCTTTGGAAACGATACGGACAGCCTGACGTGATTTGGTTGGTGGAAGCCACATTAGCGCAACATTAACATTCAACTTAGTGGACGATAACAACATGATAGTCAACCAGCCAGCTGACCAGGCTCTGAATGGCACACACTGCAATGGACCATTATTTAGTAGTGCATTTAAGAGTCAGTCCAAAATGTAAGTGTCACTTTACAGACCTTCTTTGAAACTCAACTGCTGTCTATTACTTTAAAATTCCTCCCTTTAAACTACAGTCACCACTGAAACAGTTCTGTATTGTTGCTAAAATATAAGTTAGCAGAGTCATTCATTCAATTCTATCAGGATTTCATGCACAGAATAGAGAATGCATTTCAGCTAGTGAGCCCTCCAGCTCCAGGACAGGTGTCCCCCCCGCCCCAGGTGAGTGAGATGAGAGCCTGACCTTATGTTTGTGCATGGTGAACAGGCAGACACCATCCTGGCCTCTCTCCTGGCTCTCATGGCCCCTCTCTCCTCAATCACGTCCCGTTTCCTTCCGTTGTCAAATTCTCACTCGTCCGGCGTGCTTTGTCATCGTCCCTGAGCCTCAGAGTCCCCCCTCGTCCTTATTTCCCCCGCTGCTCATCCGGTGACAGTCGGCGCGGCAACGTAGTGTTGCAGACGCGACACTTGTTCAGCCCCCCCCCCCAAAAAAATCCTGGTCGGAAGCTGCGGGATTGTCCGGGCGGATGGACAGACTGGGGAGCCGCTATCCTGGCAGGGACCAAGATCGGCGGGTTTTTTTTCCTCTTCCTCGGCCGCAGTCCCAGCGAACCGTCAAGCCGCCGCCTCTCCCCGTCCGCACATATATCATGAAAACACAGCGACTTTACGGTTCCCTGCCCCGGTGATTCACAGACTCGCCTCCCTGCCGTATCACCTCACATCTGCCTCGCCGAGCCATGGATGAGCAGTTGTACGAGGGAGGATGGGTCAAGGATGCGAGCGCGCTGATTGGCTGGCTGGCCATGGTGTGTGTGTGGGAAGGTTCCTTCGGTAGGCTCCCGGGGAACGGCTCTGCTCGACAAGGGTGGTCCTTCACCTCCTTTCCTCCACTCCCTGCTTTATGAGCCTCCCTCCCCTGCTCAGCTTCGCCTTCACTTTCTCCCGTCTCTCCTCCTCCTCCTCCTCCTCTGCCTTCCCGTCTGCTCTACAAGCTGCGGGCGTGCACCGGCGGTGTTCAGCCGCCGCATCACAGCATCTTGTTCCAACCGGCACATCACTGATACAGAGAGCTGCGTGCATACAGATACGCATTTGAAAAGGAGAAGGAGCGGTGGCCGATATGTGATGCCTTCATCACATCACGTGTTATATAACGACTATAGCACTGCTATAGTCATACTCATCATTATCATCATCATCATATAGATCACCTGATAGGATGACGTTCACAGCTTGGTGTGACACCGTATTCATGAGAAAAAAAAAGAATCAAGTGTCACAAAATAAATGAATTTTGTTTGTTTTTTGTTACCAAAGTGCATTAAAAAGGCTTTAAAAAGTATTTGAAGATGTAAATTCTTAAAGTGTGGTGTACATATCTGGGTGTAAAAGCAGTGTTTGACTCTTAATGTATCTCTCGAGCTTTTGAAAGTCATCCAGCGCCAGATACCCTAAAAACGACCCCCCCCCCCCTTCGAGTATCACTTACATCATACGATGGACCGTTGCTGTTCTGAGGGGTTCTGCACAAACTCGAGAGAAAGATCACATTATGCTGACCTCCATCGCTAGGAAGCTAACGTCCCAAACCACAGACAATGATCGATAATCCGGCAATTGAGAAGGTGGGGGGGAGGGATCAGCCAGCAGCGCCGACATTCGAACAAAAGGTGGGGAGGACAGCGCGCAAGTGTCGGAGGGACCGCCCGCAGCACGGCGCGGCACCGGTCGCATCTCTGTTCACCACAACACACAAGTCAGCTCTCAGATCAAGAGCGATTCAGAGTTCTTCAAAATGCAGCAGAAAACCATTCAAAGTCTTGCACAAATGTACATTTTTTCTATTGCATTTGCTTCATGCAGACTGGATCCAACCAGAGAGCTTTCTACATGCATGGTTTACTGAAGCTCTTGTCAGTCTGTAGTGATCTGAGACAGATGGTAGATCTAAGGACTACATAGGAACTATCCACTGTGGAAGTACAGGAACAAAGGTCTGTATAGGAGCTTTGTGGGTGCATTTAAAAAGACTTAAAAGATTTAAAAAAGGCATTTAAAAGACATCAAAACTGGGATTTTAAGGGATTTTGTAATTATTACACATTGTTGCAATAGATCTATTTTCCAAGACTGAAGAGAGGTGCATTCACACAGAAAATAAAAAAAAATACTGTTGATAAAATATGCATATTTTGCTTTCGTCGTTGTTTAACATTAACTATTTGGTCAATTACCAAACAAGAGTTGAGAGTTTCATGTTTTTCCCAAAGTGAAGACTAACTTGGGTCCACTGGTGCGCAGTGACCAAGATGCATGACAAAACAACATGTTGGTGTCACACATGCTTTGGTGGTTTCTCTTTTTTTTTTTAAGTAAGTAAGTTAGATACAAGAATGAGCTGGCAAGACTGGTTTCCCGTCCAACTGGGGGTTTGAGGTTCAACGAAGAAGTTAAAAAGTAGACAACTTCAGCAGTTAGTTAAAAGAATAACAGAGGGAGGGTCGACATGAAATGACTGAACTATAAAAAAACAAACATGTGCAGTGTTTTCCAAAGGGCACATGAGGCTGTGAATGAAGTCGTGTAACTTACTCCGACTAAATCATGATGCTGCTGCAGCAGCAGCAGCAGCAACATTCAACAAGAGGCAGAAACGGAAAAAAAATGTGTGGATTCACTGTGCGATAATTCCCTTAAAAAAAAAATACAACAACAAGTAGTGGCTTGAAGGACGCTGCACTAAATACTGGAGTACAGAGACTCCTAGTGGTCCAAAGCGCACCTGGCTCAGCAGTCGCGCCGCTCGCATGACTGAGCACTCAGAATATACCAAGCCAGGCGGACGCACACACACAAAAAGCTCCGAACCGCACACCAGCACATTGCAGCAACACAGTCGAGTCCTTTTAACGAGTCAAGCACACGCGAGTTCTCCGGAGGGATCAAAGCAAAAAGAAAGCACACGAAACACCCCCCCCCCCTCCTCAAAAATAAAACCAGGCAAGTCAGAGAGCAGAGCATTGATAGTTATGGCCGCAGCAGCAAAAGAGTATCACTTCTTTTGATACCTGATAAAAACATGCACACTCATTTCCAAAAGCTCGGCTCTCTGGCCATCAGTACAATTAATACTCAAGTGTTGAAGTCAACGGAATGGTAAACAAATCCAGAAAAGCCAGAGAACTGTTGTTTACCGACCTGATGCAAAGACGCAACAAGAAGCGGCAGCTGCATGTTGTGAGAGTTGCACTGAAGTTTGAAAACCGTGCACCCCACTGACCGGCGACACGCGGCTCCTCGCCTCAAAGCGGCCGTGATGCGCCTTCTCACGGCTTCGGCGCGTCCTCGCTTATCACACTCACCTCCCCAGCTTACACCTCGCACCTCTGTGCCTCAGGACCGGCAGAGTGGCGGCACGGCTCTGACACCATGAGGATTAAAGTGTCTGCGGACACGGCGAGCGGCCACAGTGCTGACCTGCCACGGGGACGGCCGGGCTAAAAGACCTGCCCCCGCCCCCCCCCCCCCAACACATCCCACCCCACCCCTACAATGCTGCCCGGCTCACAAAAGCCCTGTTTGTGTCTGATGTTGTTTGTCCAATAAAAGCAAAACAAAGGCATTCCGCGGCTTGCAACTGTATTCAGTGGCCGGGGGGCCTCCCCGAATCGAAAGCGCATTCAAAAAAACACCTTGGGTCCGCGGACAAAGCCCGTGAATCTGTGTCACATGCAGGGGATGGGTGGGCCCGGGGCGAATGGGGTGAGGGTGGCCAGTGACCACTGTGCCCTCCACTGGGGCGAGCGCGGGTGTCACTTGCGGATAGGATGCGGAGCCACGCTGCGGCAGGTGAAAGAGAGCGGATTTACCTGACTTTGTCCGGCGCACTGTCAGACCTACACAGAGGAGAGGAGAGAGGAGTGACTCATGGGAGCGCTGCAGCCACCGCTTGGAAAAAAAAAGCAACCGAGACCTTGTGAAAATAAAACAGAACACAACATCACAGCAGCAGCAGTGAACAATGCGCTACAATAAAAACTGACAGTGATAGTGAGACAAGACAAAACCATCATGTGACCTGGACCATCACATTTAATTCCACAAGCAGAAACATTTATTAACTGCAAGCTTCACCAGATTCAGTCGTCTCTGAGACCCTGTTAATGCCGATCGACTTTGTGTGGATAAAAAAAGAAGTATGGAGATGCCCCAGACTTCAGTTTATACGAAAAAATAATTAGTTCAAGCTCATTCGACACAGTTCTTCAGTGATTTGCACTGATTTTCAATCAGGTCGATTGTCACGCTTCCTGTGTGACATCTGCAGGTTTGCAAGACCCCACACACTTCATGTCCACAGGTTAGCATTGGTATCCTAGACACAGCTGATGAGACGAATACCGGTTTGTTGTTGGAGAAGTGAAGCGAGACACGACTTGTCAATATTTACCCCGAACACCAGACAGGGTTAATGTGAGCTGTGGGAACTTCAGTCTGGTCAGCTCTAAGTCATTGTTTCAGGCACGCACACTTCCAACACTCAGTAACAGAAAGGCACATTAACTTGGCCGTCGCTTTCGTTAGGTGCTTTTTTCACCAACCGTCAGCACATTTCACCACAGCGCCGCCTCATCCTGTCGGAGAGCAACATCTGTGCTCACACCTACGCTCCAGTACACGGTGCTATCCAGAAGTCAGAAACGCAGCCGCTAAAGCGTCCCGTCTTCGACGGATAACGTGACGGGTTCCACGGCGGTTACGTAAGCGCGCGCTGCGCTTTGATTGGAATCGGTGACGACACGTCTCCCAGCGTACGACTCCGATTCACAGCTGACAATCGAGCACTGCGTCATCTCCACTGATGAGTCATGTTACACACGGCAGGCAAAGTCACATTGCGATATTACATAAGGCTATC
This sequence comes from Malacoctenus gilli, assembly GCA_032164315.1. Lineage (NCBI taxonomy): Eukaryota > Metazoa > Chordata > Actinopteri > Blenniiformes > Labrisomidae > Malacoctenus > Malacoctenus gilli. The sequence goes on from JASSRZ010000016.1 coordinate 8,505,160, forward strand.
TGCAGTTACAGTGGAGGAGTGGAGCTCGGCAGAGGCAGCCGAGGCGAAAAACAACTTGAGAGTGACACACAGAGAAAATGAGCAAATTCATTCATATGTCTCCATGTGCAACGTGATTAATGCTTCTCCTCAAAGGCTCCGTGCATGGGAAATTATCTGGGATGAGGCAGTGGAGCAGCAGAGAAACAGGAAAAAGTCAATTGCTGCTGGATAGCACCACGTTAGCTCGCCATAAAACGCAGCTGCACACAGTGCACAAAGAGATGCGGGCAGAAAGGGAGAGAGAGAGCGAGAGAGAGCGAGAGAAGCAGAGAGAGAGAGAGAGAGACACACACACACACACACGCACACACACGGAGGGAGTGAGAGCGCAAAACAAGAGCTGCAGACATGGAGATCGGCGACGCGGGTGGAGTTTTTCCCCCCGGAAAGGCAGCAGTGCAGCCCGCGATGCAGAAATGCAGCCGTCTTTTTTGTTGTTGTTTTTTTTTTACCTGCAGAGGAGACATGACATTCCGTGCCCTCTAAAGCCGGCTACAGAACGCTGCTCTCCCTGCAGCCGCTGCAGACGCCCCTCTCTAGCTATCAGCAGCCCGGCAAAGAGAAAAGCAGCCAAAAATCCCATATGGTTGACAGGTGCCGCTCCTTATTCCAGGACGTGGACACGGTAAGGAGGAGGACGGGCGCGCGGGACGCAGAGCGAGAAGGAGGAACATTGGAGAGCAGTGTGGGCTGGGGAGAGCGAGCGGAGGTGGAAGTGTGCAGCTCTGGCAGACGGAGCTACAGGCAACGACGGCTAAGTGGGTGGTTATTAAAAGGCTAGACGGAGAGAGGGTTCCTACACACTTTCTGCTCTGCAGCTTCTGCTTCCATTACAACCTTCCCATGCTTTCTCTTAATTCCCCCACACACGTTAGTCACTGTGTATCCAGAAAGTCATGATAGGGAATTCTAAAGATGATCACTCGTTTTTGAGAGGCAATTCTGGAAGTTTTAGCCGGGAGTAAATGAGAGCAAAAAGTTCACCATTCACACCAATAATGAAGAAATATCACAAACAGACCCCCCCCCCCGCTCAACATCAAATTTGTGAAGATTGCGAATATATTTCACCACCCAGAAAACACTGGGCGATACCAAAGGTTGTTCTTGGGTCCCTGTCATCTCCCACCCGTCATTAGATTAGAAACAGGCATGCTTCTGTACCGAGCCACACACTGGTTATCAACACAGACCATCGTCTGCGAGCACAACTTGAGCCGACAACGAGCGAGCGCCGAAAAGAAAGCCACGATAATGTGAACTCAGTCACGCACAAAACCAGCTTCACTGTAGCAAAACCATCTTCAAAAAAGCTCAAGAGGAGAGAGGGAACATCTGGATAGGTAAGGAACTAAAAGCAAACTTTATCTTTCAAGCTGTGTTTCTCATTGAAGTCGCACAGTCTCACACCTCCATAAATTTCAGTGACGCAGCTAACAGGAATAGTTATGACACAATCGCTTCAGCAGGTGAGAGCTTCAGGGACCTGGTGTCTGACACGTGCATCCACACCTCTGCAGTATGGGACCCTGAGCTGACGTCTGGAGTTGCGAGTCGTGCTGCTGCGACAACTGCGGAGTCTCCTGCAGGTGATGACAGGCCGACGACACTGCTTGTGTACTCAATCATGAGGAGCGGACACTTGCACGTGCGGCGGGAGCTTCTAACGGCCGCTCTGAGGACGACTTAATGAGAAGATGGTCGAAGGACAGACGGGCTGTCCTAATGAAAAGAGCCGGCTGTGTACAAACGGCCCCTTTATGCCCGTTTGCAGTCCTCATAAACGTCACCTTAGAAACAAAAATCAGGGTTTGAAATCACCAAGTCTGCTCCTCAGCTGCAGGGAGAGCCACAAACAAGGCACTTGGCCCCAAGCTTCTATGTGCACTTCTGTGTAATTTTTTGCCTGTTTTTTGCGGAAGAAACACAAACTGAACAAGCATGGCTGAAAAGTCAGATAACAAACTGCTCTCTAGTGGAGAATAAATACACAGAGGCGACATCGCATAAGAGCTGAACTTTAAGGCACCTTTTATACCATTTCTTCTGAAAGTCTGTACATAAGACGAGATATTATGATGTATGTGCACGGATTACGCACCCAAAAAATAGAACACACCCGAACAAAACATGCCACAACCAACCTAAAAACACAATGACTGAAAGCAATTTAAAGCTATTTAAAGATGTTCTTTTAAATGTAAAAAGTCACACACACACATGCACACCCACACCCACACCCACCCACACCCACACCCACACCCACACACACAAACACACACACACTTGCGTCACTCACCTCTCCTCACGGATCAACGGAGTCAAGAAGCGAGTGCCATCGTCTTCATGGCTGCTCTGCTGGCTGCTCTGCTGACTGCTCTGCTGGCTGCTGTATGGGAAGAGAGGTCAGAGTGACAATAAGCACGTCTTTGCCAATAGGAAGCAGCGACACAAAGGATAGAGCATGCACGAGTTTCTCCTCGAGTTGCCCTAAAAACGCTAAATGATGACAAACTGATCTGTGAGATTCTTGGCAACAGATTGGTAAAAGTACTTGTTTTTTTTCTTTTTGGTTGGGCAATGAAAATTATGTCAAAGAAACACAATAAATTCAAATAGAGATGCATTAATGTTTTAGATTACTGATTTCTGACTTTTTTGGCATATAACCATCAAGTTGTCTCACTTGATGACAATTCACTGCCATTCTTTCACTTGCCAAATTGCACATAGTCAAAACCAACACTAGAGGGGGCTATGCGACACAGACCTTACAAACAGACCGTTTTCTAGTAAGTCAGAGGCCTACAGATGTGGAAATCAATGTAATAATTTTTTTTAGAGTTGAAAAACTGTGCGACCCCCCACCCCCCCCTACAAAACGGGAAAAAAAATGCCTCTCCTATCTGAAGGTTCTGCTGTCACTCTCATTCACACTTTGACATTTAGTTGCCAAAGCCTGTTTGGACGCTGGGTCGGTAATTCACGCTCGCACTCTGCTGGGTGCCCTGATCTACTTAACTCCAGCTGCTGAGGGACTGTGCGAGTCTGTTGGGGCGGGGGGCTGGTACGTACTCATGAAAAATGCACATTTTGGGAGGGGGAGATTATTTTGGTGCAGTGTGTCTGTACTTTTGAAAGAGCTTTAAGAGTTAAGAGGGTTGTGTGTGTGTCTCTCTCTCTCTCTCTCTCTCTCTCTCTCTCTCTCTCTCTCAACCTGTCTCCAGCACTTCTGACAAATCTGACCTGGATTGTCTCTACTTGTGGCCTTTAGGAACTATAATCATTTCAAATGAAAGAACAGACTTGACGTGGTGGGGGTCATCAATAAATCCTTCATGACTTGTGAAAAATTGATGCCAAATGGAACGTTTAACACGACCACGGTGGGACGGAACTAAATATGGTTGATATGAGTGCAGAAGAAATATCATGCAGGCATGTCAGCACAATGCAAACTGGCAAAAACTCGGTCTTAGATCAAAATAAAGGTGGAAATGAAAAAATGTACATATAAAATGAGTCGGTTCCTGAACAAATACTGTCACCAGTATCATGTTATTATGCGCCACCGCTGGAGAAGGTGCACCAATAAAGTCTGGTTGTGCTGCGACATTGAAGAGACAACGAAACATCAACAAAAAAAGCCTGCGATGCTTTTAATATCGTAAGAAGGCACCTGAACAAGAAACAGTTATTGAGATAGAATTGTTACGAACTTTCACAAAAATAATAAGAAACTCGATGAAAACGCTCCAATGAAAAAATGTATACTCATATGGTTTTATTTCATGTGCCGCCGGGGAGAGAAAATGATTATTTTGTGCGAGCAGGACAGCGTTACACAGAAACGATGTATGAGGCGGATCGATACAGCAGTGAAAGGCCCAAGTGCCGTGATGGTGAGTATCGGCTCCTGCTGGGAGCTCCTGTCTCTCAGCCAATCAAGTTCTTCCATCAACTTGTTATGAAACAAATCAAAACAAAGATGCAAAGAGCGTCGTAATTTTCTTGCTGCTTTGAGCAGAAAGGAGCGTAAGAGGCCTCTAAAAACCATTTCACTGGTGCCAAATTGTGATTTTTTTTCCCTGTGTCGCTCTGCGAGAGGTTGTGTGTGAGTGAAATATTTAAAATTCTTGCGCCAAGTGGAAGCAGCGAGGTTGGATAAAAAGGATTACACCACTTCCCTAAAATAGCCCCGCTTTTATCAGGCTGCAAAGCGGCAGACTCGACAGTGGAGCAAACTCCACTGTGGAGCAGTTCTCTTGATTTTCTGATGTGGTCAACTGTAATGTAAAAACTCTTCCACTGAAATCTTGAAGTCCTTTGTATTTGTTAGTTGTTAGTTATCCATTTAGAACCTCACCGCGATTCAAATTTAATTGAAATCTGCCAACAAATCATGTGCTTTTTATACAAGTATAGAGCCACTCCCTCATCTATAATGAGCACTGAGAAATCTTCTCTCTCTCGAATAAACCGATATAAAAAAAAGAAGAAAAAATGCGTAAAATGCGAACGATGGGTAATAAGAAAAAAACAAACACATTTCTGAGTGTTGAGAAACTTGTCTGAAAGCCAAGCGAGTTGTAGTTGTTCCTTAATTGCTTTCTCCTGCTTCCGGATTGCAATGTAAACAATAAATGCACCACTCTCGCACCGCCATTATTCCCCATAATCAGCAGGCTCAAAGTGTTTTGCGCTGTAAGCCATATTCAGCTGTTCAGGCACCACGCTGGGAAAAATTCATGGTTTCTTGATTTACTCAAGGACACTTCAACACACATACAGGTCGCAGATGGGGCTGCCTAACTTTGGAATGAAGGCACGTTATTCGCAATGTCACCAACGTGCCACCGACGTACCTGACAACACCTCGCAGTAACACAACACCAACAATCCCGCGTACGGGAGAATTTAACAGCAGCAGTTAATGTGAAAGACCAACGCAGCAACACTCGGCTGCACCTGCACTTAACAGAACCCCAGAAGCACAGTTGAAGGAAACACTCACTGGACCACAGGGGTAGTTGAGACTAATGCTTGACATCTGCAAACACTCTACCACTGGAACCATGACGATGGCTTGCAAAGTGGCTGAGTGACGTTCAACCAGCAACAGATGCATATTTGACATTTTGCTGTTTGTCAACTACTTTGATGCCGTGATGAATAAATAAATCAGGAAGTTAGTTGTTTCTTTTTTTTGTAACCATAATTTTTCCCCAAACATCATGATGGGGGGGGATTTCACGGGAGTTCATCCCACATTTTGCCATCATATCACAGTCACGACTGAAGCGTCTCTGCCTCTCCGCCGCCACTGAAAGTAATCGCCGCCGTTCTCACTTCAGATTTGAACTTCAATCTATCTGGAGCGTGGGACTCTTCTCATCCGGAGAGCGAGACACCTCCTCCATCAACGCTAATTACATGTACTGCAAAGCGCGCCGCGCTCGTTTGCATCACTGAAAACGTGCATCCTTCACACAGACAAGTCATACTGACGCGCACAGTCACAACAACGGCTGCATCATATTCCCAACATCATTATGGTGCGGCGCTCGGCGCGGCTGTACCGCCACAGCCAATGTGCGTTCATGTGAAATTAATGAGCGGCTCGAAGGACGATGCAGAAGCGACTCTTGTTTTTTTGTTTTTTTTTAAACAGTATACAAAAAACCAAAGACTTTGTGGTGCTAAATAAACACGCTTCTCATCTGAAATGAACACAAAAAGCCGCTTCTAAAAAAACCCGAAGCCCATGCAGACGATGCATGTGGGAAGCACTGCTGACTGAGCACAAAATCTGTGCACAGCAGAACACGCTGCCCCCCTCCTTTCACAACTGGGTTTTAATCCAGTGACGATTAAAGATAAAACAATACGACCTGGATTATTTATACAGTTTCGAGCCCGGAGCAATTTCTTCCCCATGTTTTTTAGATAGAAAACCAAGCTGGTAACTCAAAGCGGGCCGAGGAGGCGCCCTGTCGTCTTTGCGGCGTTGCACCGAGGACGACTCGTTAGAGTGGGCCGCATTACACCTTGAGGGGGAGATACAGCTCCACTTGAGCTGGATAATGAGTGTATTTCACGCTCTGGGATGCTGTCGCGGTTACACACCCGCACCTCAGGAGGAATCAGTTCTTGGGTTTGAGCAAAAAAGAAGAAAAAAATAACACAACGATAAAGTGGCGAAGAACCTGTCTCTGCTTTTAGTCTGTTAATAAGAAACAAAGCTCACTGAATACAGCACGGGAAAACTGAGTCGCGTAAAACTGCAAACACAAGGGTCCGACGCTGTTTTGCCAAACTGACAGTCCTTCTACCCCCCCCCATCAAATCTCAGCAGCCAGGTGATCATAGCACAATAGAACATCATCAAGAGAGACTGTGCTCCAAAAAAAACCCCTGAAGTCATTGTTACTTCATCCAGCAGCTTTTCCATCTTCCATCTCACTACTTTTCTCATTGCGTGATTCAACTTTGAGATGCAGCAGGTGGTCCCAATTACTCTGGGTGAAGGCAGCCGTTACGGTACAAACAATAAGACGGCAAGTCCAGTGAGACAGACCAGAAACCAGGGGTCTCGTTGCTAACGACTTCCATTTGGGGCTCCAATACAGACGGACACATCATTCTTGAGACCAGTTTACAGGATTAACATCACGTATATGATCTCTGTGAGGATAGTCGGAGAAAGACGGAGAACCAGAACAAAACCAATCCAGGCTCAGGTGCAGTATATTCAGATTATACCTAGATGATTCGGTACCAACCATTGGGGAGACCCTATTGTTTTCAATCAATGGAACATCGAAAAAAGTTGGCGGAGTTCAACACTTTTGAAAGACTTTTGGAGAGGAATTGATTTTAATATACAAGTATTTCTCGCCTAATTAAAATCCAACACTTCTGTGGCTTTGAACACACCTTTTTAAACAAAAAAATTAGTTCTGATCCAAAGTACACCTTTGCTGGAAAGTGTCTGTACTTATTTTCTTTAAAAGCGACG
>JASSRZ010000016.1:8518894-8530401 GCA_032164315.1 Malacoctenus gilli
TCTATTCTTAGCAGCCGTGTCGCTGTCACCACAAAGTCAGAGACTGAGGGCAGATTACACAGACATGCTAATGGTGATTGAATGACTGCATGTATTTTCACCAGTGTTCGTGAAAGGGGGACTGACTCAGCAAACTCAGTCTTGACAAAAGCAGGAAACAGACAAGAGACTGCAATGTGTTCCAGACACAGTGAAGTACGCAGGATAAATACTACAAAGTAAAAGCTGTTGCAGTCATGTTCAGAGTGTACATGAAAGACCGTCTGAAATCATGAGTCTGATTTAGTCTTACAAACACAAAAGTGATGCATATGTTCAACTGGTGGATCATCAAAAGGAAATGATGCTGTCATTTCATCTGGAAAACCATAGTTACTTTAGTTTATGTGCTTTTGGTCTCTTTCATGGCATTATACTTGAAACATCATTTCACAGACTGACAGCAAGCGAGTATGTGACTTGTTTGTGGCGTAGGCCGAGACTTGGTTCCGAAAAATGCAAGTCCAACTCATCCTGTGTTTTACTGTCGAGTCGTATGTTTCAGGTACAGCAGTGTCGGGGAGGGAATTGATGCAGGTGTTAAATTACAAGCATTACAAACACAAGTTGAAGGTGTTTCAGAACGAGTTGAGCTCAGAAATCGAAGACAACTCAGAAAACAGAGAAACGCGAGTGAGAAAAAGAAGTGAAGAAGCAATAAACAAAGACTTGTTCACTGTTATTTCTTTAACATTTTAAACAGTTTTTTGTTTCAATCAAAGTAGAGTTTGAATGTAGATTTTGAATGTAGAGTTTGAATGTGGAGTTTGAAGTTTGAATGCGACTGAAAATACTTCAAGAACTGAACAATAAAAAGCTAAAAAGCACTTCTCAAATGAGCAAACAAGCAAAAACAATGGAGAACATGATATCTGCTTCCACATGAGGCATTAACCTTCACCTCGCTGTGATACGATATGACGCAGTGTCCATGCTGAGCGTCCCCTATATGACCCATTACTGAGGAGTGTAGGGAGCTTAGCAGCGTTTCACTCTGTATGTAGATGGGGGGGTGGGGGTGGCTGTCAAATGTCACATCCGCTGGCGAGGTAAAATGAGATTATAAACTGGGCTTACGTAACAGAACTCAACCCCGTTTTACCTTTTTTTTTTTTTTTGCTTCCCTCCGCTAATCTCCAGCAGAAATCTCACTTGTGTCCCAGCAGAGCACACTGACTGGCTTTAAGGAAGAAGGAACACATTGTGCTGCGAGTGACTGCGTTCGACAGAGACCACTCTCTCACTCGGAGCCGCGCTCCACTCGGCCTCCGCGCCGGGCGGCAGCAGAGGGGGAGGAGACCATTGGCTGTAGCAGAACGACTCCGTTGTCATCATATATACAGTGCGAAAGATTATGTTTAGTGGTGAGTCACGTCTCACCTGAAGGTTACATACCCAGCTACGAAGCCGAGGGGCATTAAAAGATGACCCCGAAGGAGGATGCGTGAATACTGAGGCTTTCGTTCACGCAACTGTGTAAACAAGCTTTATCATGCTGCCAACCAAAAGCGTATCTCCCCCCCCCATCACAGCTGGCAACCAATCTCATGTCCCACAGATCTCATCATGAAAGAGGGGTGGGGGTGGGGGGTGGGCTGCCTCCTCCTCCTCCTCCTCCTCTGGAGAGACTTGCTGTACTGATCAAAACCAAAGCTTTCATCTCTTATTTAGACGCCCCGCTCTCCAAAAATAGCCTGGTTACACTATGGAGACGGCGCTCTTTGGTGAAGTACAGTATGACGGCGCTTGTCTTGCACACGCAGCTTGGGTAAACGTGACGACAAACGCGAGAAAGTGAAGCCGAGCACGGTCCACCCCAACCAACCCCACCCCAACACGGTTTCGCCCAACTTTTGCGCGGCATGACTGACTGACGCCGATGGCAGAATCCTGCTCCGATCACACCCGATAGGAACGAAGTAGGTCAGACGCTTGCCAAGTGCGAGGCAAGTTTGCTTCTTCCAACCTATCGCCGGTCGCGGGATTTCCAGGCTGGGGATCAGTCTTCACTGAAACGCTTCCCGTACATAAGCTCACCAACTGGGACACACACACCGTTCCTTAATTAGTAAACTGGTACACATGCCATGCAACATTCAATCCTCTCAGGAGCCCCCCTCCTCCCCTTCTCCACTCACATAAAGAGAACAAACCGAGGATGAAGGAGAATACCACAACATGCTGGTCGGAAATGACTGACTTGAGGCATAGAGACGTCATATTTTGTACTGAGTGGTTTGGTACACAGCGTACCAAGAAAAAAACACAACATTCGTATTAATATAGTGATGGTGGCATCAGCGTGTGGCAGATCAAACAGAGACCAAGTGGAAGCCTTTGGAGACAACTAAACGATGCTTGCCAGCGTTTCAATTTATAAGTGAATTTGCGAGACATCTGTAAATTAGCTCTGCGTGGCTCCATCGGAATCAAGCTGCTGATGCGCAGACGAGACTTCCTGTGTGGCTCCGCGCTGGTTCGCTGCTTCTTACATTGGTGTCTCCTGCATGACTAATGTGTTGACCGGAGCTGCACTCGCCACGTGGCCCAAAAGTGTTCAAATTTTGACAAAGTGTGCGAGGCCAGCCTCGCTGGAACGCTGCATGTAAAACAGCGCCGGTAAGCGTTTGTGTCCTTGTTAAAGCGTCCTTGCTATAATTAGGCTTTATACACCTCAAATGAAAGAAGAAAAATCAGCGGATGGTGCTGAAGTCGGAGCTCCAGCAGACATAATAGTCCTCACACCTCTGTGGATCTGAGACTTAAGTCCCTCACTCAGGGGGTCCATCTCTATGGCTTCAACTTCGCAAAGTCTGTTAATTATCCTGCGTCCAGAGGAAACAGAATAGCCAGCAAGGGAGGCTTCACCAAAACATTCGTACCTTCACCATGGAGGATGAGTTCTGGTGCTTGTTGGTTTGTCTGTCTGTTGAAAGGTTAACACAAGAAAGTTTTGCAGATTTGTGTGAAAGTTGCAGGTTGGATGAGCTACAAATAACAAGGAATTCGTTTCAAGTCAACATCCAGTCATCCGATGAACCAAAGTGATGACAAAGGTCATTTCTGCTGATTAATAAAGGAGTACGTGGCTCTTTAAGTGGGTGTGGCATGCAAGGGCTGGAAACAGGAAAAGTTAACAGTCATCTTGGCGGAGGTATGCGCTCTACATAGAGCCATTCTTGTATGTTTTTCTGTTGTCACTGACTGGGTTTGACCAATGTACTTCTGGCAGCTTGATTTTGGCCAAAATTAATATTCCGATTTATCTTTTTCATCTTAACATACTAATTTTGATTCTTAATTATTATTCATCATGGTAGGGAAAACATCTGTAATTTAATTACACTACTTTTACACAAACAATAGTGAGAGGTTTTAGTGCAAGAAGAAACTTTAAATATAATAAAGGTAAATAAATGATAATAAAATGAAAGATACCCCAGAAAGGAAAATTTACAAATGGCCGACTAACTATACTGTTACAAAGTGCCTCCACAAAGTGAAACTCAACAATTATAGCAGCAGTTGATGCAGAACAGTCAATAGCATGAGGCAGGCGGTCCCAACTCTGCTGCACTCTTTCCACATCCCTTCTTTTTTGACAAAAACTTGAAAAAACTCATTGCAATTTCTTTATTAGTTTATGTATTAGGATGCTGTTTCGTCTGCTTTCAATCGATTTGTTTGTTTCCTCATACATCGAGCACGTGTGAGAGCTCATCTGGTGCAAACCAAACAGTTGCACTGTGGCCCTCCTGAGCACGTAGCCCGAGTGAGTTTGCATGTGAATCCTGGTGCACTTTGTTTACTGTGTGAAGGACAGACTGACTACCAAGCTACCCAAAGAAAGGAAGTTGACCTGCGAGAGAAAGCAGCGAATTAAACGTGCTCTGCATCCGTGTAACCATGGCAACACTTAGTGCAACGTAATCTCCTACTTGCCCGGATGACCATGTTTGGTCTCAGCCAGTTGATGAGCCAGGTTTCTTTCTTCCGCATGCCTTGTTCCCTCCTGATCAGAACTCAAGTCAAAAGAAAGTGTCTCAATCAAGTCACGTTTACGCCACAGCCCAGTGAGTTTGTCACCTTTATTCGTCAGAAAGCCCCAAACAAGCCAAAAACCCCTCTCCCTAACTGGACATCTACCCACATCCAAACCACTGACCTACATTTACTTTACCCACGAAATAAAAAAGCCCCATCACTTGTGCAGCTCAATCTAGGTCAACATAGACTGGAAAACTACCAAACTTGGTGCCTCCAAGAAGAAAAATAAAAACACCTCGGCAACTTCTAAATTCCCACTGACACAACAAAAAGGACTGAGGTAAATACAACAGCGAGCAGCAGTGCTGTTTTCCACCAGCCGTCATTTCCTGTGGGGTTAAGAGGCATTTTCCCAGGCCTGACAACCACAAGCAGCAGAGAGGAGAGAGAGAGGCTGTCGGAAACAGGAACACGCGAGGCGCATTCAAAGTGGGTCCATTCAGAGAGAGAGAGAGACGTTTCCTCGATGTGTTACGATGCAAAAGAAGGTGGAAACTGCTGTGTACAACGCTACAGCTAGTCTACCGTTTGAGAAACAACCACAGTGCTCAAGAACTCCTTCCAATAATGCATTTCTTTACTTCAGCAGTTCTTCATGTGTCAGATACACTGTACTGAAATCAAGCAGGTTTCTGACAGGATTCCAATGTCTGTGCAGAGCTCTGATAAACAAAACCCAGGGATATGAGCTTGAAGTCGGGGCAATCCTCTTATTTGATGTGTTTGAATGTGTTTTTCCTTTGCAGCTTTATTTCCTCCCATAAAATTCAGTCTCTGGTGTCAAGAAAAGTGATAGTCTGAATTGAGGTTGTGATGCATCCGGACGTAGAACAAAGTGCACCTGCAAAAATAGGCCTACACACTGAACTGAGCAAGGTCCCGCTGCGCAACATGAGGATGAACTGCATGTACATGCTGAGCTGCACATCTCAAACAGCTGGACCGTCACAAGCGCTGTGGACAAACAAAAATAAAAAAAAATGATGATCTACAAAATGTTTCCTGCCCACCATGCAGTTGTCGCAGTCATCTGCCTTTGTTGCAGTACGTAGCACAGAGAGTGTGGGTGATTTCATTCCCAAAGGAGTGTCAGTGTAACCAACGCTACCAGTGGATTCAGCTGAGCCAAATAATGCGGAAGGACAAACGTATTTTTCTGCATCAAGCTGGCCAATGTGACATGAACAGGTGGGTAATAGCAAGGTGATTGATGGCGAGAGCAAGTAAATGAAAATGAACATTGGCTCCATTGAAGCCTGCGGGAAAGTAAGGTGGGCTGACCTGTAAAAACTGTGACGACACAGCAGTGACATTTCATTTTATGTAGTATTCTGCTTTGTTGTGCCTTTCTGTCCTCCTGTGACCTCCACAGAGTTGAGCCAAACACAAGCAGACATCTCAAGGTTAAATAGGACAAACACACCTATTGTGCAGCCGGCGTCACACAGTCAGGCATCATCATAAACTCTTTTGAGCCAGTGAGAAAGCAGGAAACCTGGAAGTTCACTTTTAACACAAGCTATGACCTTTCGAATGACCACTGAATGAAACAATGACCTGAAGATAACAGAACCTTTTCTAACCATGAATTTTACACAACAGGTGGCAACATGTTGATGATGGAGAAAAAATAGACTTTAATGGCAACATGAAAAATACAAAAATAATTTAAAAAAATCAAATATACACAAAGTTAAACTTTTCTCTTGTAAATCACGTGGTTCCAATCAAGACGTGGCCCCAAAACAGGACCTGGCTCGATGCCAGGTAGGAAGAACATCCAGCAAACCAACTTCTGACACTGCAGGAACTTGTTGCGACCCCATAAACAATATAACTTGTGGGAGCGTCAAGAGCCTCTGGCCTGTGGTTCGCGGAGCAGCGAACACGCATGAGAATATTTAGGCAATCAGATGAATGTTTATTTTAGCACTTAATAAAAGCTGGGGGCCTGTGACGCGCGCACGCACGCCCGGCCGCATCTGTCTCAGACAGGAACTGGTCACGAACAGCAAGTGCATCATGAGCGCGCAGAGCGCTCGAAGCGACGCAGGAAATTACATCCCGCATTATAGCCGGATTATTGCCCGTCTATTTGCAGTAAGGAAATCAATACACTGTTTACTCACTTTAGCCGGTGCATTTAATCGAAGTCAACGCAACAAAAAGAAAAAAAGTTGTATATCAGTTGTAAATCTCCGCTCGTTTCCCCGACAAAGTTCATTTCCCAAAAAAACTCCAAACAAAATAAACCGAAAGTATTACTGTTAAAGAAATGAAGAATGACCGAGAAAACAAGGAAAACCTTTAAGTCAAACAGAGCTGAGATCCCGAGAGAGAGAGAGTTAAAGAAAAGAAGCAGCGACGTGTTCCACTCGCGTCGTCTCATTTTACCTTGCGAGTCGCCAACTTCCACCGACTCGTCCCTCCGCTACACTGGCGCACGGACGCAGCCGGAGGACGGCCTCCCAACCCGGTCCTCCTCCATGCCGGCTGGCGCGACAAATCCGCTCGCGTCTGCTGCTCCGCTCGGCCGCGACGAACAACAAACGCAAATCAGTGCGTCGCGGAGGCGGGGGAGCCGCTACTTCACGGATGGGAGCCGCGGAGAGCAGACCACCGAGCGGTGACCTATCAGTGTCCGGCCAGACACCGTTAATGACCTCCTCCTTTTAACCTGTTAGTGTCTCTCGACTGCTACAGTCCCCATCTAACACGCCCTCCAAGATCCCCCCCCCCCAGAACCTGATTTAAATTTAGAGCCTGGTGGAAGAAGTACCTTTAATGAACCTCTCCTTTAAGTCAGTGATTGGAAAAATCATAAATAATTAATTTTGCTGGTCTCTAACGTGTTGAAAGTGATTTAATTTATCTTCTCAGTTGGTCCTGGAGGATCTGAGCAACTCTGATTGGACCAAAGGGGGGTGCAGGAATTCAGGGGGGCTTTGATTTTTAAATTTTGATGATAACCCAAAAGGAATACACAATCAAAAAGTTTAAGATGTTTAACATGGTGGTTTATAGCTCCTTTACTTCACAGCGTAAAGACCCCCGTGTGTGTGTGTGTGCGTGCGTGCGTGCGAGAGAGAGAGAAATGAGTACTTCGAACTAGGAATCCCGAGAGCAAGAACAAAATGCTACAATGTGACAGTGTAGAAACTGCAAAGTAACAGAAAGTGACAACACAAATCAGCTGCTAAAAGATGCAAATTCACAAAAATAAAATCCTAACACATAGGGTTGACACAAAATACCCATTATTGGACACAATAGTAAATCAAATGGATTTTATGAGACAACAAAAAACAACAGACAAGTGGGTTTTTATCTGTAAGCTGAGTTGCTTGAGTGTTTTTCTCAGTCAGGGTGTTGTCGTCCTCGGGAGGACAGGAGAAGGGATTTTACACTCCCCCCCCGCTCTGGGGCCCGTCGTTTTTACAATACGTCTATTGATCTGATACATCACAAAGACAGGAGGACACTCAGAGCAACTCTATTTATGTCGAAAAGCACCCGCAACCGAAATAACACGCGCATCCCTCAGAAGCGCGGCTACTATTGAGCCGTCTGCGTCACGCAGGGAATAACCAAAATAGCACGTTCATACAATAAAGCACATTAACACAGCATGTTGAAAGGCTGCTACTGTCCTATACATGTCCCAAAGTGAACAGGCATTAGCTATGCAGATGCTGGGTGGGGGTGGGCGGCTCAGCAGTAAGCACTTTGTTACAGAAGTTCCTGATTGGACAAGAAATCTCCATAAAGGCATCATGACACTGCGCGGCTGTATCATGCCGTCTCCCAGCTGTGGTACATGTTTCTGATGACACACCAGTAACAGCCTCCAAAGCAAACCTTTTACAAAGTATTTCCCAATATCTACTTTCATTCCTCTTTATTATTTAGCCTTGTTGGAGCTGCTGCATCAGCAGAAAAGAAACTTGAAGGAACTGAGGTGCACCAAGAGATAAGTTAAAAACAATGCTTGTATTTGGCTTTTTGAACACTTTTCTCTTAAATACTGCTCACAGGTAACGTAGTAACGTCTCCTTTCATATTCTGAACATTAGCATCTGAAGAGGTACCACAAGGGCGCACACTCAGCCAGATTTTCACCTGTTCAGCTTCCATTATACCATACTGTGGGTTTTCCATCATGGTATAAGCCGTGCTGGCTCCCACATCATCATATCCTGCTGTGAGCTCCTGATAAGCTCGCGATAACAGGGGCATCGGGAGTCCAATCTCAGCCCTTCAGTTGGTGATCATTGCCGCGTGGGACCTCAAGATGTTATTGTCCCGGTAATGAGTAAATCTACGCGTTTCATCGGATCCCAGTGAGGCGGCATCAGTAACTGACCAGTTCCCAAAGACGGCACGGAGAAAGGGAAGATTACGCTCCACACCGACTTTCCTTTTTATCACAGATCACACGGTTTGACCTTCACCACCTCGTCGGAAACAAAAGGATTAAAGGTTACAGACAGACAGTGTGGGCAGTCTGTGCGCGATGAAACACTGTGTGGTTTTGTCCTCGTGCGTTTCCTCGCCGTCCATCGCTGGGTGTGACTTTGTCCGGGCGCCTCGTGCACGGAGTGTGCAAAAAAAAAGACCGCTGTCTGGCAGAAATAACTTGCCGCTTGCATTCTGCAACGGGCCCGAACAATGTTGCTTTTGATTGGGAAGCAGCCGAGAGAAAGGCAGGCAAAAAAAAAAAAAGACGCAACAGATGAGACAGAAAAAAAGATCTACAGTTGCTGTCAGATTACAATCAGTATCATTCACTGTCATGAAAAAAAGCAGGAAAATAGATTTCACATGCAACTTTTTTGAGAAAGAGGAAGGCTTCTGCAGTCCAAATGTGGCGGTTTAAGGAACAGCTGGTCCAACTTCTGCTACATGAACACTGTCCTGATTAAATCCATATCATTCCCTCAATGCATAGCTTTGAGCATCTCATATTGAATCAAAGTCACAGCTTCCGTTTCACTTTCAGTACTTTTTGCCAAACTCCAAAATAAAAGATTTCCCTTTTTGATTTATGATTCACTTTCACCCCATAAATCTTTTTTCTTCTCATAATTTCTCATAAAAAAAAAAAACATCAGGCCTTTGGGGGAAACGCAGTCGAAACACTGGTTAACATTTATAAACGAGCTGCTCGAAACGAGACATGCGCGGCGTGAACGTCGCTCAGTGTTTAAAGTCAGACAAGCATGAAGCGGAGACGGCTAATGGATTTCCGCGCTCGCGTGGCAGCTTTTACAACAGTTGGCTGTGACCCTTCAAGGGGTAATGAGAATGAGACGCCATGAATTTGACATTCATTGTCAAGTAAATCAAACGTAAGGATTGGAGTAGGCTGATAATCGTAGGAGTCCTCACCACTACACTTTTGTGCCGTCCAATTGTAATGTTGTGTATATCTTTTGTCAAACGATGCATGAACAGCCTGCAGGATTTGCGAGTGCAAAAGAACTGACTCGCACGAAACTAGCAATTCACATTGTAAATGGAAATGTTTGGAAGCGAAACGTGCGCTTCGTCTTCCCTCAAAGTGCCAAGCCATACTCCGGGTCTGTGCTGCCGAGGTCCGAGTGGCTGCGTGTGTAATATCAAGGTAACAGGCGGCCTTTATCTGAAGTTTCGGGCCTGAAATAGCGACCGTTTGATAAGACGCCAATTACATAGCGAGGGTGCGCTGCGCCAGTGAGTCACGGCTCGGAGGAACGGGGAAATCACTGACAGTGCTGTTGTTGTAATGTGCAGCCACTGCGAGTAATTCTCGGCACACACAAAAGTGACTGCTCCGCCATTCATAGGCGCTGCATTCCTGCCAGCTGGACAACAAACACATAAAACCCCCCCCAGTCTTAGTTCGCCACTAGCCCACATCGGCATGGCAGCTGCCGGCCTTCTCCTGTTTTCTTTTTTTTTTTTCATCCTTTTTGCATATGAATGCGAGGGACAAAACGACTGGAGGTGAAATGATTCCTACTCAACAACAATCCACTCGCGCAATTGGGTGCGACTGTGCAGAGTCTGTATGCTGAATCGAATGCACGGCCAGATGTAATTATAAGTTTTGTAACAACTGCTTTGCATGCCGCTCAGACTTCGTGGACTCGTTCAGTAGATAGAAAGACTGACTTCTCGCTCACCGCAGAGTGAAATACCGGCTGTCTCGATCACAGCGAATCATTGTATGATAGATGGAGTAAATTCAAGGACAGCCAACAGCTCTATCACGTCGTCCACCTGTAAAAGTGGCTAAAAAAAGACCCAGCTCGTTGTTATCCCGCTCACTCACTGTACGTTTTTCTGCTGAATCCATTCAAGATCCCACAGAACCAAGTGATAACTCACTGCTCAGATACGTGAGAATATGTCACTTTTCGATATCACCACTGCTTCCTCTTCTTTTTTTCTATTAACTGAAGCCGTTATCCTCTCCATCTCTCACCCCCTAAAAAAAGTACAGCTCCCTGTGAAGTCAGCAGGAAGGAAAAATGTTGCAACAACCACGACGACACTTTGGTGTGGCCATTTGTGCTCTAGCCTCACAGTGAGACGCTCCTGTTGTTCCTCACTGTGGATTCGTGTAGGTTTTTCTTCCGACGAATGACAAATATGCAGACATTGACGGTGGATTAGAGACTCTACAGTAATTGTCTTTGTCCATCTGATGTTGGTTCAAATTGAGCCGCAGCATCGATGCTGGAAGGGCAAACGAATTTGTTCTTAAAGGGAATAGTTGATATTAATAGGTCCTTTTCCTTATTGCTTTATCTCCATTGTGTTGGAATAGTCCTTTATGGAAAGCATGTAAATTGCCTTCACAGCTCAAGAATCAATTACATGATCCTCCAGTCCACGCCGCGATCGGATGAGCTAATGGGGTCCACAAATTGCTGCCGCGCGTGTCAAAAAAGTGCAAGGAACTGGCCTCAGGTCCATGAACTAACTCCTGTGGTTGTTTTAGTGCTGTCAAGCTCACCTTATTACTAGCCCGTCACAGGAGATACTGTAGCAGGGGGAGAGTTGGGGGGGGGGGGCATGGCTGGTGGTGGTGAACAACCGGCTTTCTACCAGAAACATGGATTTCACCGTCTGGCTGTCATGCTGTAACCGCGTGTGCTGCACAGGGAGTGTGGGTGCTGAACAGGAAGTATGAGGTGTGGGGTGGGGGGGAACTAAAAAACAAGAGGGAGAAAGAGAAGTAGGGAGACAAACAGTGGCAGATGTCGTGGAATCTGCAGGGTTAGCACCAATCTTGGTGGAGTAATTGCGGTACACGCCAACGTGGCGTCTATCTCTCAGCCGCTGCTTCAGAAGGATGGGGAGGGGGAGGAGAGAGAGAGAGAGAGAGAGAGAGAGAGAGAGAGAGAGAGAGAGAGAGAGAGAGAGAGAGAGAGAGA
>JASSRZ010000016.1:8566066-8581302 GCA_032164315.1 Malacoctenus gilli
GTGTGTGTGTGTGTGTGTGTGTGTGTGTGTGTGTGTGTGTGTGTGTGTGTGTGTGTGTGTGTGTGTGTGTGTTGCTAGGTCTCCTGGGTAATGTAGTGTGCAGTGTCCCTTCCTGTGCTGCATTTAGTACCTAGCCTCCATCAGTCAGTCAGTAAAGATCTCCAACACATTCGATCTATTATATTCGTTGCCGTTTGTTTGTGCAAACCGTGTGCGCGTGTGTTTGCGAGGACATGTGCAACTGTGAGAGTACATGAAACACACCTGCGAATACCCTGACGTGGTATGTGCACCAGCTAATGTGTGTGTGTGTGTGTGTGAGAGTGTGTATATACAACTGCAACCTGTTTTTGTACCACATGTGTATGGGTGTGCCTTGAGACGACACCGGGACGCTCGGGCCCGAGTGCATTTTTCTGTAGTGTGAGGCGGCGATGGCGAGGAGGAAGCGCACAAGTGGCCTCCACAGCTGATGATTGCGATGAATTATGGACACGCTTTGTCTCAAGACGCCACCCCCACAAGCGGGAGGGGGAAAAAAACCCAACAAACCGAACATGACTGCTGCCCGTGAAAGCGGGTTCAATGGGCATACGCGTCGGTGAGACCCGAATAAACACAGCCAGTCCTGCAGTCATATCAATTTGAATAGAGGTTTGCTTTGCCTGACTGGAGCCTTCTCATTCACTGAATGGCTGACATGAGGACGTGTGGGCGTGGCCCCGAGGGCTCGACTCAATTTACATGCACACACCCACACATACGCGCTCGCTCCTTCACAAACATGCATGCGTGCACGCAAACACGCGCCCGCTGGCCCACACACACACGCACACATGCGTACGGTAGCTTCCCTGGTCAAATATGAACCGCTGTCTCTTGTTGAATATAAAAGGCATTCCCCCCCCTCCTCTATAATTTTCCCTTACAGTTAAGTCACGTGTGAAATCCCCATGCGTGAAGTCAAGCCACGTGTGTTTTTCAGGCAGATGCTGGCTTTCAAATCATTTCTTATTAATTCATTTCATCAGGTTTGAAAGAATTTCCACGCCGGCATGGGGGAGAGAAAAAGAATCACATTATTAGCAGGAATAATATCAATGCCTGCTCACTGGCCCACACCGAGGAGCAGTGTTCATTATGAGCTGCTAGATTAACAACAGTCATTAAACAGCAGCATTAGATGCTCGTATACATCATGTCCCAGCCCAAAGTATCATTCATTCCGGGTTTCTTGTCTGGGAAGAAGCATGTTGGCCAAATTGGAGTTAAAAACACTGAATTTGGCAAAAAAATAGACCTGAAACTCGTTAAATTTTTTATCTATGCATCAAGTCTACCTGATAGGGAATCTTCAAATGACCCTTTTTAAAAAAAAAAAAATTAGACGTAGTTTATTCAAAATTTTGTTCGAGAAATGATATGAGTCTTCGTTTAAAAGGAGTAGGAATGAATTAAAGTTCTGCACTGCAGTCAGGGTGGGATTGGCTGGCGAGGGCGCGTTTACCTCCATCCGTCCCCTGGAAACACGGCCACTACTTTACTTCAAATGTATTATGGACTGAAAAAAGCACGAAGAGAGCACTTCCAGCCAAATGGCGTCTTCATCAGCAAGCTACACGAATGTTTATCAGAAGCCAGCATGTGCGTGAAAAAACCACATGGTTCCGATTCACTTTTGGCTTTCCCTATTGACTATAAGGAAGAAAAAAAATCTCCCCTCACACACCCAAATTTATTAAATTAAATGACATCATGTGCGTATATCTATCTGTATGTACAATATAAAACAAGAGTGAATACAGAATGTACAGTACATTGTCCCATGGCACGGGATTGCGTTCTCACTGGCGATAATTCACTCTGCTTGGCGCTCCCTAAGCCGTATCTGGTAATACTGGGGTGGGGGTGGGGGTGAGGGGGGAGTGAGTTTGTGAAGTTGTACCCTCTCAGTGTTTGCCGTCGTTGACCCCTCGAAGCTGGATGTGAAGAGGGACTTACTCACTGGTGTGCTGAAGGTAAGGACAAAGAAAGAAACCATCAAAGGGAAGAAGGGGATTGCAAAGGCACACTAGATAGGCTACTTGGCCTTTTTTTTCAGCTACTTTCAATCAAACTGCACTGGGTCCGTCTGAGGCGACAACGAAGAAAAAAAAAAGGGGGGGAGGAAGGGGGGGGGGCAAGCCGGTGGGATGGCACGGCTTCGACCAATAACCAAGCGGGACCCACTTGGTGATTCAGTGAGACAGCAATCGAGTGCCACTCTGTCGGTATGGATCCAAGGAGAATGCTGACGACAATGACACCAAACGTGCTCCTGTACAAGTGAATCATACCCCCCCCCTTGCCTCATTCAAACAAATTGAACGTCAAGGTCAATTCTTTGTGCCTTAGCTTAGGTATCGATTCAGTACCTTTACCGGGAGGCTGAAAAATAATAGGGCTCCACCACCTTTTGTACATCACACATTCATGGTGACAGATTTTGGTTTCAGTTCAGAAATGTAGAAGCTAAAGCACAAAACAAAACATAAACACTTAAAAAAACCCAATAATAGTAATAATAAGAAACCCATCCTTGGGATTGGTGGCACTTCTTAACATGGATGAATGGACACATGGCTGTCTGTCACCCTTTACAACCGGTTGAGAGAGAAGAGACGCAGAAGACAAAGGAAAACAAAAACAAGTCCAGCTGGTCTAATAGATGCTTATCCCCTATATTTAATGTATCACTATAGGCCTAATAAATACTAGTTAATTATTCAGGGAGGATATTCAGTACCAGAGAAGGATGTCCAGAGATGTAGACAGGATGTGAGGGAGGGTAACAGCTCCAATTGATTTGACTTCGTCGTCAATGCTACATCCGTGTACCTGAAGTTTCCCCTGCTGATTGGTTAAGCCGATGAGCTGAGTCAGTCTGAGGAGGACCGCTGCCGCCGCTGTTTTCCTCGTGGGTTTCCCTGCGAGAGCACAGAGGACCGAGGGCACTGAGGCGGATGATGCACATGCCGCGCAGTGTGTCTGTCCACTTGGATGGGCACGGTCTGCCCAGCCCATGGGAGGCCAGGAGGGAGGGAGAGAGGGAGGGGGTAGGAGGGAAGGAGGAATGGAGTGGCGGTTTCCGAGGAGGTGCTTGGGAGCAGCGAGTCGAAGGTGCAGAAGAGTGACATGAATCAGAAAAAAAATCACCCTCCACGCCTCGGTCCTCCAAGAGACAGAGAGGGATGATGGGGACGGGGGACCAAAATCAGTTGCTGTCATTTCGTCTTTGCACTTCCTCCCTTCTTGTTTCCTTGTTCCTCGTCCTGCTCGTCTCCTACAAGTGGATTGGCGCCAATGCTGCCTGCTCTGGTTCTCAGCCTGGACTCTCCCCTCACTGCCCAGCCTTTGGCCGTGACCCTTCAATACCTCCATATCTGTACTGATGGCGTAACGCTTCAGTTTGGTCAACTTAAAAAAGAAAAACCCTAAAAAAACTAAAAAAAAAGCTCTACCAAGGGGGGCTTCATCCTTCCACCGTAGTGCACATGGTGCTTGTCTGTACCTTCCAAAGCCAGAAGAAGGAACTCAGAAAATAGGCTCTGCCGTGAGACGCAAACAGTGTTGCATCTTGGGTCGCTGCTTTTTCTTTGTTGTTTAATGTAATTCATAAGGGGGCAAGCATGTCTTATTTTCCTTTTTTAAGTATGCATTCATTAAAAGTACTTTTGGACTTATAATATTGATTCTTTTAATTACATCCTTTTTACTAGTTGCATTTCTTTGTTAATTGAAGAGTCTTAAGTCTTTGGGAGGAGGGGGTAGAAGGTGTGTGGGGGGGGCGCTGGGAGGGGGGGAGCTTGGGCAGGGACGGGAGTCTATCATGGCTGCAGGAAGCACGCGGCCTTCAGTCCTACACAGTCTGAAAGGCCTTGGTCTGGGCGGGGACCATGAGGGTCGGGGGGGTGGGCCCAGACATGTTCCTGGAGTTGAATTTGGGGGTGGCCGGAAGCTCGGGGGTTTTGGGAGGCACCACTGTGGTGTAGGCTGGAGGGGACTGGGGGAAGCCCGGCGGCTGTCCGTTCTCCTTGAGGGCCACCACGGCGGGTGGGCGGGGGCGGTGGCCGCGCTGGGCGCTGTTGTGCACCATGGACTGGGTGGAGGAGGCGCCGGAGCGCGAGCTGCCCGAGCGGGATGACGACAGGGAGTTGGGCTTCACCAGCTTGGCCTTCGGAGCCTCGGCGTCCTCCCTGCGGTAGGAGAGAGGAAAAAAAAAAGAAAAGAAAGGAGACAAAAAAACCACAATGAGAAAAGTCCATTTATTTTACATGTCGTGCAGCTCTAAAAATAGACGCGTACGTTCACACTCACGCAAGAGAAAACAGCCAACACCATGTTCCTATTCTCGGATGCCAGACGCGTGGGACGAGTGTTACATGGGGGACTCGTGTAATTCATGAGAAGCCCTCCTGAGCCCCCCCCCGAGTTTTATGAAACACATTTGCATGGAATAATAAAATCTGATGGAATCACTGGTTCCCAAGACGCAGTGGAACAAAAAAATAAGCACCAAACGAAAACTTTGTATTTCCTCTTCTAATTGTATCGTTAACAACAACAACACAATTCCTGAAGGGCATGTGCGAACAGAAGCCACACGGCAACGGCAACTCAGAACAAGCAAACTGAGGTCATTCATGCTCTGATTGTTGAATCGGCTTGTGACTTAAAGTGGAACAGAGATAGTAAACCTCGTAATTATGCGCTAATGGCTCCATTGTATCTTCTTTTACTGGCTCGCCACAGATGATTGCATGGCTCTTGCGAGAGCAGAGTAACGTCTTTGAATTTTTTTTTTTTCAGACAGCCGTCGGATTGCTGCGGACCTGCGTTGCTCGCCGGTGGTCCGGTTGGAGCGCATTAGTGGGGGGGAGGCTGAGCCTCCTAGCACGGTGGGAAAAACCCAAAAAAACACTTCATCATCTGCATTATTTACTCGGAGCTGCCCCCAATCAGGCTGCATTATTCATCCCTACACCAGAAAGATATGCACCTACACCACGAGAGGGAGGGGGGAAAAAGAAAAGAGGAGAGCTGTTATTTTTACAAGTGTCATTAAAAGGTCCGCGCAGTCCACCGAGGCTCACAAGTTTCAGCGGAAGGGGCCGACACTGGAATACACTCCCCTCTAACACCCCGACGCACAAGCACACACATAGTGTGAAATACAAGGACAGTGTGAAAGGGGGGGGGTGGGCTCTTAAAAGGTAATCGATGAACACTTGACCTTGTAGCAGTTTTTATTTTTAGAGACGCGCACTGTGAAAGGGACCGCAGGTGAACCCCGGAGCTCATGAGGAGGCTGTTGTTTGGTCTGTTGGCGTTTAACATGCTGAGCTCGAGTCGAGAGCAATTTGAACTCAGTCGGTGAGAACTGGAGACATCTGGGAGGGGTGGGTGGGTGTCTCTCCAATTCCAGCTGGCTTTGTTTCAGAGTGGACATGCGCGTTTGATGGACAAACACTTGTATGAAGGAGAGCTGAGGAGTTACCTAAAAAAAAATTCCTCTCAGAGAGACTTGATACTTTTCTGACCCCCGCCAGCTGAGGGAAGACTCAGGCATGAAACAGTTTGTTTGTTTTCCTCGTCAATATTTTCAGTCGTGATCATGGAGGGTTTGTGAAGTGCGTCCAAACTAATTGTCTGATAGTCTGGCAAGTCTTTCAAAAAAAGTACCAAAAAAACTGTCCATGAAACCACGTGAAACAGCACTCAAAGCTGAGACACTAAGTGCTCACAACTGGGTGTCATTTTGAGCTCATCTTAAAACACACACTGTAGCTCAACTGACAAGACTGCATGGATGAATAAACAATGAGAGACTGATGAAATGCACACACAGACACATACAATCGCGTCCAGGTGTTTTTGACTGAGGGCAAAAGATTGAAACAGAAGCTCATGGATCAACCTGATCTCATTGGGGGTCTCCTCCTCTTCGTACTTCTTCTTCTCTTTCTTCCGGAAGACGAGCCAGATGATGAAGATGATGATGAGGATGCCGAGGGTGATGCCCACCATGAAGCCCGCGACCGTGCCCACCTTTTGCGCCTCTGTGAACGAAAGCGGCGCAATGGTCAGAGACGCGGTCTGCTGACGAGGTGCCGCCGCGAGCTCGTCAGGACTTCTGTCTCTGAGGAGCGGCGGCTGTCTGGTGCTCATCCCTCACGCTTCGCTTCCTGGATTTCTCTTTCGCCGTGTGCCACAGTAGCGAAAAGTACAGTGGCGGGAAACAATTCTGCTGAGCCACTTGATGTGTCGTTTCCTCTACACATGACCTTAACAGTCCCCGGGCCTCTCAGGAAATGTATTAGCGTGACAGTGAAACATGACTGCTGGAGCAGGGGTGGTGAGTAGCAGCCACCAGCTTCGGTTTAGTGCAGTCTGGTGTTGAAGCACTGGGGAGGAGAGTGTGTGTATGTGTGGGGGGGGTTGAAGGAAGCTGGACAGAGAGGCAGGGAGGGGGAATAAATGTATTTCCAGCTGCAGTTTGAAACAATAACCATCAATCAGCGTGGCAGCTCGGCGCGAGGTGAGCGCTGCGAGGTCGACTCGCCCTCTCCTGTCCGGGAAAAAACCCCCCAAAACAAAACAACAACAAAAAAAAAAACTCACGCTGCATTGTGACCTCGATGGTGCAGTTTTCCTCGCCCACGTCGTTGCTCGCTGTGCACCTGTAGACGCCCGTGCTGTCCATGGTGAGGTTCCTCAGAGTCACAATCTCTGGGTTCTTCAGATCTGCAGGAGCGACGCAGGAAAACGCAGAGCACAAACAAATAAATATCGGTGCTCCCGCTTTGAACACTTTATGACTCGTGCATCCGTGAATCAATTACACCCGCATGACGTGAGAAACCACCGAAACATGTATTGTGACAGAAAAGAGAGAGCGAGAGAGAGAGCGAGAGAGGCATTGATGGAGTGTGTATTTGAGAACGAGGCTCCTCACACTCAGGATGACATGAGGAGAAGAGCAGGAACGTGCCTGACAGAGCGATGGCGCCCCCGTGGCCCCATGGGATATTTAGTCATCGCCACCAATGACAACCATGTGATATTACCTTTCACAGCACCCATAACGAATGGCTGCTGACGCGGTGTGTTATTGTCCAATGGAAACTAATTAGACCGAACAGGTGTTGTTCGGTGGATGCCATTAATTTGAAGGTTTCTTCGTCTGGACACGTGCCCCCCCCCCACCCCCCTGGCGGGTGCCGTTCGAATACTGGAAGGGGGAAGCTGAGACGGAGAGATTGGCACCCTGGGGGTCTTTCTGGTGGTTTTGGGAGCACACACATGGGAGGGTGGCCCAACCATTAGCTTTCCAGCTCCAAACCACCTCTGTTATATTTAGAGGCAGAGATGTCTGGTTATGATCCAAGAGGAGAGCCAGAAATCCACACTGTGTGAGTGAAGTGTGCCTGAGGGCTACTACCCAGCCCGTGTTTTTTGGGTTTATTTTTGCAAAGGGAAAAATAGTGCGAGCTGCCAATCCAGCTCGACGCATTGCATTTGATTTTCTTTCCCACTTTGACACTGAAACATCGGCCTGGCTCAAGTGAGATGTTGCTTACATGCGTGGAGTCGCCGTGTGTGTTTTCTTGGATTGTGCGCAAAGTGGGAAAGAAAATCAAATGCAATGCGTCGAGCTGGATTGGCAGCTCGCACTATTTTTCCCTTTGCAAAAATAAACCCAAAAAACACGGGCTGGGTAGTAGCCCTCAGGCACACTTCACTCACACAGTGTGGATTTCTGGCTCTCCTCTTGGATCATAACCAGACATCTCTGCCTCTAAATATAACAGAGGTGGTTTGGAGCTGGAAAGCTAATGGTTGGGCCACCCTCCCATGTGTGTGCTCCCAAAACCACCAGAAAGACCCCCAGGGTGCCAATCTCTCCGTCTCAGCTTCCCCCTTCCAGTATTCGAACGGCACCCGCCAGGGGGGTGGGGGGGGGGCACGTGTCCAGACGAAGAAACCTTCAAATTAATGGCATCCACCGAACAACACCTGTTCGGTCTAATTAGTTTCCATTGGACAATAACACACCGCGTCAGCAGCCATTCGTTATGGGTGCTGTGAAAGGTAATATCACATGGTTGTCATTGGTGGCGATGACTAAATATCCCATGGGGCCACGGGGGCGCCATCGCTCTGTCAGGCACGTTCCTGCTCTTCTCCTCATGTCATCCTGAGTGTGAGGAGCCTCGTTCTCAAATACACACTCCATCAATGCCTCTCTCGCTCTCTCTCTCGCTCTCTCTTTTCTGTCACAATACATGTTTCGGTGGTTTCTCACGTCATGCGGGTGTAATTGATTCACGGATGCACGAGTCATAAAGTGTTCAAAGCGGGAGCACCGATATTTATTTGTTTGTGCTCTGCGTTTTCCTGCGTCGCTCCTGCAGATCTGAAGAACCCAGAGATTGTGACTCTGAGGAACCTCACCATGGACAGCACGGGCGTCTACAGGTGCACAGCGAGCAACGACGTGGGCGAGGAAAACTGCACCATCGAGGTCACAATGCAGCGTGAGTTTTTTTTTTTGTTGTTGTTTTGTTTTGGGGGGTTTTTTCCCGGACAGGAGAGGGCGAGTCGACCTCGCAGCGCTCACCTCGCGCCGAGCTGCCACGCTGATTGATGGTTATTGTTTCAAACTGCAGCTGGAAATACATTTATTCCCCCTCCCTGCCTCTCTGTCCAGCTTCCTTCAACCCCCCCCACACATACACACACTCTCCTCCCCAGTGCTTCAACACCAGACTGCACTAAACCGAAGCTGGTGGCTGCTACTCACCACCCCTGCTCCAGCAGTCATGTTTCACTGTCACGCTAATACATTTCCTGAGAGGCCCGGGGACTGTTAAGGTCATGTGTAGAGGAAACGACACATCAAGTGGCTCAGCAGAATTGTTTCCCGCCACTGTACTTTTCGCTACTGTGGCACACGGCGAAAGAGAAATCCAGGAAGCGAAGCGTGAGGGATGAGCACCAGACAGCCGCCGCTCCTCAGAGACAGAAGTCCTGACGAGCTCGCGGCGGCACCTCGTCAGCAGACCGCGTCTCTGACCATTGCGCCGCTTTCGTTCACAGAGGCGCAAAAGGTGGGCACGGTCGCGGGCTTCATGGTGGGCATCACCCTCGGCATCCTCATCATCATCTTCATCATCTGGCTCGTCTTCCGGAAGAAAGAGAAGAAGAAGTACGAAGAGGAGGAGACCCCCAATGAGATCAGGTTGATCCATGAGCTTCTGTTTCAATCTTTTGCCCTCAGTCAAAAACACCTGGACGCGATTGTATGTGTCTGTGTGTGCATTTCATCAGTCTCTCATTGTTTATTCATCCATGCAGTCTTGTCAGTTGAGCTACAGTGTGTGTTTTAAGATGAGCTCAAAATGACACCCAGTTGTGAGCACTTAGTGTCTCAGCTTTGAGTGCTGTTTCACGTGGTTTCATGGACAGTTTTTTTGGTACTTTTTTTGAAAGACTTGCCAGACTATCAGACAATTAGTTTGGACGCACTTCACAAACCCTCCATGATCACGACTGAAAATATTGACGAGGAAAACAAACAAACTGTTTCATGCCTGAGTCTTCCCTCAGCTGGCGGGGGTCAGAAAAGTATCAAGTCTCTCTGAGAGGAATTTTTTTTTAGGTAACTCCTCAGCTCTCCTTCATACAAGTGTTTGTCCATCAAACGCGCATGTCCACTCTGAAACAAAGCCAGCTGGAATTGGAGAGACACCCACCCACCCCTCCCAGATGTCTCCAGTTCTCACCGACTGAGTTCAAATTGCTCTCGACTCGAGCTCAGCATGTTAAACGCCAACAGACCAAACAACAGCCTCCTCATGAGCTCCGGGGTTCACCTGCGGTCCCTTTCACAGTGCGCGTCTCTAAAAATAAAAACTGCTACAAGGTCAAGTGTTCATCGATTACCTTTTAAGAGCCCACCCCCCCCCTTTCACACTGTCCTTGTATTTCACACTATGTGTGTGCTTGTGCGTCGGGGTGTTAGAGGGGAGTGTATTCCAGTGTCGGCCCCTTCCGCTGAAACTTGTGAGCCTCGGTGGACTGCGCGGACCTTTTAATGACACTTGTAAAAATAACAGCTCTCCTCTTTTCTTTTTCCCCCCTCCCTCTCGTGGTGTAGGTGCATATCTTTCTGGTGTAGGGATGAATAATGCAGCCTGATTGGGGGCAGCTCCGAGTAAATAATGCAGATGATGAAGTGTTTTTTTGGGTTTTTCCCACCGTGCTAGGAGGCTCAGCCTCCCCCCCACTAATGCGCTCCAACCGGACCACCGGCGAGCAACGCAGGTCCGCAGCAATCCGACGGCTGTCTGAAAAAAAAAAAATTCAAAGACGTTACTCTGCTCTCGCAAGAGCCATGCAATCATCTGTGGCGAGCCAGTAAAAGAAGATACAATGGAGCCATTAGCGCATAATTACGAGGTTTACTATCTCTGTTCCACTTTAAGTCACAAGCCGATTCAACAATCAGAGCATGAATGACCTCAGTTTGCTTGTTCTGAGTTGCCGTTGCCGTGTGGCTTCTGTTCGCACATGCCCTTCAGGAATTGTGTTGTTGTTGTTAACGATACAATTAGAAGAGGAAATACAAAGTTTTCGTTTGGTGCTTATTTTTTTGTTCCACTGCGTCTTGGGAACCAGTGATTCCATCAGATTTTATTATTCCATGCAAATGTGTTTCATAAAACTCGGGGGGGGGCTCAGGAGGGCTTCTCATGAATTACACGAGTCCCCCATGTAACACTCGTCCCACGCGTCTGGCATCCGAGAATAGGAACATGGTGTTGGCTGTTTTCTCTTGCGTGAGTGTGAACGTACGCGTCTATTTTTAGAGCTGCACGACATGTAAAATAAATGGACTTTTCTCATTGTGGTTTTTTTGTCTCCTTTCTTTTCTTTTTTTTTTCCTCTCTCCTACCGCAGGGAGGACGCCGAGGCTCCGAAGGCCAAGCTGGTGAAGCCCAACTCCCTGTCGTCATCCCGCTCGGGCAGCTCGCGCTCCGGCGCCTCCTCCACCCAGTCCATGGTGCACAACAGCGCCCAGCGCGGCCACCGCCCCCGCCCACCCGCCGTGGTGGCCCTCAAGGAGAACGGACAGCCGCCGGGCTTCCCCCAGTCCCCTCCAGCCTACACCACAGTGGTGCCTCCCAAAACCCCCGAGCTTCCGGCCACCCCCAAATTCAACTCCAGGAACATGTCTGGGCCCACCCCCCCGACCCTCATGGTCCCCGCCCAGACCAAGGCCTTTCAGACTGTGTAGGACTGAAGGCCGCGTGCTTCCTGCAGCCATGATAGACTCCCGTCCCTGCCCAAGCTCCCCCCCTCCCAGCGCCCCCCCCACACACCTTCTACCCCCTCCTCCCAAAGACTTAAGACTCTTCAATTAACAAAGAAATGCAACTAGTAAAAAGGATGTAATTAAAAGAATCAATATTATAAGTCCAAAAGTACTTTTAATGAATGCATACTTAAAAAAGGAAAATAAGACATGCTTGCCCCCTTATGAATTACATTAAACAACAAAGAAAAAGCAGCGACCCAAGATGCAACACTGTTTGCGTCTCACGGCAGAGCCTATTTTCTGAGTTCCTTCTTCTGGCTTTGGAAGGTACAGACAAGCACCATGTGCACTACGGTGGAAGGATGAAGCCCCCCTTGGTAGAGCTTTTTTTTTAGTTTTTTTAGGGTTTTTCTTTTTTAAGTTGACCAAACTGAAGCGTTACGCCATCAGTACAGATATGGAGGTATTGAAGGGTCACGGCCAAAGGCTGGGCAGTGAGGGGAGAGTCCAGGCTGAGAACCAGAGCAGGCAGCATTGGCGCCAATCCACTTGTAGGAGACGAGCAGGACGAGGAACAAGGAAACAAGAAGGGAGGAAGTGCAAAGACGAAATGACAGCAACTGATTTTGGTCCCCCGTCCCCATCATCCCTCTCTGTCTCTTGGAGGACCGAGGCGTGGAGGGTGATTTTTTTTCTGATTCATGTCACTCTTCTGCACCTTCGACTCGCTGCTCCCAAGCACCTCCTCGGAAACCGCCACTCCATTCCTCCTTCCCTCCTACCCCCTCCCTCTCTCCCTCCCTCCTGGCCTCCCATGGGCTGGGCAGACCGTGCCCATCCAAGTGGACAGACACACTGCGCGGCATGTGCATCATCCGCCTCAGTGCCCTCGGTCCTCTGTGCTCTCGCAGGGAAACCCACGAGGAAAACAGCGGCGGCAGCGGTCCTCCTCAGACTGACTCAGCTCATCGGCTTAACCAATCAGCAGGGGAAACTTCAGGTACACGGATGTAGCATTGACGACGAAGTCAAATCAATTGGAGCTGTTACCCTCCCTCACATCCTGTCTACATCTCTGGACATCCTTCTCTGGTACTGAATATCCTCCCTGAATAATTAACTAGTATTTATTAGGCCTATAGTGATACATTAAATATAGGGGATAAGCATCTATTAGACCAGCTGGACTTGTTTTTGTTTTCCTTTGTCTTCTGCGTCTCTTCTCTCTCAACCGGTTGTAAAGGGTGACAGACAGCCATGTGTCCATTCATCCATGTTAAGAAGTGCCACCAATCCCAAGGATGGGTTTCTTATTATTACTATTATTGGGTTTTTTTAAGTGTTTATGTTTTGTTTTGTGCTTTAGCTTCTACATTTCTGAACTGAAACCAAAATCTGTCACCATGAATGTGTGATGTACAAAAGGTGGTGGAGCCCTATTATTTTTCAGCCTCCCGGTAAAGGTACTGAATCGATACCTAAGCTAAGGCACAAAGAATTGACCTTGACGTTCAATTTGTTTGAATGAGGCAAGGGGGGGGGTATGATTCACTTGTACAGGAGCACGTTTGGTGTCATTGTCGTCAGCATTCTCCTTGGATCCATACCGACAGAGTGGCACTCGATTGCTGTCTCACTGAATCACCAAGTGGGTCCCGCTTGGTTATTGGTCGAAGCCGTGCCATCCCACCGGCTTGCCCCCCCCCCTTCCTCCCCCCCTTTTTTTTTTCTTCGTTGTCGCCTCAGACGGACCCAGTGCAGTTTGATTGAAAGTAGCTGAAAAAAAAGGCCAAGTAGCCTATCTAGTGTGCCTTTGCAATCCCCTTCTTCCCTTTGATGGTTTCTTTCTTTGTCCTTACCTTCAGCACACCAGTGAGTAAGTCCCTCTTCACATCCAGCTTCGAGGGGTCAACGACGGCAAACACTGAGAGGGTACAACTTCACAAACTCACTCCCCCCTCACCCCCACCCCCACCCCAGTATTACCAGATACGGCTTAGGGAGCGCCAAGCAGAGTGAATTATCGCCAGTGAGAACGCAATCCCGTGCCATGGGACAATGTACTGTACATTCTGTATTCACTCTTGTTTTATATTGTACATACAGATAGATATACGCACATGATGTCATTTAATTTAATAAATTTGGGTGTGTGAGGGGAGATTTTTTTTCTTCCTTATAGTCAATAGGGAAAGCCAAAAGTGAATCGGAACCATGTGGTTTTTTCACGCACATGCTGGCTTCTGATAAACATTCGTGTAGCTTGCTGATGAAGACGCCATTTGGCTGGAAGTGCTCTCTTCGTGCTTTTTTCAGTCCATAATACATTTGAAGTAAAGTAGTGGCCGTGTTTCCAGGGGACGGATGGAGGTAAACGCGCCCTCGCCAGCCAATCCCACCCTGACTGCAGTGCAGAACTTTAATTCATTCCTACTCCTTTTAAACGAAGACTCATATCATTTCTCGAACAAAATTTTGAATAAACTACGTCTAATTTTTTTTTTTTTAAAAAGGGTCATTTGAAGATTCCCTATCAGGTAGACTTGATGCATAGATAAAAAATTTAACGAGTTTCAGGTCTATTTTTTTGCCAAATTCAGTGTTTTTAACTCCAATTTGGCCAACATGCTTCTTCCCAGACAAGAAACCCGGAATGAATGATACTTTGGGCTGGGACATGATGTATACGAGCATCTAATGCTGCTGTTTAATGACTGTTGTTAATCTAGCAGCTCATAATGAACACTGCTCCTCGGTGTGGGCCAGTGAGCAGGCATTGATATTATTCCTGCTAATAATGTGATTCTTTTTCTCTCCCCCATGCCGGCGTGGAAATTCTTTCAAACCTGATGAAATGAATTAATAAGAAATGATTTGAAAGCCAGCATCTGCCTGAAAAACACACGTGGCTTGACTTCACGCATGGGGATTTCACACGTGACTTAACTGTAAGGGAAAATTATAGAGGAGGGGGGGGAATGCCTTTTATATTCAACAAGAGACAGCGGTTCATATTTGACCAGGGAAGCTACCGTACGCATGTGTGCGTGTGTGTGTGGGCCAGCGGGCGCGTGTTTGCGTGCACGCATGCATGTTTGTGAAGGAGCGAGCGCGTATGTGTGGGTGTGTGCATGTAAATTGAGTCGAGCCCTCGGGGCCACGCCCACACGTCCTCATGTCAGCCATTCAGTGAATGAGAAGGCTCCAGTCAGGCAAAGCAAACCTCTATTCAAATTGATATGACTGCAGGACTGGCTGTGTTTATTCGGGTCTCACCGACGCGTATGCCCATTGAACCCGCTTTCACGGGCAGCAGTCATGTTCGGTTTGTTGGGTTTTTTTCCCCCTCCCGCTTGTGGGGGTGGCGTCTTGAGACAAAGCGTGTCCATAATTCATCGCAATCATCAGCTGTGGAGGCCACTTGTGCGCTTCCTCCTCGCCATCGCCGCCTCACACTACAGAAAAATGCACTCGGGCCCGAGCGTCCCGGTGTCGTCTCAAGGCACACCCATACACATGTGGTACAAAAACAGGTTGCAGTTGTATATACACACTCTCACACACACACACACACACATTAGCTGGTGCACATACCACGTCAGGGTATTCGCAGGTGTGTTTCATGTACTCTCACAGTTGCACATGTCCTCGCAAACACACGCGCACACGGTTTGCACAAACAAACGGCAACGAATATAATAGATCGAATGTGTTGGAGATCTTTACTGACTGACTGATGGAGGCTAGGTACTAAATGCAGCACAGGAAGGGACACTGCACACTACATTACCCAGGAGACCTAGCAACACACACACACACACACACACACACACACACACACACACACACACACACACACACACACACACACACACAC
>JASSRZ010000016.1:8633891-8646646 GCA_032164315.1 Malacoctenus gilli
GTGTGCGTGTGTGTGTGCATGCTTGTGTTTGTGTGCGTGTGTTTGTGTGCATGTGTGTGTGTGTTTGTGCGTGCATGTGTCTGTGTATGCGTGTGTATGTATGTGTGTGCGTGTGTGTGTGCATGCTTGTGTTTGTGTGCGTGTGTTTGTGTGCATGTGTGTGTGTGTTTGTGCGTGCATGTGTCTGTGTATGCGTGTGTATGTATGTGTGTGCGTGTGTGTGTGCATGCTTGTGTTTGTGTGCGTGTGTTTGTGTGCATGTGTGTGTGTGTTTGTGCGTGCATGCTTGTGTTTGTGTGTGTGTGCGCGTGTGTGTGTCCGTGTGCGCGTGCGTGCGTCCTAATGTGTTTTTATCATGGCAGACAGCTGGCCTGCGAGGTCAGTACCTAATCACAGTGGAGGTTAGATTTTAGATCTTCTATCTTCGGAGTCCCTCCCTGTCTCTATCTTCCTATCTCACTTCTGGCCTCTCTCTGAGCTACTGCCTGAGATCTACCGCAGGGAAGAGATGATATAAGTGAAATGCTTCCAGAAATTAAGCCCCCCCCCTCCCCCCCCCCACAACACACACACACACATACACACACACACGTACACAGAGCGAACAAAGTGTTGTTTTTCGAAACGTTGTTTTTTTGGGGCCAAAGTAAGCGAGCCCGGGAGGTTTAACAAGGGCAGCAGTGGGTGTTTTGTTTCTAATCAAGCATGGCATTGACTTTATGTTTATTTGGTGCTTATTTATTGTTTACTTAGTCACATTACCTCTCCACTGTGCCCCTGCAGCGACACAACCATAATTCACTCCCATAATTAAATATCTGGCTGAAAACTCAAAAGCCTGATTTTCTCCAATTGAATTCCCAATTCCTCACAGATACGCCGCATCAGCTCACGGGCGCCGGGTTGGAAGACGTTCGCCGGAGAGGTTGCAAGACAAGAGGGAGAGAAGCGCCGTGGCACAGATAACAGCAACTGATGAAGAAGAGTGGCCGCGAAGAGGAAGAGCGATGCGAAGACACAGCGAGGAAGGAGCGGAGAGTGAATCGGATCACAGAGAGGCTGAAGCATGTTGGTTGTGGTGCCAGGACAACATTTGGCCAAGCTTCTCCTTCTGGGCGTTGTCCAGGCACTTAGAAATGGGTGACACACACTGGCATCTGTCTGCGTGTGTCAGTGTCCTGTGTGTGTGTGTGTGTGTGTTTTCGTGTGGTCACTGGAGTTTAGAGATTACAGCGAGAGGTGAGGCCAAACTGACAACAGCTGCTGACATACAAACCACATGACATTGATTTATTTTTGATTCCAGCCCTAACACCCTTTCCGAAGCCCTTAACGGGCAGACGCACTCGTACACACTTGCGCAGTTATAAGTCAGTATGATTGATATAAAAGCTGTCAGTCTCTCTCCCTGGCTGTCAGGCTTCTCTTATCTCCATGGTGACACGGTGACAGGACTCCATCTATCCCAAACACCCTGATGCGCACACGAAAAAAGCTCAAACACACACACACGATTATACAAACACATGCGTAAACATATGCGAACATAAACATAGTTCACGCCAGATTTATTCACACGTTCCAATTAGTCTTGAACTCCATTTGTCTCTTTTTGGCTTCGATTTATATTCCAGGGTGCTGTGGGGACACTGTGTCTCAACATGGATCGTTTAACACTCATTTCAAATTTTACACACACACACAAACACACACACACACACACACACGCAGCACTTGAAGGCCTCTGACGTTCACCCACTGATGGCCACATCTGTCATGTAAAATTCTGGTCCAGAGACTTTCATTGGGGGTGGGGGGGGGGGGGATTTAATGGGGACTTAGAGCTGTAGCAGAGTGACAATAGCAGCCCGCTGTCACACACACACACGGAACTTCACGCACACATGCGCGCGCACGTTCACGCACCAGGTGGCTCTTGCAAGATCTTTGCATCAGAAGCTTATTAAAGGCGAAACTTTAGTCAACAGGTCCATCAGCTGCTGGCCGTCTAAAAAAACCGAGGAGCAGCCCAAAAAATTAACACTGACAGACAAAAGAAAACAAAGACAAGCCCAAAGTTAGTTGTGGAATACTACTACCCTCTACTGGACGTATTGCTCACCTGCACAATTATGCTCGCTTTATTTTTATTGACTCATTTATTTTCGAAATAAATGCCCCCCCTCTTTTCTCGCCTTGTTTTTCAACCCGCAGGAGTCCTTGGGTTTAATAATTCAGTCCTAAAAGCTGATCAGACTCACCTTCATCTCACTTTTGGCGGAATCTCTCGCGTGACTGTTTTTGAAGAAGTATCGTCTCAGTAGGGGCCAAAATTGTTGTTCCTTTTTGAAACACCTTTTTTTTAATCTTTGAATAAGCTCAAACACTGGACGGAGTTGAAACAGAAAAAGTCACTTTGCTGTTCCCAAACCTTTTGTCATTCACTCTATCACCTCTCCCAAATTCCCCCCCCCCCCTCAAACGCCAAATGTGGACCCCGTTTTCTCCTCCCAACAAAAATAACGAGCATGTTCTCGGGTCTCCTCTGAGATTCTCCGGAGTGTCTCGCTCGGGTTTCCTTGGCGAAAACCTCCGTGCGGCCGACGCCCTCATTATTTTCCAGGGAAACAATTGAGCTGGACAGACCCGTCTTTGTTTTTCCATCCCATACATTGTCAAGGTTAGTTTGGCAAGTTGATTGAGCGGCAGGAACATCTCGCGGTCCTGTCAGGCCATTCGTAAAGAAATATAAATGCTCCGGGCCAGATCCTGTGGTGGAGCACTTTGGATTATGTAGTGACAGTGATGAATAAACACGGGAGGAGAGCTATCATTCATTTGAGCTCATATAAGCTCAGTCAACAGTTTTGCAAAGGTATTTGATGGGAGGCGCGGCGCTGACATGCGCAGCCTCCACAAACCTGAGCCCAGTGTCCCGTTTCGTTCATGCTCTCACATTAGAGCCCGGGGTGTCAGTGTACAGAAGATTAAAGCACACCCTGTTGTCAAACTATTGGCAAATCCATCACTTAGATCTTGTACAAAGCGGGAGGACTCTGTGCTCCGCCTTGTAAGCCCACTTAGTCCGGCACAAAGTGTTTAATTGCTCCCGATGACTCTTCTCGGAGGTGAAGAGGGGGGGAAGGTAGATAATAGGCCCTTGCAAGGTCGGAGGAGGGAGGTGCACGCGCCGAATGAATGGAAGATGTCATGAAAGATGCCCGCTGTGCTATCAGATTCCCCATCAGGCAACAGAGGCCGCCCCCCCGCCCTTCAGTCCCCCCCCCGCCCGTCTTCCTGTCTCGGTTA
This sequence comes from Malacoctenus gilli, assembly GCA_032164315.1. Classification (NCBI taxonomy): domain Eukaryota; kingdom Metazoa; phylum Chordata; class Actinopteri; order Blenniiformes; family Labrisomidae; genus Malacoctenus; species Malacoctenus gilli. The sequence goes on from JASSRZ010000016.1 coordinate 8,637,201, forward strand.
ACAGAGCAGCGCCCGATTTGGCCACCAGCGACAACAAAAGAAAACAACTTCGAGAACGTGAATTAAACATACCTTCAGATGCCTGTGACTGCCGTGTGTGTGTGTGTGCGCATTCGCAGAGGCAGGCCCCTGCAGGCAGGTGAATAATTAACAGGGCCACTGAGCAAGGCAGGGTACCAGGCTGGGTGTTTTGTTACCCCGGCCTCACTCAGCACGAGCATACAGCATTAGATAACCCCATCTATCCGCCCCGACCGCGTGTGCGGGAGCGTGCGCTCAGTCGGCTACTTTAGATGATTCCACCATCCGATACCCGCTGAAACCTCTCGCTGCTTGGTAACAATGGCCGACAGAAAGCCTATACATCCCCCTATCAAAACCGAGACTGGCTGTAATCAACGTCAGCCGTGTCGGGCCTCCAAAACGTCCGCCTCGCGCGCTCAAAGTTGTGGCCGATTTACAGCAAGAACGTAGTCGCACCGCGTCTCAACGTGTTAAGTTTGAAAGCTCCGTCGCGCGCGTTTCTTGCTTTTTCTAAATTGTGTCATCATGCTCGGTTCAAATATTTCCAAGACGTGGGGGGGGAAAAAACACTCGCTTTGACGAAGGGGGGAAAAAGAAATCAGTCGTCTCTGCAAACAAAATATGCAATTTTTATTCAGCATTAGTATTTTGTTTACAATCTGTCATTTAAAATGAAACAAGATAAAAATGGAACTAAAGTGAGCTGAATGGCTGATTTATTGTGCACAGAGGCAGGAAAAGACAACACAACAAAGACAGCCGGGGACACAAGGGAGTGAGCAGTCACACGAACGAGTGGAGGGAAGAGAACGAGCGAGAGCACGACTGAAGACGGAGGCAAGAGCGGTCCTGCTTAAGGGACAGGACAGACGTCACGAGGACAGAGACAAGTCAGACTGTAGAAGATGTGCAAACAAAGAGATAAAAGTGGGTGTTAAACGTTTGCGGGCTCTATTGTTTTTAATACTGTAAAATAACCAAAAAAAAAGGGTCAAATCTTCAACTATTTCTCTTCAGACCTCTGTTCATAGCCTGTGTGGCCCCCCCTCGGGGGCCACGCACCAAACCCAACAGCCGGTGTTGACAATTCAAGTATCGTAGTCGGTTTTCAGTCAGGCTGGGTTGGATTGCACGAGGGCAACTGCAGCTCACAGGGAAAGAAGGACTCCAACATCGGAGAAGGCTTTCGAATGCGTCGGGTTAAGACGTTAAATGCTCAGTTTTTCCACCGGTTAAGAGAACGTCGAGCTCGCGTCCTGACAGTTTCCTCTCGAAACTGGTGAAACATCTCATCTGCCCCCCGCCCCCCCCCCAAAAAAACACCAGCAGAGTTTGTGTGGCTTGTGAAATCATCACAGCGGAGGTCCAATGTCCACGAGCACCGGCCCCCTTCTGAAATATCCAGTAGCGAGATACTGAATCCCCACAAACTCGGACGATACTCCTCCAGTTTGCCCCTGTACTCTGATCCCGAATTTCAATGTGTGTGTGTGTGTGTGTGTGTGGAGGGGGGGGTCGGTGTCACTTTTTCACCTCTGTTCTCTGAATTATGGCAGACTCCCTTTCTTCTTCCACCCTCCATCTGCGTTTAAGGCCAACAAGACGTGGTTCCTTCACGAAACCCAGCAAACGGGGTTGAAACAATGACGAGGTCACTAAAAAAAGAAAAAAAAATCGACTTTTTTTTGCACATTTTTTGGGGATATTTTTAACTATCTTCAGAGAACAGCTAAAAAAAAAAAAAAAAAAAAAAAAAAGCCCGTGTGTAAATAATACTGAGAGCGACGTCAAAGCGAGGCTTCGGCGCAGCTTCCTCCCTGCTCCCGTGCCTCCTTCCTGCACCGCCCTCATCCAGCGACCACAATGAGACAATTTTATTCAACGTTTGACAGCTTGGACAACAATGCCAAACCATGACAGGCATCCCGAATGCAGTCTTAAGCTCGAGTCGCTCTCTTGACAAGAGATGTTGTGCTCTGCAAGTTTGGTCTGACAGACTGCGTGATGGGCCGGGCTTAAAAAAAAAAAAATTGCAGAGCGGGGACTCAGACAAACGGCAGAAACTCGCCGCTATCTTTCTTTTTTTACGCCGAACGAACCCCCGCGACTTGTGACTGGAAGGTCGTCGGCATCGGTTTGCGAGCTGTGATACACATGTTCATCTGAATCTCTCGACGGTACAGCATCATCAAGTGCAGGGAAGACTGGGAGTGCAACTGCAGGCTCTCCCATGTTTGTAACTTCAGAAATTATCGCAACAAACACTCTATACACAGTTTATAACATTTATCAAAAACAAGGCAGGTGTACAAGCAAACTTTACCGAAGCGGAATTGCAAAAACTTGTGTGAATTCAGGGGGAAAAAAAAACAAAAACTGAAATGCTGATTTAATGTCTCTCCCTTAAGTTCAAGCAAAATGGTACAGACTGAACTCCACGTACTCAAAGGAAAAAAGCAGCCCCGCAGAAACACTTCCACCGGCTGTTTCTGCTCTCCCGCGCTGGAAACGTCAAGCAGCGAAGGAGGGCGGCGGAGCCGCGTTGCTGCTTCTGATCTGCTTGCCTGTCAGCGTGTTATCTGGTTCCTTTTCTGCGGCGTTGTAACTCCGCGTTCCTCTGAGGTCAAATCTCCCTCATTTGTTTGGGTACGTCGAGTCAAGTTGGTGGCGAGACAGAGTTTGGTTTTGTCGGAGGCAATTTTTTCAAATGAGCTTGAGATTTGTCCGTTTCAGCATGAGGAGATTGTACACTGATGGACAATCACTGTATTTCCTCTCTAATATAGGAGGCGAAATGAGCACTTGTGCCTCTGAGCGATGTCGCAATGAGGAGCGTATCAGTGCTCGGGTACTTCGCAGCTCTGGGCTGAAACCGTGGCTACATCTGGCTATAGGTTTTAACTCCCCAACCGCAGGGCCATATATGACAGATGATACATGGGGAAAAAATGTACAGCTACACATCTGCATGGGCAGCATAGCATAAAGGCTTCATTTCATCAACAAGTCAAGTCTAACGAGTCGGAAGAAAAAAGGTGGTGGTGCCATCTGTTCTCGACCACTTTGCTGGGAAAAAGGGAAAAGAGGTGGGAGGAGGGGAGGGAGGGGGGAAGGAGGGAGAGAGGGAGGGGGAGGTTTCCTCAGCACTCCTGTACTCTGACCACAGCCAGAGCATCTGAATAAGCGACTTTATCTTTCCTGTGGAAACACACTTCTCGACCTTTTGGCCTGATAAAAGATGCAAACGCTCTTTAATGTGAAGCACTGGAGGGAGGGGTGTGTGTGTGTGTGCGCTGTGGCGCAATCAGACACGACACGCACTTAATTTGTGAACAGGCCTCCGCGATTGATCAACAATATTTAGTTTACAATGTGTTTCGCGGGGCAATAAGAGGCTGAATAGCCGGCGATGTGGTTGGATAATTAAACCATCCATCACGCGACGTTCGGCGCAAGAGAGCAAGGGGGCTGAGAAACCTGAGGCCGGACCTAAATCATTGCATTTTACAGTTCCTACTGAACGGCAATTACAAGGTATGGTTCTGATGACCAAGGATTTTTTTTTCTCCACCCATAAAGAATTAATCAGCAGAATTGCGGAAACTCGCTGAGTTTTAAAGGTCATTGTGAAAGTTTTGTTACAGTCCATAAATAAATCCAGACCCGTCTCTTACTGCACGGATGACTCGCTTCCCTCCCTCTCTTTTTCCCACCCACCCATCTAAAAACTCAGGCCGGATCCGACCGGACAGGTGGCCCGAGTCCCGGCTTCAACTTTCGTGTGGCGAAAAAAGGCGGAAGGGGGGGGGGGGAGGGGAACCCTTTAGATGGCGTTGGGGTCCCGTGCAGGTAAGCCCACTTTGTCTTTCGCCCCGCTCTAATCAATGGCCACCGAAAAGTCCCTCTCCTTTCCTCCTGGAAACGCCATCCATCTCCCAGTCTTTCCTGGCTGCTCCGTGGTCCAACCAAACTCGGCAGAAGATAAATGCCTGAAGGGGCAGGAAGGCCCCCCCCACCCCCTCCCTCCCGCTGATTAAAGCCACTGACGCTTTAGGGGAAAGACTGGCGAGCAAAAGAGGAAATGGAGTGAGACGCCGGAGCGCGTGGGTTCAAAACACCTAATGGAGTGTCCTGCTCGCTGGGCTAATAGACTGCTTCAAATTGAAAGGAGCAGCGGGCGTCTAAATAGAGCGACGTGGAACATTTCCTCCCGTTCGTTCAGTCGGCTCCCGAAAAGGGAAAAAAACAAACTAACAACCCTGCCCGGGCTGCCATTGTTTTGCTGCAGTGCAAGTTGCATTCATTCATATGCAGTCAATCACCACGATTGAATTACAACTGAATCCCATCGACACAGGGAGGAAAAGAAAGAAGTCGATGCTTTGTGCACTGGTGCAATACAGGAATAAATAAAAGTGTGCTCGAGAATCTTTCCCTGTCGGCGTGGAGGATTCTTTGTTTCATGTAGATTGATGTAGAGACCCCCACGCAACCCCCCCCCCCTCCCGCTTTCAGCTCTGCGCTCTTTCGCCCATTGTCATCGTGACGCCACGAGAGTGTCCGAGTCTGGAAAGCTGGACACAATGATCGATAATCCCAGCGCGAGACGAGGCGCTGCACGGCGCTGCGTCCTGACAGGTGCACCCCGTGACCGTTTAGGGCGGTAAGCGAATAGGAAAGGAGCGATCAATTATTGGCAGATGGTTTACCGGGAAGAGAGGGGGGGGGGTGTTGATGCACTGTCACTCGAGACGAGCGATTCCGAGCGCCCCCAGGGTCCGGCCTCCGATTGGTCGACACGAGTCAGGGTAGCGATGGCGGAACTCGTGACGCCCGACGGGGCTGCTGATTGGCTTCATCCACTGTCCAATTTTCCTCCTTTTTGTGTCATTTATGTAAACACAATGACCCGCTTTGGAAGACAGCGACACTTCAGCAATCTGAACACCCCCCCCCAGTTCTTAGCTGTTTATTCTTCTGCACAGTTGGATCGCGCAGCCGCACAGAAAACAAGAGCTATTTCACAGACAGAGAACATAGATCAAAAGCATGTTCTGCTTCGAGAAGACAAGCATGCCAGCGTTATTCCGCGCTGCCAGTTCCCACTAAGGCAGAAAGCACTTGAAAGCACCACAACAAGGGGGCTGCAAGCTCAGTGATGATAGCATCTCAACAACCCCCCCAACCCACTCCTGATAAACAAATCATTTTAAATGGTGCTTTTAGCCAGACGCATGAATTTTGATCAACTTTGTTTTTTCGTTTTTTTTCTCCTGCGTGGGGCTGACGGGCGCTCCGTGTGGAGACCCGCATCCCATTCCCAAGGACGGCGGCGGCGGCGAAGAATTAATACCGAGGCGGATCCTCGGCGAGGCGAATCAATGGGTGACAATTCCTCGCTCCGCCCCGCCGACGGCACCAGCATTTATCTCTGTTTCGCCACTAAACCTGCTCAAGAAACAACCGCGGACCTTGATTAAAATATTTACGTTTGCAAAACAGACAAATCGCCGCGCATCTTCCGAGAGAATAGGAAAAAAACAAAAAGAAGCTGTGATTGCGCTCGCTTCATCGACTCTCGCAGTTTGCTCACCACTGCAAAGCGGGCGGGAACCTTCCTTCCCTTTGGAGGGAAAAAAAAGTGGCCTCGGCTGAATGGATTGCGGAGAGCTGGAGGGCTCCACAGTGTGTCAGTGTCAATATTTCAACTCACTAATATTTTAAAGGAGGCTGGCCTTTTTTTTTTTTTCTTTTTTAGATTCAGAGTGGCTGATACTGATATGATGAGTCCTTTTGACTTGTTTGAACCCCTTATACGTCCCAAATCACAGTCTTGGCCCTGACACGCGATGGAACGCGACGGAAACACGTTACATAAGCAGAGGCTGGCGGGACGTGGCGGACCGCCGGAGATACCGCCGAGGACGAGGCGCCCGCTCACACGGGGGGTTGTGTTAAAGTCGTGATAATGGGGAGCAAAAGCAAACCGTTCTGGCTCGATCTATATTTCATTCTAAATTATGCATTTTTGATGTGACTTTTGCAATGCTAATGAACCCTCCTGTAATAATAGGGGTTAACTCCATCCATCTGCTGGGGTCAGCTGCTGGAACGTCTGGAGGCAACGCGGGGTCAAGTGATGGGGTGAAGGATAGGGCGATCGGCGCGACGATCACCGCCCGCTCGTGGTCACCTAATAGGACCCTCCATCAGGATTAGCCCCCTGTAAAGTGAAATGATCAGAATGGATGTAAGGGGCTCCCACAACTAATTATTTCCTTTCCTCGGCAATCTATTGATTACTTTTCGGTTTGATCGATTCACTTTTTTTTTTTTTTTCTATTTTTTACCTCTTAGGCCAAGGTGAAAGCTTTGTCCGCCTATTTTACTTCACTGGCATTGAAGACACATCAATTAAAGACACTAATAAGGGGAATTTTTCCACATCTGAGACTGAAATAACTGACAATCTTTATTTCAGAGTAACGTGTTTAAGCCAAACCACAGCTTGCCCCAGCTCTCCCTGACCATTAAAGACGGTGAATCATGCTTCAGCTTCTATGAATATTATACCAGTGGAGCCCGTTAGGTTGTAGGTGGGGTCCAGGGGGCTTTAAAGTATGGCCTCAAAGATTTTATCAGGTTTAACAACTAGAATGATTGGTTTATGTTCACTTTTCTCCCAATTGATTATTCAGTGAAGCTGCTCACTGGCCAATCCCTAACGAGTAATTAAGCAAATGAGTATTCTCTAGAACAAGGGTGTCAGAATCATTCTAGTTCACTGCCAAATCCAACATCAAGTGGACCAGAACAGTTTCCTTTATCAAAAGGTAACCTTCAACTGGCGACAGTTTCAAAATCTACCTTTGGTTTAAGAGCAAAAGAATACAAATATAGCCCAAACATGCTGGTATTGCTGAATTTTTTAGACTTTGTTGCTCACAATGAACAACTATTGACTTATGTTGTATCTGAAGGCACCTGCTGTTCATTTGTGGGTGTTACTAACGTCCTCTGAGTAAACCACAATCATCCCTAATCCACAGGTTACGAACTGAAGTTACTGAAAATTGGGAGTCATTCTGCAAATTTTCCTTCGAACAAAACCACCGTGCTTCTAGAATCATGACATCACAGGGATGGAGATGAAGGTTCCTGGTTGAGGTTGTTCTGAATGTCTTATAATAATCTAAACGAGCCCAGACTCATTATTGCTTCCATCCAGTTGGACCAGTGCAGATTTAATCTTCTCTGAAACAGTGTCGACTAACAGGACACAAGTGACACACAATATTGGCTCTCGTATTCGTTTGGCTGTCAGCCGCTCCTTTTCTTTCCCTTGGAGCCCCCCCCCCCTTAATTGCCTCTAGGAAAGGCTGTGGGCCCCTTCTTCAACTGTCGATCTGGAACGACATCACAGTGAAGCCAAACACTGGCAGGAACTCCAAACAACTAAAGCAGGAGCCTTCGAGAGAAAAATGAAACATCTGCATGATGAGGTTCTAGAAAAATTGCCTCATGTTGCCTTTCTTTGAAATGATGGATTTAAATATCAGAGGGTGCAGCCTTTCGTGCTCTACAGCGCCACCCCAAAGCAGGTCCCCTTTATTGGCAAGCACTGGGGGACCTCTCTCAACTTGATCCTTGGAGTAAGAGTTCTTCCTGAGGGAAAAGAAAAAGATCCCCCTACATTTTTTTATGAAAAAGTTGTTGAACCTCCAGTAAACTGCCTATATTTTTCATTGTGTGATAACATCACTGCGTGGCAGAGCGACGCGACGTATGCCAAGCGCACGGCGCGCATGTGGCTCCGGTTATCGCGAAAGTGAGCCTCTCCAGAACATCTGTCAAAGATTAGCAGTAAAGTGAAATAGGCAGTTCCTGTTCATAGGTTCCAAAATAATCTGGCAGTAATTTTCCCCTAGCACAGGATGAAAAGGGGGGGGTGGAGGGGGAGTTTATAGGTCAGAAACGCTACACAAACCCGGCTCTGTCTGAGCATGTGTCTTGTGTTTTACAAGATGCGAGTGACAAAAGGCCCCATACAAAATGAACGCCTGGATGGCGCGGAAATTATGGCTGCGGTGGAGACACACAGGGAGGAGGATGAAGAAACTGTCACACAAAGAGATACAGTGGAAGCAGCCCCCCCCCCTCCAAAAAAAGAGACAGAATCCAGCAAAGATGATGTTAATGTGGTGCGCCGTGACGGAAATGTATAACCTGCCTCTCTCCCTCCTCCACTTGTAGGAATAAAAGCACTTACTGTACAAAGCAGGTACACTTTCACATACAAACACTCTCTTTCAAAGGCGGCCATTCAGCAGGCTGCCACAGAATAGAAAGACCTTCTAGCTAAAAGCACCACAATCAATGAAACATGAAGAATCCCTCAGGTACAAAAGGAGGACGGCTTGTTATTCACGGAAGCACGCTGTCATTCAAAGGCCGCGCACATCAGGGGGAAAGTGCTTGGAAGGCAAATCAGCGTTTGTTAATGATATGGGTCAATTGTTCTGAGGACGGCCGGACCTCCTCTGCTCGTCTGCAGGCCATCTCCCCGGTCACCCCCACCGGCACGCCGTCTGTATTCCCGCAGGCTCTGCCCTTGCCGAGGCAGCCGGATCTGCAACTTTTTGCTCCGAGTCACACGATCCCGTCTCCCGTGGAAGTCTGTTTACATTTTGCGCTGCGTGTGGAACGACGGACACCGGAGGTGGAAGGGAAGTCCTTTACCAAGGAAGGAAAAAAAAATCCACCGCAAGCCGTTTTTTTTTTTTTTTTTTCTTGCGACTGCAGCACACTGGACTCGACATCCGGCAGTTTGAAGGCACTCCGTTCTGGGCTTGCTGTACCTTCCTGTGTGCGCGGCGATGTTTGCGTTGCACCTTCAGGCGCAAAGCAAACGTGCAACGTGAGCGGGGGAAAGCACTTGGCATGTTTATATGTCTGCATATTCATAAAGCAAACATAATCAATACAAGTAAATGGACCTGCCAGATTCAAAGTAATTTACAGGCTCAGGCTTTTACAGGATGAAGCGAGGGGGGGGCGGGGGGCGTGCGGAGTTCAGACCTAACTGACAAATGCCTTAAATAACGTGCATGTTCATGTTACATGCAGCAGGGCTGCCAGATTTATCACATCCTCCCTGAAAACAAATATTTTTAGAGCCGCGGTAACACACGGGGAATGCCAAGCGATAGCAGAGAGGGATAATGTGAGTCAAAGAGAAGATCAAAACCGCGCGTTAATGTATGGTAACTAGACGTCAGATACCAAAATGTCTCTGGCTTTGTGGGAATGTCAGCAGACTCTGGCTGGATGTGTGTGTGTGTCTGCGTGTGTGTGTCAGTGTGTGTGTGTGTGTGTGTGTGTGTGTGTGTGTGTGTGTGTGTGTGTGTGTGTGTGTGTGTGTG
>JASSRZ010000016.1:8646746-8664319 GCA_032164315.1 Malacoctenus gilli
GTGTGTGTGTGTGTGTGTGTGTGTGTGTGTGTGTGTGTGTGTGTGTGTGTGTGTGTGTGTGTGTGTGTGTGGGAGTGTGATTCAGGCACAAACACATCAAGATGTCACTTCATAACCTCTGGCTCAGGAGGCTCCTGTCATCTTCACATTTCAGAGATCCTCTGCCTTCCCCGGCAGACATGCTAAATATAGAATGGGGACAGAATTTCAGTTTGGAGCCACTGCTCTCTTTATCTACATCTAACACTAGCGAGCGTGCATTAGCATCTTGCCATCTTGTCACTGTTTTGTGCCCATATCTATGTAGACACATGCACAGCAAGCCCCCTTGCACACCAATCGCAAAAAGCCCCCGTGTGACTCTAGGATCACACTCTCTCTTATAGACGGTGGCTCCGAAGAACACCCGACGTCACCGAGTGAGGGTGCAGAGGTTCGGATCTTGCATAGAAAAAAAAAAAGCCCCCCTCATACTTTCCAATTACATTCCTGTCAAGTGACTTACTCTGTGTTATTACTTCTTGGACAGTCATTTTCAAATTCCCTCATTCAGAATCATTTAATCCTGGCACTGGGGGGATGGGGGGGGGGGGTAGGGATGGGTGGGGTGGGGGTAGGGGTGGGGGGGGCAGACAGGCAATCAATCACTGGTCTCCTTCACCTGGTCGAATCCGCAGACTGCAACGTGTCGGTACCGAGCTACTTTGTTTGACCTTGTTCCAGCGTCGGCAGGTTTCCCAAGGGGGGGGGGTTGCGGCGGAACTCTCGGTGGCAATTAATTGTGCTACTTATCTGTAATGTGAACAGTGGATATTACATCTCCAACAGATATTAATTTAAGGACGTCTGTGGGATTGTCGGGGGGAAAACGAGACTCCAATAATGACTATTGATTCTTTTTTTTCCCCTCATAAAACAGCCTCTTCCTCCCTTTTTCCTGAACTCGCAGTGTTGATTCGGAAATCGTCTGCTACTTTTGGGTGAAACGCTGCTTCGGGTCTGGCCCGGCAGAGCGGAGCAAGCTAAAACGGCCACATGCGTCTCCTTGGTCTGGGAGGGGGGAGCGGGGGGGGGATTAGCTGACTGGCAGATATTTTGTTCTTGCATGAGAGACGTCTGACCCAGGTTGCGACTGCGGCGGACGTGCAGTCCAGTGATATCATTTTCAGTTGCATGAATTGTCTCATAGTTCCCCTTTCCCTGTCACAAACATGACAGGGAAAGGGGGGGGTGTCTCACCATGGCAACAACGAGTCATTTAAGACTGTAAGGCACAGGGGTACGAGTTATTTTAAGAAAAACACGCTGCAATTTCTTTGCAACAAGTCGCAAGTTGTCGTGCTGCACTCGGGTTCTTTTAAGTCTTTTTTATGACTGGCTGCTGCATCGGTGTCATCGTGGTGGTCGCCACATCTGCACGGTTCGGATCCATCCTTATCACAGGGACGATAAACGAAACCAGCAGATGCGCAGGTATGCGCCGCGAACTGCCGACTCAGCTCCTTCAGTTACACTGAGGATCAATGGCCGCCATCACACTGTGGGACACAGCGGCCTACCGATGTAAGCCCTAACAGGTCAGCATGTACACAGGCCCGCGTGACATCTCCATCCTGCAGCTTTTTATCTTTACAGATCTTATTCAGAACCTCCACAGCCTATTTTTTCCCAGAATGCATTGGTTAAAGGGCACAGCGCTTTGCAGACCGATCACACAGTCAATAACAATAACAACAACAACAGGAGGGACGGGATAACAGTATAACAAACTCGCTCCAGAAATTCATTTGAAGTCGCATCGAGTGTCTGCAAACAACCGTCATTTGTATTTCCATACAAAATGTGGTTAAAAAAAACAAAAGTTGAAGATGCTGGGCTCCTTTGATTTCTCTCCAGACTGCAACGCCACGAGCAGCACGCGTCACAAAGACTGGAGCACGATTTTTGGACGCCAACCAGCGAGCGGGCGCTGCCAGCTTTCGTGTGCGTTTGTGCTTCGTATGGCCAACGTCGGTACAATACGGGGGGGGGGGGATTCCAAATGTTTTTCCAAGACCCTGCACCCGAAAGGGTGGGTTCAGACTTCAGACGACGCTACAGTTCCTGGGCAGGTACAGCCAGCAAAGCAAAAAAAATGTGCAGGTGGAGAGACAGCAGCAGCAGTAGTGAGGGGGAGACGAAGCCCCCCTTCTTTACTGTCGCTCACACTGCCTTTGCCTCGCGGTGCTACACTAACTTCCAGTCAGCGGACTCACAGTGGAATTAAACATTCCCAATTTAGCTCGGGACCTGGAAGCTTGGCTTCTGCCCCCTCCCCCCCGCGCTCGCGTGTTCCTCTCGCGGCGGCTGAAAACAGCGAAAGCGCGTTGCTGCGAGTAGAAATAATAGTAATTAGACAAAGGATGGTGTCTCGCGTGCTCGCGGGACGCCTTTGATTAATGACGAACCTCCTCCAGGTTATTTTTTATCCCGACGAACACCTTCCAGCAAGGCCGGGCGCCGAGACATTAGGATGATGTGGACAGTTCAACAAAAAAAAAAAGAAAAGAAAAATCGGGCCAACAGCAGGAAAACAGCAGAGAGGGAAATGTCAAAGCCAGCAGGGAGTTCTTGCCATACAGTGCCTTTCTGTACATCATGCTGCAGGCCCTGCTTCAGAACAAGGCATGTCAAAGGCGAGCATGTGCAGGGGTCAATCACACTGGACAGCAGGGCTTTTCTTTTAAAGGGAGGGGCCAGGTGAACTTTTATCCCCTTTTTCATTTGTTCCATTCCAGAGACCTCCTCCTCCTCCTCCTCGGAGAGCACCCCCCCCCTTCTTCACTTGCGTATAAAGATTCACTGGTATTTTTTTCCACCCCTTTCTTTTTTTTTTAATTGCGCAACAAAAGATTAATGCTTATTTCCTCGCTGCATGCGCATAATCGGGTGTCAAGAAGGAGCAGTAAGAAAAGAGGTGGAATGATTATAGTCTGACATCATTTTTGGGGAGTCGCGGCTGCCTAAAAAACGTGTTTGTTGAGGACGTCTTCAACAACGAGAGGCGAACATTTAAAACAGCGCTGTCAATGGCACGAACGGACCCCGGCGTCCACATCCTCTGCAGCGATTGTCGGCCGAATAAAGCTCCGATGCCTTTTTTTTTTTGTAATTTGGGAGGAAATGTAAGCCGGGGTCTTTTGAAAGAGGAACAAAAAAAAATGCAAAGTGACTTACCCAGAAACAAAGAGCGAAATATTGCAGACATCACGGCTGGAAATCCCATATGCAACGGAGCTGGAAACAATGCGCTCAGACTGCCTTCGGATTCATTCGGGCTGACCTAAGCGCAGGCACAACGCAGCGGCACCGTCGGCGAGTCGAGGAGCGAAATCGGGGATGAATAAATCTTCATTGAGCACGAGAATCGGAGGACATCATGTGTTGAGCACGCCCCGACATGTCTGAGCCCCCTCAAGAGGAGCGAGGGGGTGAGGGAGGACAAGGAACGCGGCCGTCTCCCTCCGTCGTCATTGTCATCGCGGGCTACTTGGCGTCAAATCAAAGTTCCCCTGGCTGTCTGGGCTCTGGCGTGGGACGTGTTGTCTCAGGGTCTCCTTTCTCGTCTCCTCCTCAGCAGTCTCTCCTCCTTCCCTCCTCCGCTGCACAAAATGCCAGAGAGGCGGAGGAGGAGGAGGAGGCGGAGGAGAAGGGAGGAGGGCGAATAGGTGGAGGATGAGGGGATGCTGAAGGATGGAGACCTCTAGAGTCTGAAGTTCTGTTACACAGCCTGAGCATCCTGCAACACTCGGCGGAGGGCTCGTCACAGGGGGTGCCGTGCACTTCCAGATGAAGACGGTGCACGCAGCCCACCGCCTCCATGCAGCCAGACACTTGGTGGCATTCAGGCTGGTGGAGACACGCGCTCTGTGGTGGCACGTGGGGCTCCCAGTGAAGTCATTTTGAATTACACAAAATATTTGCATAACAATCAACACAACCGATGCCACTGAAAGAGGAGGTTGTAAATATAAGATATCAAAGTAGCCTAACTGATATGTTAGCATTTTGAATCATTATTGGATTTTTTTGGTCTGACATTTACTGGTTGCATCGACGTTTAGTATAAATATTGAAAGATAGATGATTATGTGCATTATGAATAACTATGAAGACATGATTGTTTTTCATTGTGATGTCAACATAATACACCATAAAAACATATTCTCTGATTCCTTGGGTGAATAAAGCCAACAACTTGAGGACTGATGTCCTTGTCACCTTTGAATCATTCGGAAATAGGACAAGAACAAGAGAGTCTTTCACCTCTGCAGCACATTCACGTTGTTAAGTCATTTTTACCAAGTTCCTTCACTGACATTAAAAATTAACCACGTTTTGCCAAAGTGTGAGAAGGATGAGAAGAGTGACGAGAGAATGTGTAGGAAGGAGGAAAGTGGAGCTCAGGAGAGGCAGACATAAGAATGAACTGGCCTCGTTTAGTTCAACTGTTTCTTTTGCTCTAAAAACTGAACTTTATCACATTCCTTCCTTCCTTCCTTCATTCATTCCTTTTTATTTTTTAAATTCTGTTTGGCTTAATGTTGATGTCTGCAAAGCGCTGTGCCTCGTCTTGGGTCTGAAAAGTTGGTGTACAAATGGACTTGCTGCTTCGGTAGCAACATACAAAAGTTTATTCATTTTTATCGGGAAAAAAAATCACAATTGACTGACAAAGACCACCTGCTGAGTATAAGGGCTTGAACCAAACTGTAAATGTGTTTGTTTTTACAACCTGACTAATCACAAAGTGATTCCTCAACCAGTAGTTTACTATTTATTTAACTGTCGTTTCATCATGGTCTCATTGATTCTGCATTAAAGGTCCTTTTCGATGAGAAGGTGGGGGGTGGGGGGATTTTGGTATCCCTTCCACAGCTATTTTTTATGAGGCCTTTCAAAAAAAGACAGCACAGCATGTTTCACACTGAAAAGCTCACTCTTTACTTTTGCGCCTGTAGGACTTTACAGGATGGAAGGCGGCTTCGCCACCTTTTCTCTGAATCCTGGAGTTTTCCTCCCCTCACCGTTTCATTGTGTTATTTGTCCGGCAGCATCTCGATCTCGGGATTATTCCGCCGATCTTTTCGAAACCCGTCATGCCACATTTATCCCCTCACTGGCTTTGGGTAAGATGTTTTACAAGAGCAGCGATGGTCTAAGTTCTGTAAACAAACAGGGGGAGATTAGGGAAGGGAGGGAGGTGGGGGGGAAAAGAGGAGCGTGTCTGCTGATGGCTGCTTTCAGACCTTGAGACAAATGAATCCCTCTTTTCTGTGTCTTAACAATCAGCACAAATAACAAAAAGATTTTTTCGCTCGCCTGTGGCCCCTCTGCTCTCTCGCTAACCCCCCCCCCCCCAAGTGGCCTGCTCTTCAGCACCAGCCTTGCCTCCACTCCTTTCCGTTCCAATAACTAGATAGCTTCAAACAATGTCTCACATGCGCGAGGCGACACACTCACTCTGCCTTTCGTCTTCTTCCCCTTTTTCGCTGCATGCATAGAGAACGGTGGGGCTGGATAGAGGGGGGGGGGGGGGGGAAGGCGACAAATTACATCGCTTCCAATTGCACATGGGATGGCGAGGGCGTGCTCATTCGATGTCCCTCGTCTGGTGTTTCTGATTTTGGTGTACAGCTAGACTCGCTGCTTTTGTATTCACTGGTTTCTGTGCTTTCCTGCTTGTGTTTTTTCTTTTTTATTTGGGGGGGGGCAAAAGGTCACCATACACCTGCATCTAAGAGGCACAGGAGTCAGTGCCTGAGTCGGCCTGAGCTGCAATACAGCGGAGTGAAGTGAAAAAAAGTACAGAACACTGTGGGAAACAAGTAAAAACACCTCACCAGATAATGGCGATTTATTCACATTTTGATTGCACATCATAATCATTTGACTGATTGAGCATCATTTTTCATTTGAACATATCTCTGATTTCAGATGGCTAAATAAATAAAGGCACATTTTAAAAAAAAAAATTTCGATGGATTTTACAGTTTTTTTCCACAGGTTCACAGAAGGAACCTCCAAGTTAGTTCCACTAGAGTGATGCAATGCTTGACAAGCTTGTTGCAGGGTTTCAGTGCCCCCTTTGTTGCTTTTCTGCACACAGGTGACAAATCAAATTGTCATTATGTTCCATCAATGTCCACTTGTCTCCTTAAAGAAGATTTTTCTCGAGAAAGATTAAATCTGAAACTAAAGTCGACTTGCAGGCGGCACAGTGATTTACTGCACTGCGATTGTCTCTTTGAACGATGACCTCACCTGCGTCTGAGCAGGCGACAGCACCACCTGAGCTGCGGGAGCGACTTGTCCCGCAAGGCGGGCGTCGGCGGCACCACGAGCGGGAACCCGTCTGCGTTTGGTGGCTTGGCCCGGGTGCATGATGCAGCACCCCGATGCAGATGGCCTTGCAGATGGTTGATATTTATACCACAGGGCCTCGAAAAAGTCACCGGCGTGGAAACTGCTCCCTCTCCCCGATTAGTTTCACATCACCGAGAGCGCGGCAACCTCCTCGCACTCGCTCCTCGCCGGGAAAAAAAAAAGAAAAAAGAAACATACGAGGGGCTGCGAAATTCATTATGAGACATTAGCACGAAAATACGAAATGGTTTTCGGGAGGGTGTATCGCTTCCCCCGCGTGGGATGGCACCCTGCTTGAGGTGATGATGGCGACGGTGATGATGATGTGTTTGGACTGCCCCCCCCCCCCCCCCGTCCTCCTTTTCTTTTTAAGCGCATGAAAATGTAATCCTCCTAAGTGCAAGGTCCATGATTTTTTTAAAATCTTCCAGACCCAACACGGCTTGCATTTTAGCTGGGAGCACTCCTGACTTATGTACTTTAAGTGGATTTGCAATTCAAATCGGAGCATCGGAGAAGCACCTCGGACCTCCTGGCAGGGAAGGGAGAGCCTCCCCGAGAGTGTTCCCGTCCGCTGGAACAGCTGTATCCCCCTCC
Organism: Malacoctenus gilli; assembly: GCA_032164315.1. Lineage (NCBI taxonomy): Eukaryota > Metazoa > Chordata > Actinopteri > Blenniiformes > Labrisomidae > Malacoctenus > Malacoctenus gilli. The sequence goes on from JASSRZ010000016.1 coordinate 8,653,749, forward strand.
CCGTGACATCACGGGGACGTGTTAGTGTTTTGTTGACGCAGGGACGACACCCTGCAAACACACACCAGCGTGCCGGGATGTCAGGCTTTGGGCACTTTTTCTCCGCTGACTTGAGGGAATGAAAAGAGTGGGTAGTTAAAAGGATTCTTGAGTAACAATATGGAGAAGGGGGGGGTTGGAGACTCTTTTGTTTCGGCCTCCCTATTTTTAGCGACCAATGTGATGCTTTGCTTTGGCGTTTCACGGCTCACGGATCCTTTATAATTTAATGAGAGAGCGGGCGGCCCTCCGAGATTTATGGCGAACATCTCCAGGCAGCATTGGCCACTCGGCTTATTGATCCAAATTGGATGTTTGTTTATGGGTCAGTAAAGCGCTCTCCCTCCTGTGCCATACAGCACTGCCGCCGGAACACGTCGTCAGCTTCTGCTCGGGGCCAATAAAAATAAATACACTTTTTTGTCAATTGTTATCGTTTGTCTATAAACACGTGGCCCGGCCGCGACATCCAGACGGAGATTTGTTAGGCGGTACCGAGAATGCCGCCCGAGTTCCGATGTGGGCTTTTCCCTGTACGTCACACGACAATGGAGGGATGAATCAGAAGAGGGAGTGGCCAGGAGGAGGGCGGGAAGCTGCCAGAAGGTCTGGTCCCACCTGCTTGACGACCTTGAATGTTCTGACACTCCTATTGCTGTAGACGTAGAGCAATTCTTCTCACCTTACTGTCAACATTGCAACTTTTTTCAGGAAATAATTGCCGCTCATCATTTGGCAGCGAGGAAAACTGATATCAAAAACTGAACGGCGAATCTCGGCATCGCCTGCACTCACGCAGCGGTTAAAGTCAGCTACCTCATTGCCAGTGAAATAGCTTCAGCAATAAAGCCAATCTATGTGGTGGAGTGCGCTCCAAGCTGCAGTTATTTCCCCAAGTTTGTATTTCAGCCAGTTTGTGTCGGCTTTTGTGAAATTTTGGTCGATCAGATTTGCAGTTATGTTGATTACGGGTTCCAATGGCATCCTTTGGCTGCTCCAGCTCCATTGAAATTTAATGGAAATAAGCCCGACACCCCTGAATCAGGCTCCAGTACAGACAGTCACAGGGCGCTTATCTGCTACGCTCACAGCCTCCGATTAAGTGAAATAAAACATCACGTATCTGCAATCTGCGTCTTTGACTCACATCGGTTATAAACGACACAAGAGGAGAGTCAGCTAATTCCTGTCTTCGACCACTTCCAGTCATTCTGCGCCTCTCATCCTCCCAAGCGCATCGCCCCCCCCCTCTCGTCTTGTACTGTAAAGCGCGGCGAGTTCAAAAGTGGCTGTTCTGCCTCAATTTATTTATGAGCTGTTCACAGGCAAAGCAAGGCTGCGGAGTTTAAAGCGCGTTATCGCGCTCTAATTAAAGGCGAGGCAGACAACAGAATTGCATCAAGGAAACCCAACAGTACACACAGTTTCCTTTTGCACCCCAGCACCCCCCCCCACCCCGCATTTGTTTGTCAGCAGCGAGGAGTTAAATGAATGAGCCGAATGGGGATGATTGAATGAACGAGCGGATGAGCGAATTCATCAAGCAAAGCAAAGCGTGAGTGGCTGACGAAACTAAACACACATGATGGTGTCATTTGGGAGAGTGACACAAGACTGATGGCTGTTTATTTCAAATCGCATGACTCCGACTTTGGGAGAGGTATAGGAAATTGTCGCCCGCGCCAGTCCAGCATAAACAGATCAATCATGTTTGAATATAATTTCCACAACGTTGCGTGCTGAATTAGAATCTGCTTCCCTCAACTCGAGCATTTTCCACACCGGCGGACTCGGGGAAGTGCTGCACACAGCCGGGGCCTGAAGAAAAACCAGCCCAAAAGAATAAAACCAACTCAATTTTTAATGGGTAATGGTGGCGCGTGCTCTTTAGATATGTTTTTCTTTAATTACATCAAGAACCTGAACACACACCTCACGACAACCATGGCGGTGTTATTGGCTTCCACAGCAACAGGGCGAGGCGTTCCAAAGACCTAAACGACAAGTTTGAATTTCCTGGGTCGTAGCCTAGCGGGGTCCGTGAGCAGATCAGAGATGCTACATAGAATCAACTTCTATGCTTCTGCCTCAACTTGGATCCAGTCGGATGGATAGACCTTGTCTCCTCCACAAGATATATCAAGATACAGTCCACCCTTTTTTCAGGACCCCCTTCCTGGTTGATGGTTCCATTGAAAAAGGAAGAATGGAAGCAGCTTGTGCTATTAAAATGTTGGAAATGCAAGACTATCTTTTTCCACCAACAAGCAGGAGGGGTGTGTCCATGTGATGGGAGGATGCACACAATTTGATGAGCAATAAACTGCCTTATACAGTCTATCATTCCATTATAATCGTCCACTGTTTTCATTAGGTGAATTGATCTAATGCTCTCCAGTGGTGTCGACTTATTTTAGTTAGTTTGAACTCCTCAGCTGTGTACTACAACGAGACCTGAAAAAAGATGTTATTCCAAATATATAAGATGAGGAAAACCAGCTTGTTGTTGGTCCTCAATTCCTCCCAGTCAGCAACATTATTTGAGGAAACAGAGGCTGTTTTTGCCTCTATCTTGACCTTACTTAGGTTAAGTAAGTTGAAAAAAAATGGAAATAGTGTTTTTGCTCATTTCCAGGACATCTGGGAAGGTCGATGGCCTCTTAGGATGCCACATCCAACCAAACAAATTAGCTGATTAGCCTCAGATTCAGACGTAAATTGAATCCCTTCTTCGCCATTGATTAGCTCTCCTCTTCAGGTCTATTGACACGGGACAGAGAGCTCACAGGCCCATTTTCATCCCGCGAATAAACAAAGCTTGCCTGATTGAAGAGTAAGCAAATGGGTAGGGGTGGGGCAGGGTGGGGGTTGGGACGGAGTGCTGCCGCGTTTGATGTGCCTGAACTTCCCGAGGCCCTTCCCAGCTCTTGTCCAAACCGAACCACCGCTATTACTACCGCTGGCCTCTCGCTGATGAAGTGGTCTCCACCCTGGTCATTGGGGCGTGAGTGATGCGAGCCATATGGTGGCGAAGAGCCGGCGTAAATCAGAAGACGCTTTGCATCGTACTGTATGTCAGGTGTGGGTGTAGTTGGGGGACATCCATCTTCCACATGTCCCCATTCATCACGGGAGGGAATGACCAATCTGTTGATAAACACTCTGGAAGTAACGCCGCGGGGAACATTTTCAGAATTACCTCTGGAGGAACCCAGGCGCAAAACGACACCGCTGTATCTTATTCCAGTGGTGAAGGGCTTCCCAGGCAGAGTGACACGGCTGTGAGTGATAAAAGGTGAGGGGCTTCTGCTGTGATGTCAAGGGGCTTTGAACAAAGCGGCTCCATTCGTCTGTTAAGTGACAGAGAGATGCTCCTCCATCCCCTCCTGCTTTTTTCCCCCTTTACCCAGCAAAGCCTGCAAGGTCACAGGTGTGATTGGATTTTTGAGCAAATTATTTATACTAAAGGTCATCTCAGCGCGGGCAAAAGGGACCTTATTTTTGATGTTATAACAAAAAGTAGTTTATTGTAGAAACACTATATTGGAAAAACAAAAAAACAGGTTAGTCTTTAATGTAAAGCAATACGTAGTGATGGAAGGGGCTCAAAAGATAAGGTTGTAAAAAATATGGACTCGCGATACATTTAGATTACAGTTTGTGTATTCGAAGCTTTCACTGATTTTAAGGGCTTTCAAAGGATAGACAGTAATAAACCTTCTTTGAAGTCTCTAAATTTGGCAAAGCACTTTTTCCATAAAGATACACTGCAAATTCAATACAATGCCAATTTGATAAAGACATATTATTGTTTTATAACCTGCCAAACTACAGTTGTGCTCATTTTCTACACTGAGTCACGAGCAGCAGACATTGAACAAATGGGTCCTAATGAAGCTGGAGGGTCCTCGGCTTGTCTGGCAAGTGCAAGACACACATTCAGCAGATATTTTCAATCATCCTGAAAGCGGAGAAGCGAGTTGGAGTTTGGATGTCATGCAACCTAAGGGAAATGATAAAATGTGTTGTAGTTTGCAAGGCGAAACATGAAATTATGGTGTCCAATCATCGCTGGCTTTTTTGGCTCACCTTGGCTTTTGTGCTGTATCAGCTGTTCAGTGATTTCATGCTTCTGGCTACATACCTGTACAATCCGGAGAAAAAGGGGGAGCCCTGTTCAAGAGTGTCTTTCTGTAACATAAACAAATAAACACATGAAACAGGGACACACAGAGCCAAAGGACACCACGATCCGGATGCCTTTTCTTCCTTTGAACTCGACATAAAAATGGATGAACTTTAGGGGGGCTGCCTGCATAACCTCAGACCTCGTGGTGTTGAGGGGTGGGGGGGACCCGCACACAAATCATTTTCTCGGGGCCAAGAAAAAAAAAAAAAGGTATTGGTCACAGAGCAGTCCGTGTCCCGAGCTGAGGACTATTCTAAAGCCCAGGCAATTTTCCAGAGCAACTCCAGGGCGAGGCGTGACTGATGCAGTGACCAGTGAAGCAAGATCATTTCTTTGACAAGCACTGCCCAGAAAGAAATAGAAGAAATGAAAACTTCAGCACAAGGCTCTGATACCCTTATTGACCAGTATGTCTGTGTGTGTGTGTGTGTGTGTGTGTGTGTGTGTGTGTGGTATTGGTCACTTAGCATTCACAGTATGAAACCACTAATCATAAAGGCAGGGCAGGGAAGTGTGTGTGGTGCCTGTGTGTGTGTGTGTGTGTGTGTGTGTGGGGGGGGGGTCAGGACCATCTGCTGGCAAGGATTTACACATAAATCAATCAATTGATCTGTTCATTCATTAGCCGCCTGAGGTTGTGTTCGGTTCAGTATGACTTCCGGACTGAAGCTCTTGTCCACAAACAGTCGAACCAGTCCTAAAGTGAGAGCATAAAAAGAGCAACCCCCCCCCCCAAAAAAAATCAAACAAAACAAAACAAAAATACAAGCGAACAAGGCTACAATCTCTATGAGGGGGCAGGAAGATCAATCTTTACTGTCAGGAAACTGAATGATTGACACTGACTGCAAACTCCCACCACTTTTTCTTAAAGATTGTAGCAAAGCTCGGCTGCACAGTTGCGAAGGCGTGCTGATGTTTCCTGAGGCGTTCGAAATGAAGGTGCTATGAGAAGGACCAACATCACAACACAAAGCGAACATGAATATGCTCTTATGCATGTACAATGTTATATTAGTATATTAATACACAGGACAAAAACATGCCGAATTAGAGAGTTGGAACGGGACCAAGGTTTGAATCCTGGTTGCAGCGAGAAGGGCAGTTAGCTGACGCAAGCTGAATGGATGGATGGAGGGATGGAAAGGTAGACGGACGAAGAATAAGAAAGATATATATCGCAACTCGCCCTGATGAAGTCGTTCGTTCCAACAGTTTGGGTCCCTTTCAGGCCAAATGGGATTCGAATGACTTCAATTCAAGACATTCGACGTGCAGCCTCGTCCTTCTTAATTCCCTGGCTTTTGTTTTTTTTCCCCCCATGAACACACGTTTATTTATGGTCTCCCTAATGCGTCCTGATGGGAGCTCCCTGCATGTCAGGCCAGCCACAGCTCGGATAGGACGAGTCATGATGGGAGTAGTCCCTCGCAAAGCAAACGTTAGCGGGAGAAAAATAGGCAGGAGTAACCACTTACCTCCTGGGACGGCCGGCGCGCGTACGAGGTGGAAAGTTCAGCAGTGCACGTGCGGTTTTCCAATAACTCAGGTAATGAATATGATAATTGAGCTTCAGGCGGTCTCGTATGTCAGTCATGTTTGAATCAGGGAGAGTGGCACGCACGGCGGAAACTATCACGCTCGAGTTGATGCAAGCGCTCGGGAGACGCAGACAGAAGAAACATAATCGAATGCGGCTCCGAGTCCGAGGCCCTCCGGGATGCCTGCCGGCCAAACTCTAAAAAGAGATTGCTTCAACCTCTCGCTACAAAAATAGCCTGACGGTGGGCTTTTTCCATTAATTCAAATGCAGACGGTATAAATATGCTTATCGGGCGACTTCTCGGATTTCATGCGGATGTATTATTCCGAAGGAGTTCTCTCAATACCGTCTTCCGATTGCATTGTTCGAAACGACCTTAAATGCTAATTGCTGACAGAACAAAGAAACAGGTGTAACAGCCTCAGAGCGTTGTTCCTTATCTTTATTGACATGACTTTTTCGAACCACGCCTCTAATGCAGTTTTAAACTCTCATTTTCAACAATTAATTAGGTGTAAATGACTTCCCCGTGTTCAAAAGGTGGCTGAAGAAACTGTTACATGACAAGTGTGTTGGAAAGATGCAGAACAAATCAAAAATAGCTGAAGCGGGTTGTGCAGCTGCGCAGTCGGGAATGGTGGTTTTGTCTTATTTTAAGCTCAGTGACAAACATTTGAGTTTTATTCTGAGACGACCTTGTTTTCCAGTAAAAAAAAAAAAAAGGCTGTAAACTAGTGCAATTTGTTAAAGAGCAACCTGTTGTAACCTCCGCATCATGGCGCGTTCAAGAATAGAAAGGACATTTTTAATTGGCGCTTTCAAAACAACCTCTCATCCTTCCTTTGGCTGCAGTGGAAACGATCCGTTCATGCTCAGGTAATCTGCAACTCTCGTCAGAGTTCACTGATAACAGGATGTTCTCAATTTAATCATATTTGCCTATCAAATGTGGTCTTTTAAAATGTGAGGCAAGACCGTGTGAGCACAGCAAATGAACATTTTATTGGCATTAATCTGAGGTCAAAATTAGGACAACAGGTGGATCATGGAGTTCCATGCAAACACAAAGAAACAATAGCGCCCACTGACACCACTGGCCAGGTTGCACCGACTTCTGAACCAACCAGCAAACATTTGCGGCAATGCAAACTGGTTTATTGTTTATGATCGGACAGGTTCGTGTACAAACAATTGTCTTTGGGAAAATCATTAAAAACAGCAGTTATTTCTGGTCCCTCGTATGTCTGTGAGGGTTGGTTGTTAAGCAGTTTCCAAACTAACAAGTGACAAAGAAGCTACGCTCAGATAGTTGAGATAGTAACCGTTTTTAGATACAGTGAAGCTCATATTCCCTCGAAGACACAGACATTTTTTCGTATCACACCGGCAAAAAAAATATATGTATTTTTTGAACAACTAAAAATAGAAAGTAGAGGAAAACCATTATCTGAAAACAGTCGAGCTGATGCAAAAAAAAAAATCCGCAGAATAATTTCTTCTGGAAAAACAATGGAGGAGTGGAATAAAAAAAAAGGTTTTTGTCGTGTATAAGATGCATAAAATCGCAGTTTGCCGCGTTGCAGCTTATCACAGATGGTATGATGATATCTTGCATCAGCCCTTCAGGTCGGCGGTTGCCGGTGCCTGAAAACTGCTGTTTGTTTACCGGAGAAATGCAGCTTGTGACACGTTCTCACATGTAATGAGCTCGGACACCGAACTGGGGTTTTATAAGAAACAAATTACAACCTAGCATGCAGCTGTCACTTTGCTTTAGTCAGGAGGGGCCACCCACTAAATATCACCTCGCTCATTACTGCACCGGGCGTCACGGCTGCTGAACAAGGAGGAATAAAAAAGAAAAAAAAAATCCCTTCCCGAGGTATTTTCTAATAAGGACACACAGCGAGTTGCAAATGAAACGTCCTGGTTCTCACAGTTATTGTTTACCCTGCATTTTGATCAGGCTGCATGCAGCAAATATATTCCTGAAAAAAACAATGCCCACCAGCAGTGAAGTAAGAAAGCGTCCACCTTTTTGCGCTGATCCACCTGGAGAACAGTAAATCAGTTGTAGTGAGTGTACATGACCAAGATAAGGTTAAAGTAGGTATTTTTTGTCGACGTCGTGCCCCCAGGGGAGAGAGTTGCCATTTCTGCCTGAGTGGACTGGTCCTGCAGCAGGCAGCAGGTGGATAACGGGGCTGCGTTCATCGCTTCTCGCCCGACGTGTTCGTGAAATGAGCTCAACGAGGAACTTAAGTGAATTGAGAGCAAAAAACGCTCTCGCGCCGCAATATCACTTTGATCGCGCTCCAACACAATGTGAGCGCTTGCCCAACGCGGAGCGTCGGTTTGCGGCTTCTGACTCACGTAAGCGCCGACTGATTTGTGGCCCCACAAAATGAATTTGTTGGGTCGGCGCCAGCTGTGCAGCCTCTCTGGCTTTTTCTCTTTTTTTTTTCTTCTCGGTCTGTCACTTCCTCTCTCATTTTCCATCGACAGCCTTTCATAACTTTCATCCAGCCCGTCTTCCGCCCTGTCTCGTTGGGCGCGGACAATCTGCGATCTGGTGATCCGCCGAACTTGACTGAACGGGCCTGCAGACTGCATTGGATGCACTTTGGACCATACTTCTTCCAGCTATCGCTGAAACTGTCGCAGAAGCGTTTTTGTTTCAAAACTACCTTCAAGCTTCGCAGTCACGGAAGCGAGATGGATCAGGCGCGTGATGGCGGCGCGTTCTGCATGCAGTAGCCTTGACAACGCTGTTAACTTGGGCGCCGAACGAGCCGGTGGAATGACCTCGGCGACGGCATCAAAACACAGATAAGAAAAACACCATATGGCCGCTGTAATTACACCTGTCACATTCGGCACCAAAAATAGCTCCCTGGATGCACAACAGTTACATTGTGTTGCTTTTGTGTCCACAGATGAATGGTTGCGCTGCGCCTCCCTCCCTGCTCTGAAATGACAGCCAGCAAAGTGGATATTTTTAGAGGGGGGTGGGGGGTGGATGATATAATCACTCATATCACTCTCGTGTCTTTGTCTCTGTTCAAAAGTGCCCCAGAAACGGTGTGATCAAGGAAATCAAGAGATTATCTCCTCTGATGGTTCGTGAAGCAGCTGATAGCTCCGCGCTCGGTGCGACTCAGGCAAGCTGCTGAGACAGAGAACAGGGGAGCTCTGTTTCCCTTTCCTTCTTTTTTTCCCCTCCTTTCTTTTGCTCTGCTTACATCAACTGTTTTCTTGGCAGGATGGCAAGAGATATAGTTAGGGGTCGAAGAAATAAACGGAGTGGACAGAGGGTGTTTTGGGGGGTGTGAGGAGAGAAAGAGAGAGAGAGAGAGAGAGAGAGACAGAGAAAGAAATGATAGTCAAACAAAAGTGAGGAGACAAATGTTTGTGTAGGGAGAGAGAGACACAGAGAGAGAGAGAGAGAGAGAGAGAGAGAGAGAGAGAGAGAGAGAGAGAGAGAGAGAAAGAGAGAGAGAGACAGAGACAGAGACAGAGACAGAGAGAGAGACAGAGAGAGAGAGAGACAGAGAGAGAGACAGAGAGAGGGAGAGAGAGAGAGAGAAAGAAAGAAGTGTCACGGGGAGGAATGCTGGGAATGGGAAAGAGCAGAGGGAGACATCGACAGGAGGCGGGGTGGAAAACGGAATCGCCGCGAAAACGGAGGGAATCGCAGGAGAAGAAAGGAAGGAGGGGAGAGCGAAAGAAAAAAAACCCAGAGCGGACGCAGAGCGCCGACAGACAGCTGAAGAGAGACAAACGAGGGGAACCTGAGGTGCAGCTGAAGAGGATCCACCGCTGCGCCCCCCCCCCCCGCCCGCGACACCCTGCGTGTGCGTGCCTGAGCCCGTCTGTCTGTGTGTGTGTGTGTGCGCTTATGTGTGTGTCTGTGCTAACTTCCAGGAATGTTGACCATCATCTCTGCGCTGAGTCGCATTTCAGGGATGATTCACTTTTGTCCCTTGAAGCTGGAAACACAAACTTCTCTGACGAGGTTTCAAACGGGCCACACTGTGAATAAAATGCATCCAATCAACGGGGAGATTTTCAACTCAAAACAAAGCGTTTGATCGTGAAAAATGAAACTATAAAAAGGTCATTTGAGCTGCTTAACTGTATATTGCAATAAAAAAAACACTTCTGATCCATTCAATTACAATAGGAGTTAATCTGCATCCGCACGATCACGCCGTCAACCAGCACAAAGTCACTATAAACACAGTTACTGAGAGGTGAGGGTACACGACGGCACTTGCAGCCGCGACATCTGCACGGAAGGAACGAGCCGGGACGTCCTAACGAGGGAGAGGAGGAAGAGGAGGAGGCGAGCGCTGCGAGTAACGCGAACCATCGGGGAGGAGAGTTCCTCCGACACATGCGCGGCTTTCTTCTTCTTTTATGACGTTTTAACAACAAACAAGCGAGCCGTCCCCTCCTCTTGGATCGTTTAGCGGCTCTACCTTTGAACTAGCAGCGGGCCTGGAGCGAGGATGTGCGTGCGTGCGTTCGTGTGTGTGTGTGTGTGTGTGTGTGTGTGTGTGTGTGTGTGTGTCGCTCCAGCCTCTGCATGAGAGCGGGAATACGACTTTACTTCGGAACACACAGGCGTGGTTACAGTTTTGTTTTTTCCCCTGGATCCCGTCACACAAAACAGGACTCCAGACATCAGAGGAACCTGTAAACGTGACGAGACCCCGACGGCACGAGGGGGGGGGTCTTCAGTCTTTGGATTTGTTTTTTTTGGGTGTAATTATGGACACGGAGGCAGCGTGCGTTATT
>JASSRZ010000016.1:8664419-8688817 GCA_032164315.1 Malacoctenus gilli
AGAGCGAGAGAGAGAGAGAGAGAGAGAGAGAGAGAGAGAGAGAGAGAGAGAGAGCAATGCTTCTTAGCTTGTGGCGCCTGCACAGAGGAAGAGGAGGAGTCCTCCTGCCTGCATTAGCACTGCAATGTCACCAAGGACTCGTGTGCATTACCGATTGTATGAATGGATTTTTTTTTCCTCCCCCCACAACTCGAGCAAGAAACCTTTTAAGCGCCTGGCTATGCAGTTTATTAATTTCGCTGCTGGCTGAGTCAAATTAGAAGACGTGAGATAAGTTTTTCTAAAAATAGCGCCCAAGCGACACGCAGGAATCGCCTTACTGTGCAGTCTCGCCGCCGCCTTTTCATCCTTGCCTGTTTATCCGTCGTCGTGGGCGGGGGGGGGGGAGCAGCAGGAGGGCGGGCCGCCGTGTGATTTTTTTTTTTTTCTTTTTTGCCGCACCTTGCGACTGGAGTGGACAGTACGTGGAGGTGAAAGGAGGGGCAGGGCGCCGCCGGCCAGCCAACACACGGCGCAAATCACGAGGGGTGCGAGGGAGCATGCGGCACGCTCTGATGTACAAAAGAGAAAGAGAGAGAGTGAAAAAAAAACAGGAATAAATGCAAGAAGAGGGAGGGAGAAGAAAGATCAAGGCCAAGCACCAGCTGTTATAAATAGTTGCCCTCCCTGACATTTCCTCTACCTTGCAGCGGTTTCTCCTCCTAATAATAGCAAATATACACACATAGCTCAGGGCCAGCGCAAACACAGCGGGGAGAGGCGGACCTCGCGCGCCCGCAGGATGGATGCGCCCGGGTTACGGTAATGCTTTTGGAAGACAGGCTTCCTCCCCGGGACATACCGCTCACTTCATCCACTCCCTCGGCCTTGTTTAATGAGCTGATACAGACAGGAATACAGCGCGGCGGTGAGGAATCAGAATCAGACGGCGCGGTGATGTATCGCCCGCCCGTCCGCGGCGAAACAAGAGTGATTCCGGGGCGCGGGTAGAGCGAGGATTCACCTTGGGCCGCGGTACGAACAACGCGGCTTGTTTGCGCGCTTTGAGGCAGCCATTGGGGCCCGGGACGCGTCGCGCTCGTCATCTCATTGTGTGAACAGCCGGTTACAGTGATTCTAATTACATCCTTTTCAAGGCAGCGCCACCGCAGCAATGTCATGGTCAAATAGACGAGGCCGGGAGGGAGTAGTTCGGCAAGTGATTGATGGTTTCCCCCCAACAATAGCGTAATGCTAAAAAGGTCATTTAAATTCATTAAATACTCGCCTTACTCTGGATGGGCCCATGCAAGCTTGAGCCAATTAACTTGCACATCACTCTCGCGCTGTGCAGGCAAAAAAACCCTCCTCCCCACTGATTTTTTCACACATCTGGCCTTTGTGGCGGGAATCTTCTCTGTCACTTGCTATTTGTGATTGGTGAATACACAACGTGTGCATTTTCCCCCCGGCAACGCAGCGCAGCCGGGAAAATATGAGCCCACTACACGGACCGGAGAGTTGTGCTTTAAGAAGCACTTTCTTGTTTTGGGGGTGGGGAGGGGGAGGTGTTGTTCCCTGGCCAGAACCTGAGGGATGCTCGTTGAACTGAGAGTGGCTTTGTGTGATTCAGCAAAGAAATTACTCAGAAAAAAAAGTGACAGAAAGAAGGAGGGGAAAAAAGAAGAAGCAGCAATGAAAACCTCCCGCGCACATAAAATATGGAGGAGCTCGAGCTCCCACACCCCCCACTTGAAGGGGGGCATCATTCAACTGCAGCGGGAGAATGAAATTCAAGGGGGGGGGGGCAAGGGAAAATAAATACAGGCCGTCCTCCGCGATGTGATTCCTAATTTGCCATTTGCTTTGGCGGCGTAAAAGCAATATTGTTCTGAAAATAAAACATCTGAAGGTGCAAACTGGATGCACAGTGTAACAGGGGCGCCGTCGTTGTTGTCGTTGTTGTTGCTGTTGCTGTTAACAACATATGGGTCACACTTCCCTCCGCCAGTGCCTCTATCAAAATAACCGGAGGCAGTTCCTTCAGGCGAGATGGTACATTTACAGAGCAGAAATGACATTTATGTCTGTAGCACCGGGAGCTGGTGCAAATCAAACAGCATAATTAAGTGAGCAACAAGCCGAATGTTCTCTGTTACCTTGAGTTCCATCTAAGGACACATTGTGACTCAAAATTATGATAAAAGAAACGCTGAAAAAAAAGGACCTTTGAGTCCAGACTCCCCGGAATAAACGTTGAAAGGAGATTTTCTATATTACGGGTGATGAATAAGAGCAAGAACATACATCAGTTAAATATATACACATGTCGTTTTGTGGGTCTTGGTCTCTCCCTTGTTGTCAATGTTTTGAGGTGCTTTGTGTTCTTGTGGATTTCTTTTATTGCCAGTTCTTCCCTTCGTTCTTCATTGTTTCTTGACAGCTGACAAACTTGGAACAGTTAATTTATATTCCTTGGTTCTGTTTTTCTTGAACATGAACAAAGTCCATGTATTGTCACGCATACAAACAAATATATCAGATATCAGAATAAATAACAGAATACTTTGGAATACTTTGAATCTGCTGTTCCCCTTTTTTGCTAGAAACCCACCCTCTATTTTACCCACTAATACCAAACAGATGAAGGGAGTGGAGGCCCTGCTGAGGGTCAAGTTATCAGAATAAATGTAGTTACTGTAACATTTTCTAATTTTGCTGAAACCTGAGTAGGCAACCCCCCAGGCCACCATCGTGATCATGAGTCCCCCTCAAGTGGTTCCTGGACCCCAGGTAGGGAATAGTTTCATTTTGCTCCAGAGAGCGAGAAACTGGAGTGAACCCGAGTCTATTCGAGGTTCTTACAGTTCCTTAAGAAGAAGAAGAGAAGCGTGATCATTACCTTTAGCATTACCTTACCTATATTAGCACTTGGCTCATAAGTGGCTGCAAATCTGAGTTGACCAACTTTAGTCATTTACTATGGAGGGAACTGAACCTTTATTTCCTGTGTCAGAGTTGCCTGTTCGAACCCCTACGCTGCCCCGCAGATCCGGCTGATGGGTTGGATCAGGATCCCATGAATGCTCGTCCTGTTTCCAATGCTTCCCCACAAAGGTGTGGAATAAATGAATGTTAAGGAAATGTTAAGTTTTCACAGTCAAACCATCAGACATAAACAAGGTTGTTTTTTTTAATTCAAACTTTGTTTGGAATCGTTGTCCTGAAGGAAAAAAAACATTGGACAACTGAAAGTCAGGCTGGTAAAACCTCCCAGATAAAGTATTCATTCAAAACTTTTCTCCTGGGTTTCCGTTAAGTTTTTGCTTTCTTTTACGCCATTTCCCCAGTTCATTTTTGTTGTTACAGTCTTTTTTTTTTCCAACATTTTGGGTGTTTTTGTTTTTGTTTTTTTGTTTTTTGTTTTTTTTGCTGGCTCCAACAGGAGCTTTTTTTGTCTGAACTGCGTCTGTAGTTCGTCCCTCCTCTTGAGATCCCGACAGTTCCAGCTGGCGAAGGACCTACTTTTCCGCTCGGAACAAAAAGTGCCCTCCTCTTCCCATGACTGGTAAACATACAAGTCCTTTTGAAAATAACACCAGATCACCCTCATCAGTGATCACAGCAGTGGGCCGATTGATAATTCATCTCAGATTTGCAAGTTTTTTTTTCGCACGCAAATAGAGCGGCAATTAAAATTTCTTGCACCCCCCTCCCATAACATCACTGATAATTCCTCCACAAAGAATGAACACAGGCTTTTTAAATCCCAAATGGTCGCGTCATAATCCAGTAAATTCGGGAGCCTAATTGGATTTTTGAAAGGCCCAGAATAGTAGCGGAATATTAAATACGAGCTCCGTCAAATTCTGTAATGGAAAAGGGGTCAAGTGGAAAAGCCATCATCAGCCCCCCCCTCCATGCCTTACCGCAGCCTTGAAGAAAATCACCCCCCCTTCCTCTCCATGCCAAAAATGTGGTCAGTCACCAGAGCCAGACACTAATGGCGAAGTTAAAACTCCGGAACAAATATGAGAAGTAAGGCTTTCGACAGGCCAAATATAGACACCGAGGATTGTAACACAGAACCTGGGAACTAATTAAGCCCCCCTCTGTGTGACGCAGAGTGCTCCGCAAGCAGTCCCAGTCAGCCGCTCCCCCCCCTTCAATATGCTGAGAGTGACAGCGCCGAGCGTCTTCAGGCTCTGTCTGCTTCCACATCACACCGGAGCCCGCCGAAGCCCCGACAACCCGTCCGCACGCTTGAAACAACCGTCATCTGGGGTGGAAAAAAAACAAAGACAGGCGACGGGGAGCTGGGGGGGGGGGCGACGACAGGGTTCAGCCGCTCTCCGAGCTGTCCTTTTGGAAAAGGGAATGCAAAATCAGGCTGGGCTGCGTTTGTTGTGGCTCAGACACTGGCGAAAGGGGCTGGTGTTTAAAAATAACACCTTGCGAGTCGTGACCCAAATTTTGCCTCGAAAAATAACTCCCCGGAAGGCCAGAAAAAGCGGCGCTGGAACGTGGGAGCCAGACGCCAGGCCTCATTTGCATTTCCACTCTGGGATGTGGTCGGCGCTATTTCTTGATAAAGAAACAAGAGAAAATGCACTCGTAAGGAAGAATTGAGATGAAGTCAGATGCGTGGTAGTCGCTCGTTTTTTCTGATCTGCATTGAAGATGAGAAACGTTTCGGATGTTATTGAAGAACGATCAAAGACCATTTCGAACCTTAATTGAACAACGTGTATGCGAGGCACCTTTGCGTTTCCCTCAAACAACCCGAAACAGTTGGAATCCACCTTTTTCCTTTTCTTTCCTGGCTCTTGAGTGCGACCTCGTCTCCCACCACGTTTCGCCATCAAGCTGTTTTGGCGACTTTGTGACACGGTGAGTTTACCGGGGAGCGTTTCCTCCTATTGACATCCTGCTCCTGGTTCGCAGACTTTTTGCCTGCGCACATTCCAGGCGCAGCAGTGGAGGCATCGGCTCCGGGCCGCCAATGATTACCCCCCCCCATCTCATTTCTTTTTGATTGAACTTAATGCCATTTAACCTCCGCTGGTTCTCATACCTGGAGACAGCAGAGATTACAAAGGTGTTTATGAGGGGGGTACAGGTGGGGGTGGGGGGTGCTTGTTAATTTTCCCTCTGATAAATACTTCCCCGTGAGACTATCGCGACAGGTGAGGAATTGGAAGTCTATGTGCCGTAATCAGACCTCTGTGTGCCCGCTAATGAATGGAGCGCCAGATCCATTTCCCAATCTGCCCTCCATAATGAAAAGAAGAGAGGGGCTCCTCCCGCCACCCCATGTGCCCCCCCTCCCCCTCCCGCAACAACACCTCGTAAGCCGAGTTAACACACATGCATGCCACCCCTGCGACTTGCAGATTGGATTTACCATTAAATTATTCACTAATCTCTATTTACAAAAAAGAAAAAAAAAAGCGCCTGCTAAACAGCCCGCCGTGTAGTTTGGCTCGATATGTTATTTGCATTTAAAGTGCTGGCAGGACTACTTAGAAGCCGGTGGGCGGTGGGGCGGAGGGGTCTGCCAGGGGTTGGTGGTGGCGCACAGGTGGTTCAGAGGCAGCGCAGCGAGCTGAAACGTACCTCGGGAGGACGCCGGCTCCCTGTGATCGTTCTGGATGGAGATCACGTACAGTGTGCACCGCGCGCGCGTGTGTTTTTTATCAAAAGACTCATTGTTATAAATGTCAACCTGAATTTTGCCGGCAACCCTCGAACAATCTGAACCCGGGACGCAATTCGTTCGCTCTGTTAACACCGCGGCGTCACAACATCTCAGCTGGCAAATTAAAAAAAAAAAACAAACAACAAAAACACGGTTTCCTCGGAGCACGCGCTTTATTCTCCCAACACGGCGGCTGGCAGCGCGGGGCCTCTTCGCGCGTTAATACGCCAATGCTAAAAAACCCCCGACAAAACTCGCTACAAAGCGACAAAAAAAAAAAAAGAGCCCGCCTCGCCAAAGCCCCTGCGGGGCCGCGGCATCCGCAGCCCGTCACGAGACGAGCGATGAATTCGCTGGTGTCGGGTACCTGAACGAATCGCTGAAAGGAGGCCGTCGACGAGATGAGCCGTATCTCCGGCGCGCAGCGCCGCCGATCTCACGCCGAGCCAAGTGAGGAGATTTCAGCATGCGGGTCACGTGCCGGTCCCGAGAGCTGTCGGTGCTGCATGTTTGAGTGTGTACAAACGCTGTGGAACAAAGACAGGTCATGGGGTTTATTTTATGGGGAGGGGGAAAGTGCGTGTGTGTGTGTGTGGGGGGGGGCATCTGTTATTCAACCTACTTCGATGGCTAAAATCATTCCGTGAATTGTTTTTAGGGGATAAACATTGTTAAAGGCGAAGGTTTGCGAGCAAGCGGTTACAGTTCAGTTTACAGTGGAATAAAAGCCAATGTGATGCCACCAAAGCACACAGAGGCCTGTGCAAATGTGTGAAGTAGGAACAAGCGAGTAATCCTTTGAACGCCAGGTTTTTTGTGGTGACATGTGAGTTATGGACGGCTTTTTTGGAGCTATTTTTCCCTTCACTTCTGTGTGTCACTGTGACAGTTCTTATACAAAGTGTGCGTCACTGAAATGCGAAAAATGCGGTCGTGGCTGAAACCCTCCTGGCACCTTTTTTTTTTATTCCCCGGAAACACAGTCGTCACCCATGTTTTCACAAATGATCCCTATTCTGTTCACATTTACATAAAAAATGTAGACATTTGGCAGGTATCCTGTGGACCAGTGGGTGCTCTCGAATGCCTGCAGACAGTAAAAGGTCACATTCGGATTTTAAAAACAAGCATGACGGGGAAACTTGAAATATGCGAACATTATCAGTGATGATAAATCTGTTGCTGTTTGCTCCGGCTTTTATTTACTGCCGTGTTTTTGGTTGTTGTTGTGGCTCCCAACTGCTCCCTGAAAAAGTTTTGCCTTAAAGTTTGTTTTTTTTCCCCCTCGTTCAAAGAGTGCACACCGCTTCACTGAAATATGACCGGGGCCGTGAGCCGGGGAGGAGAATCTGCATGCATAACTGCACTTATCGAGCGCTGCGTTTCCCTTTCCCCCCGGTTGCTGGATGGCTGTGGGAATCCTATAAGTCAATCCTGGGGACGATCTTCACAGGAACTTTCTGACCTGAGCTGCAAGATTCCTGTCACCGCTCCACCATCTACTCCCCCCCCCCTCTTCTCCACCTCCTCTTCCTCCCCCCTTGAACAGTGTTCACCCTATCAAACTGTACCAACCTCTCCGTGCTCGGTTTACACTCCACTGAGCCGGTGTCATCATTCCTACATATCTTGCCAGGTAGAATTGGCCTCCTTTTCTCCTTCCTGTTGTTCGAGTGCTAAAAATAAAGCTCCCTTTTGCGGGAGCTGCCATGAGGCTCCAGTCTGTGTCCTCCGCGGGGCTTAAAACTTCGCTTCCTGACAAACCGACTCCACTTTCCAAGAGTCGGGGCCAAACCTGGTCGTCTGCATTTGCACAATAGAAACTAACATTTGCATAAAAAACAAACAAAATTTCAAACTAAAACCCTGAAATGTGTACCAGCATGCACATATTGAACTTTTATGCTTATCAGTGAATGAAAAACAACCAAAAAGAATAATATTTTACAGGTGAGAGGTGCTAAACAAGTCCATCTCATATCTGTAAAACAATCGTGCAAATGTTTGCAACTAAATAAGCGCATAAAAATGTCAGCTTATTGTCTTTGGAGAATGCGTTGTGAACCTGCGTGATGATCGGTCACCTGCTGTCCCCTTCAGCAGTGCGGTGTGTATTTTCTGTCCTCCCCCATGTTGGCGAATGCCTCTTGTCTTTCTCTTCTTGTGATCTGAATGCTCAGGCTCACACCAGCGTGTTCACAGGTGAGGCTGCGTTCTGTCCTCACTCCTTGTTCCTGTGTGTAAGCGTGTCCCCTCCTTTGAATGGTGTATGTCCACTACGCTCCTGTGTTAGCCTGTTCACAGGCCAAAAGCTGTGATCAGCTGACCAAGACGCTACGCTCCACAACAACTCGCTGGCTGGGACCGCTGGACCTCGCGTGTCTTTAGTGGTCCTTGTGATCGGCCTCTTTTGGAGCTCGACACTCGCTTTAAATCCTTTGGTGCTCTCTCGTGCTGATCCTGCCAATTTGTTCTGTGTCCTGTGTGATTTCGTTTGTGGCCCGAGATTCCCCTGAAAAAGCTTTTGTATCTTTTTCAGTTTGCCAGAGGCGGTGTCGGTGATCTTGGGGGGTGGTGCGGGGTGGGGGGATGGGGGAGGCTGCCTCATCAAGTGCCCTGCTTTTGTGGGCACAGTTTACCTGCGTCTGGTTGTCTTTAGAGTTTAGATGGAAAAACCTGCATTGATGTTGATTTTCGAGACTCATCTGTTGAATGAAAGTGTAAGTCCTCAGAAAAGAACTTCATGAGCTATGTGAGGCTGCTGCTTGTGAGTCAGAACTCTGCAGGCCGTGCCCCCCCCCATCCCTTCGATCCAGCAAGTCATAAATGAGCCACTCGCTTTTTTTTTTTTTACACCATGACAGCAACTTTGTCGAACTTCCTAAGACTTCGTCTGTCTAACAGGCACAATTACAGCCCAGCGTGTGTGCTGAGTGGAGGAGAACTGACAACAAAGACACCGAGATCTCGCCACACTTGAAAGCTAAAAGCAGCAGTAGAGAGCAAACAGGGATATTTCCGCTCAGAATTTACAAAGTAATTCGCATGGACATGAATGCATCTGGTTCGTGGATCCGCTGATCCCACAGCACATTAGCTAATTAGAAAGAAAAAAGAGCAAAGAAGCCCGGGTTGCCGTCGCAATTTAAATCCCAGAGCATTTTCTTCTGATCGTCATTGACTATGAACGGAGGAGACAAGTTTGACTGCTTGCCTGGAAGTGACTGCTCAGTGACTTAGCACAGATTGTTTAATGGCAGATGGGACGGAAACAGGGGATGAAAGACGACGCTCGATGTATTTGAATCGGGCTCACCATCATGTCAGCGGTCCTGTTTGTCTCTGCACATTGTCGTCTCTGTTCGGTTGCGTCTGCTGGAAAGGGGGGGGGTATAAAAGGTCATTGTGGCTGGATTGGTCAGTCCAACTTTGGAAAAAAAAACAGTCATAATGCTTAGTCAGCAGAAGTATGAAGGGGGAAAAACAGGTTGTTAGCACTTTCCTAGTTGGCTAAAATCCATCTTGGCAACAGTTGCCAATAACTGACTGGATCTGCATCGCTAAGTCTCACAGATGTTTCCCCTCCATGTGAGTGTTCCTAGCTTCTGATTGGTTAGCAGTGATTCATGTGAGGCTGAAGGAGGAAGTGTTACCAGGTCATGTTCCCGATCTGAAGCAACTGTTTAATCCCAGTGACAGGAAGCCAGTCACCACTCATTGCGCCTTCATGTTAGTTATCAGTCATCACTGAAGTAAAGGCTATCTGGATTAAACAATAGAGAGTTTTATCTTTTTTTCTGAATGTTATGATTTTTTTCAATCTCCACCTCTAATTTAAAGAAAAAAAAATTATTCAGTTCATTAATGTTTCACCCAGCTAATTTTTTTTCTGTTTATTCAATGTAGCGCGTTTCAGGTGACATCATTGGTGCCTCATTCAGGGGGAACTGCCGTTTGTAAGTGCAGGTGGTTGCTCACCTTGATTGCTGGACAAGTGTGCAAGTGAGGGAGCAGAGAGCAAATCCTTGTTTCTCCACAGATGGGACTGGACAGATGGTGACTCCTTTTTTTTTTTTTAAACAGGGCAGCTCATGTCCCCGGGCCCTGGAGGATTTAGGTCTTTAAAGAAAACAATAAAAAAAGCCCAACATTCAGGTGAGTGACCAACCTGAAAATGTCAACCACTGGTTGCTGCCTGCAAGTCTGTGAGTGGGAGTTATTATGCGACAACCCGAACTGAAGAAAAAAAAATTTCAATGAAAAATTATGTGAGAACCATCCTGGTTTGGTTTAAGTGACACCTGTTACCTGAGGTTTATTGAATAAACCTCCTCGAAATGATGAACGATTTATCGGATTTGAAAGGCGACGATGTGTTGCCTCGAACCTCCACTCACCACCTTCGCAGAACTCAACAAGTAGAGCCACATGTGAACATTGTTGTCTCCAAATGACACTGATAATATGATTGCGTTTGCATATACAAGACTAAATTGCCGTCGACTCACCTCATGTCCTTCGCCCGTTGCCAGATGGTCGGCATCGCATGCCGTTGGAGTGCCGCGCCAGAAAAGCTGCAAGTGAAATGAAGCCAGCTGGCGAACGCTGGCGCTAAGGCCCCGAAACATGGCCGTGGATCAGGTTACACGTCGCGTTTTAGGGCTGCTTCCTTTTTTCTGCAACGCAGTAACGTTTACAATAAAGAAAATCGTGAAAGACAGCCATAGACCTCGGACCAAAGGGTGGAACGGAAGGATCAGGACCACCAACCCATTAGCCATTTAATATTTATATTATTCATCACTTTCATCCAGCGAAAAATAGTTTGGAAATAAATGTGGCTAGCACGAAATACACACTCTGTGTAGATGTACATCCTAACGAAATGCTTCATCATGATTGTCCAGTAGGGTGAAGAAAACAACCTACAAAAGATGCCATTTGTGTTTTCTTTTTTACACTGTGAAGTCAGACTTGTGCCTGGTATCAAACAGGCCAGCCTTCATGCTTCAATAGATACTGAAAGGGTTAATAATGAGCTTCGGCAGCAAGATTTTAAATGCCTTCGAGGTCAAGTGTGCTCAACTATAAGGGCGCGCCTCCTCGGTTCTTCACATCTTATCATTCTCCACTCGAGAGGTCGTTTACCTTCATCACCCCCATTTTCTGCCGAGGGAACCTTTCCTCCGCCTCTCTCACCAAAAGGGCTTCTTTTTTTTCTTTTTTTCCACTTGGGGCTCTGCGGATATAATGGGACCTCTGAGTGACTACAGGGCAGCCAAATCAAATCCCCCTCCGATTACTGGAGCAGTAAAACCAAACATGGCGGAGGCTACAGTGCTTGTGGAACCTCGTTTGAGGAGATTCAGCAGTTCTTTTTTTTCCCCTTGATGCTGCAATTGCTCTGAAAACATGAGTAGTTTGCCTTTGAAAATCAATGCGCCAAATGAAGATATTTTTTTAAGTGCTTGCAGTAAAAAAAATGATATACCTTTAAAACTTAGTGACATTGTTACTGGGATTATTCTCAAACCACTTATCGATTTCCTGGATCAGTCCCTCGTGATGCTTCCTTGTCTATCAGACACTCACCAACCAATGTGTGAATGACGAACCACAATAAAGCAGAATTGATTTTCACCCCCCCCCCCTTTTTGTAATTCTAAAGGACAAAAGAGACGGAGTCTATAACCTCGGTCCAATCCCCCGCAATGGAAATGGGGAGCGCCGTCTTCTGCCGCCTGGCTCGTGTCACTCACTGGGACTGATGGTGGTTTCCAGGAGTGAAAGCCATGGCCTGCTTCATGGAGAAGTCCCACCTCACTGTAATTAGTTTGTGGGAGGAGGTGGGCTCACATGCCTGGGGACACATTGTGTCCGCGCACTCCTCCGGCTAATTCTTCAGCTCCGAGTATTGTTTACTCGGTGCATACAATTACTGAACACATTAGTGTGCCTGGTGGCCAATGTCATTAGGGACACATTATATAACACTTAGAAAACCGCCTGTCTTTTTATGATAAAGAGTATTTTGAGAAGTTTCTATTTTTTGGGTTGATTTGTTTTTCGTTCGCGCCACCTCGGATGGTAAATTAAATATTTTTGCAGAAGGGGGGGGTAAAAAGAGCTTTCGATGAGCGTGACTACAGCCATGTGTGTGCCGGCGGGGGAAGCAAACATCCCCTCCTGTCACATGACTGCGAGTGAAGTGAACAATGAATCACAGCAGTTAATCGCTGCTCTCTATTACCCAATGTGTCAAACCAAAAAATGGTTCCCGCAGGTGTAGTTATTGTAATTAGTTTGCTCGAAGCAACTGAAGGAAAGCACCGGCGCTCCTGCCGGCGGGGTGTGGGAGTGAGTGAGAGGGAGAGAGAGAGAGAGAGAGAGAGAGAGAGAGAGAGAGAGAGAGAGAGAGAGGGAGAGTAGCTTCAAAGCGGGAACAAACGGCGAAGTGCAGACAAAGAAAAAGACCCACCGTCTATCGTGGTCCTCCCTCAACAACAGCCCAAGGACAGCCAGGAAGGCTGGCCCACCAGTGTTATGGTTCATTGAATGCATCGCCATCCTGCTGTCAACACAGTGCCACCGATACCTGGAGAAGGATTCTTGGTATCTGGCTGTAGCGAGGGGAGGACCCTGTGACCTTTAAAGTGCAAGATGGTCGTCTCAATTAGCCGCATATCAAGGTGTGTGTGTGTGTGTGTGTGGGGGGGGGATGTTGAAGGGTCCCAGAGGATGAGCGCTTTTAATCACATCTAAGGAAGGTAAGAAAGGTATTAGTGCCGTCAAGAGCAGCCCGGCTGGAAAACTCTGGCTGCACGTGCCTGCTGAAATGCATTTAAACCCAAATGTTCGAGCAGAAATACAGATTTATAGTCAAGGATTCAAGTCTGGAAAGTAGAGGCCATGTTTTTCCTCTGTAAAACATCACATAGTTACTTTCATACAGGAATTTAAATGAGTTTAAATCATAAGTGCAAACAAGATGAAATCTAAAGAAATATGTTCCTTTAGTTAAATAGATGCCTTAAGTATATTAAGACACATTAGGTAGTTTATCATGGTGAATATCAGTAGCAATGCATACAGTCGTTTTGTTTGTGAGGTTGTGTTGTTTCCTGCTTCCATGTTTTCTCTTGACGTCCAGTTTATTTTGGTGCCAGAATCTCAACTGGTTTACAGCAGCGATGTTGGGTGTATATTTTCCTAATCGTCTGTTAAAGAATGAAACGCATCGAAAGAAAATACATTCTGACACCTGAAGCAAAGCATTTACATATAAATAAAATTGTGCCGCCGTCACATGGCAGCATTTATCTGATGGCAAACACTTCATGGTGATGTGCACGCTACGCTGCAACAGCAGTTTGAGCCCTTGACATACTAATCGGTACACTGACGGTTTCAATAGGGTTGGTTGCTGTGCAGGGCAAACATGCCAGGATGAAACCACATTGAGTGGGCATGCCGGGGTCCCTGGAGCTCACGGCATTTCCCAGCTATGCAAGCACATGCAAGCGGCTGTAGAGATGGAAGAAGGTCACCTTGGCTGGGATGCTGTCACCCCTCTGCTGACCGACCGACTTGGCTCCCTCTCTCTCTCTCTCTCTTTCTCTCTCTCTCTATCCTCATCTTTCTCCTGAAGCAGCAGTCCTCAGAGTATGAGTGATTATGTGAGGGGGAGAGAGAGGATCTTTGTGTGCAGCATATCACACACACTCATAAAACCGCTTTTCAAAGCCTCATTTCAAGCTGCTCCATCTCCATCGATAGACAATTACTTCAGACCAGTGGAGAATTTATCTCCGAGCTCGCCTTCACAGGAGAGTCATTTGCAAATTCAACTGAGTGAAACAAAAGGTTAATAGACGTGTAGGCGTTCAGGAACATAAATAGTTTGCAGGAGGAAAGCTGATGGATTGGGGCTCTCTCGTGAGAAAGGGTTAACTAAATTTCCACTTACAGCTTCTGCACGTCTCCTTGCCGCTAATCTGTATGGATACATCAGAAAGCCAGATGGCAAGGAGTCATTGTGGGAATAGGATAATTGACAGGCAGAAGAGCTCTTAAGACAGACTGCGCGCCGAAGCCGAGGCAACGCACAATGAAATTTCTCCTCCTACGGAAGCGAGAATGATGACGTATTCCCCGACCGGTGACGCGACTCCGCAGGCTTCATCTTCTAACCAGTGCTAATTTGCAGGTTAAAATATCCAAGAGTTTTGATGATCACTGCAGTCTGCAGAGCGTTCACGAGAACATCTCTGCAGATGAATGCGAATCCAAGGCTGAACACCGTGACCTGCACTGAAAACAGCCACTGTGCTTACTAAGCGCTTTATTAGGAACAGCAGGCACACCTGCTGCTTCGTCTTGCTGGTTTGTAATCATTCAGTGGTGCTGCAGCGGTGAGGAGCAACAGACACGCAGATGCAGGTCAGGAGCTTCAATTAGTGTTTCCACCGTAACGTGGGCTCGCAGTAATGTGCTCCCGGTGACTTTGACTGCGGCCCGATTGCTGGTTTCCGATGAGCTTGTTCGAGTGTCTGTGAGAGAATTTGTCAGTTCGGGCTAAAAGTGGGCGAGCTTTTGCATGTAGAGGCGGTTCTGACCGAAGAGCGTTCTTGATGGGAAAAGACAGAAGACTGGCGAGAACGGCTGGATCTGACAGAAAAGGTCAGGCTCTGCTACTGTCAGCCAGGGAACAAAAAAACAAAACAAACGAGGCCAGAGAGAGGGCACAAGCTCACCACAACTGGACAGGTGAAGCCTGGGAAAAAAAAAAAACCCAACCAAACAACATAACCTGGTCTGATAAATCTCGACAGCGTGAACACATAGAACGTAACCAGTCAGGTGCCATCAGTTCAAACCCAGCGTACCCAAGTGGAGCAGGACGGTATGGAACAGGTACTCAGTGAATCTATTTTTTTATTTGGACAAGTCTGTGCAGCAAAACAGAGCTGCTGCAAGACTACAAACAACTAAAGGTACAATAAACCTGGATTTATGTGCACATTTGTCCATTTCTATAAAAACACGTCTTGTCCACACCGAAGCACTTCTGGCCTTACAGATTTTTTTCTCCTGAATCACGTTTTAGTTATATTAATTGAAAAGAAAACTTGTGTCGTTTTATATAATGTTTGTGTATCTAAATTTCATGATCTAATCTTAACTCTGATACAATCCTGTTGACATCAATGTTTCCCAGGTATGAGGATGCAATCCCTCCACTGGCACATGAGGAATGCTGTGAAAATACTGTGAAAAATATGATGCGATGTGATACTTCATTAAATTAAAAATTAAACTCATGCATTTTGATCCGTGTGAGCTTGACTTTCTTTTCAAGATCAAACATTAGTGGGATGAGCAGCAGAGCGGAGTATGTGAGTTGCAATCATGAGGAATCAGCAATAATAGCTCTGCCAACTGTTGTTTGGTGGATTGGATGTTTGTAGTTCCATGAAACAGGATATGTTTGCGATTTAACAGTTTAGTCACTTCACAAACGGGGGCCTCGGTGTCGTGTGGAAGAACCATATGCAACCTCCACAGCCTGACACCTCCTCCTCATGCTGCTCGCCAGCCTGCTCACACACACTGCCATTCTTCAGCCCGGCAATTGTTATGAGTCTGCCAGCGTGGTCGTATTGGTCCCCCCAGCCAACAAACAGCACGCCGATCCAGTGCCAATCATTTGCCAATCAGGTCGCTGATTGGCAGCACCTTTTGGTGCCAGACCCTAAAATCACGAGTTGAGGGGCACCGGTGGAATCGCCGTTGTAGCTTTGGCAGAGAGGATGTTTGTAGATGGGAAATACAAACAGGCTCTCCAACGAGGTGAGACGGACAACCTAGAAGTATTGTTGCAAGAAAGAAATCATCTTTGAAGGACTTTTTTCGTCAGGTACTGTGTCTTCCTACACTAAAAATAGACATTAGTCTGAGCTCGATGGCTGTGAATTACCTGCAAGGCCTGAAATTGATTCATTCCAGAAACTCGTGGCCCATCGCTGGTGTGCCTGACCTTCACTGCACATCAGCACCAACTCCATGCTACCTTAACATGGATAAAGCAGAGCAAAGGTCACATAGATCACGTGTAACATACATGACCTATTGGTGTCAAACCAAATCAATGTGAATTGACTGATCTCAGTTACGACAATGGGCGCTGCTTTTTTTTCATTTTCGACAAGATTCAAAGTTCTAAAAGCGCCATATTGCAGAACAGCATCAGTGCGGGTGAGGCATCCCCCTGTTGTCGGAATGAAAGTCCTTTGCCGAGTCGATGCGAGACTGTGTGCGGCCCACTCGTTCTGCATTTTGGCTGAGTCGCGTCTAAAAATACTCAATATTTTCCTGTGAGTAAAGCAAACTTGCAAGTACAAGTGGAGCCGGTGGGATCGGGTAATCCCTGGACATCTGCTGGGAAGGCGTCCTGCGAGAGACCGGCCCCGCAGAGAAGAAAAGTATGGCCGTTTATTTTTGGTCACTGCCTTCCCTGTGATGATGTTGGCCGATGCCCCGCGTGGATCAGCGGGAGCTGGGCCGTTCCAACGGCACTGAGGGCCCTTACAGGGAACTCGGGGACCCTGCAGGCGAGAGGACTGTCACGATATCGTTTTTTATGAAGTCCTTTCAGATATGTGGACCAGAGAAAAGGAACTGCTTGACGTCTCCTTTCGGCCTCTCTCTGCACCAGTCCTTCCTCTGCACACATGCAAACACACATGAGTTGTCCAGAGGTGCTGAGGAAGAGGCTGACAAAAGACAGAGGGGGATACAGATCTGTGCTTCTCACCAGTGTTCCCTCCACACATTGTGACACTGGACGCTGTTTACATAGCCGGCGATGTGACAGAAACCGAGAGTGTAAGTCTCAGACCGGCAGGCAGGAAATCTCCTGTTTACACTGAAGTCGCGGTTCCCCTTCGTGTAAACTTTGGGCTCAGCTTGGACTGCATGTCGCATGTGCAGACTGAAGTATTCCATGTGAATGGGTCGGACGAGTTTTCTGTACACTCACTTCTCCAGTTTCCCCCTTGCAGTCCAAAATCATGCAAAAGAGGGGTCAACTGGTAACTCAAAATTGTCCTTGTCGAATGTGTTTGAGTCTTTCCTTGTTGGAGCAGCACAGATGAAGGATGCTGGTGGAAATAGGTCGCAAGGAAATAGTAACAGACAATCTCTAATTTGTTCATCATTTGTTCAATTTGCAATTAAAACACCTAACATGAATTTGGCATCCAACCAATCTATAATAAAGTATTTGTATAAACAATGCCCTAATATGCTACCAGTGTTTATTCCATTCATCTTAATGCCTTGTTTGCTGCAGTGAGACCGAGTAGCTTCTCTCCCCACTGTGGCTGCTCTCAAAAAGGTTACTGAGACCGGAGTGAAAAAACGGCATCCTTTCAATAAAATAGGTCAAGGTATAATCTCAGCCCGCAGGTTGTTCTGCACTTTGCTCCATTCTGTGTTTGAATGAAAACACGCCACCATTAGAAAACATTAAAAAAACAGCAAAGTCGTGGGCATGTTGCCAACCTCGACTGAGTTATCTAATTGTCAACTCTGATTTGTTTGGAATAATTCACACACAAACACATAAATGAGTTGAACAGAGTAAAAATCTTTGTAAACCTAAAATTTGATGAATAAAATAATCATCACAACACTTTTTTGGCTTCAATCTGTGGCTTCCCAGGCTTTAGGGATGTTTGCAAATCCTCCATATGTTTATCTACTTGTTCATTTATATTGCAATGTTAGGTGTCTGTCCAAAAGATGCTCCGCTGCACTTTTGTTTCGTTTCCACTCAAAGGGGCAGGAAAAACCAGACCTTTGACCTGGTGTTCTGCACTTTCAGGCGAGCTGGGACTCAGCCATGCTGACTGTGTTTTGTTGACAAGCTTTCAAAGCTTCAACGGATCCAACCAGCATTTGTGATCATCTCGAGACTTTTTGCTTTGTTCTCTTGTCTTTTCCGACCCAAAATTATTCTCCAGGAGCTCCATGTTTGCGACTTGTCTGTTTTAAACATGTGGGGCGGGGGAGGACAACAACTATTTATATAAAACAATATTAAAATTTAAAATTTCATTATTCAATACTTAGACTATTGTCAACAAGGGAATACAAAGATAACCATAAATGTAAGATTAAAGTTACTAATCAAATGTAAAATATAAATAAATAAAATAAAACAAACAGTTGTTGTAGTTACAGGCAGTCCTACAGCAATTTTTTCTAACAACACAAAGTAACAAGTAGAGCCCAACTGTGTGTGTGTGTGTGCACGTGCGTGAGTGCGTACTTGTGTGTGTGCGTGCGTGCGTGTGTGTGTCTGTGTGTGTGTGTGAGGCGGTGCGATCATGCATAATTCAGCTCCCCGTCTCACTAAGGGGGCTTAAGGTGAGAATGGCCGGTGTGAGGCAGACCAAGTTGTGAGGCAGCCGATGAGATTGCTGATACTGGCTGGGTATCACGGGGCCTTTGGGGTGAGCGAGCTCCGGCATAAATAAATGCAAATGTTGGGTAAGTGCCCGGAGAAACTTGGCCTGCTTCTCAGTGCCGATCCAGGTACAGAGTCTTCTTTTATTCCGACTTCTTTGCGCAGTGGAATCAATCTCTCGCTGTTAATTTTTCTCTGTTTTATAAGATGCTGATTTCTGAGTTTTGAACTGCCTGATACAAATCTAATATGCATTCTGCCGGTGTTCATTCCCCCCTTGACCCGGCTCCTTTATATTGCTCTGCCCTCTAATGCAACTGTGTTTGCATCCAAACACTTCATTTCCAATGAGAGCTTGTAATGGAGCTTGTTACCTCATGGCACCCAACAAGCAGAGGCCCGAGCTGGGCAGCTCGCTGTGGTCAGCAAGTTAAAGCCAGCTTCATAATTAGAGTAGACACTCATGTTGGGCTGGCGGGCACTCGGGTTGCACACTGCACACTACCACCCCCCTCCCCCCCTTTTACATTTAAAGAGAGGCATAAGCAGTCTGGGGAATAAGCAGAGGATCAGTGCCCTCCCACCCCATCCCACCCCCACCCCGCCCTGCCCATTTGCACTGTGCATTTAGGAGGAAGTGGGTCCTTTTAGCACCCGCACACGCGTGAACATGACAGCGCTGCTCACAGGTTAAATACACTTGTGAACTCCCACCATTATACATCATCATTTATTCAAATGCCAACTGAGATCAAATAACCAGTGATCAACAAGTCTATTTTTTTTCACAGTTGAGAAGAAACAAGATGGAAATTAGTGTTCCATGAGGCTAACACGCTTTGACCCACATGTTAAGATGAATACAGCCTGGATTAGCTCAGTATTTGGGCCTTCCTGACTGATCTATCCGAGTGATTACGTCCCATAAAGCTGTCTGTGCTAGTCAGACGGCGCTTGCCAGGCATTCCTTCCTCTCACCACTCCCCACCTGTCCTGCAGCCATGCAGCCCCTGGGGGACGACTGAAGGGCTGCTGGAGACGAGGTGTCCAGGAGCTTCAGCATCTCGTCAGGACCGGGGCTTTGGAGACGCACGGGCCCGCACCTGTCAGCGGAGGCGCCAGCCGTCATCGGCCTGCGCGAAACACGATCTGATGGTGCACGTGGCCTCCTGCTGGGCTGTTTCCCCATTGAGGGCGCTGTTTTGGGGGGAGAGTGTCCAGACAGTTACTAATGACCCCAGTCTGCCACGGCGCCGCCCAAGGGAACTCAAGAATGGCTTGGTTGAGGCAGTCCCATCAGGTGGGGAAAGTTTTGGAAAGGGAATACAAGAGGGAAGAAGTGTGCTGTTGTCCTCCCCAGAAGCCACGAGACATTTTCACACTGTGTGTGTGTGTGTGTGTGTGTGTGTGTGTGTGTGTGTGTGCGCGTGCGTGCGCGTGGGGGGGACTCTGAGAACTGACAAACTGTCTCCCTCTGATTGTCTGACCATGAATTATTAATGAGCACACAAGGTCCCTTGAGCCTTGGCACAGGCATATTCTGCTATTCTGAAGGTCCATCTATTTCTCCGAGTCACACGTCGCCGAGCAGTTACAGTGACAGGAATCAGTGGTGTTCTACAGGAGCAGAAATGCAAGAATAGCCAGATCACAATATCATTGGCTCTCGGTCCCTCTGACTTATTGCTTTCTGTGCGTGTGCGTGCATGTTTGGCCCATTAGATGGGCACCTACAGGACCAGCGGTCTCCATTAGGCCCGCCGATCAGCTCCCCGTCTCCACTGTTGATTTGCTGGGACCGCCGAGCATGCAGTTGTCACTCATTACACACGAAGTCGGTCCACCAGAGCGTGTCTGGATGGCTCCCGAACATCGGCTCGTCATTTCTCTCCAACTGGAGAGCGAGAGCGAGAGAGAAGACAGGGACGGGAGAGGAGGGAGGGCTTGAAATGGATGGCACGGGCGCAAAATGGACCGCGCTGCGGATGCGACCGAATCCCTCCAAACACAGTTGACTAATGCGCCTAATGTCGAGCTGCAGCTGTGAGACTGAAACCAAAACCCACGAGAGACAGCGAGACAGAGAGAGAGAGAGAGCTACGGCTCCAGCAAGAGTGAAACGGTAACGGCAAACGAATGTGACGGAGTTATCACGGAAAACAAAGAACGTCGCAGGGTCGGGCATTTATCTGATTTAATTCAAACTGATATGGAAGTAATCCCTGTGCTGGCTCTGAGAAACAGAGACACGGATGGCAAAGGAACGCCACGGCTAAGTCATGTGTCACGCCTGTCATGCAGAGCGCCCGCCTTGAGGTACAAGCTTAGGCAGCAACAATGCAGAATAATGATCTGACTCAGCATTAGCAGGCTCTAATGTAAAGGGCAAACTCCATATCATAATAGTAAATTAGTCCTTACTCGCTTGATCAGGCTATGAATTAATGATTTTACGAGGGAGGGGCGGGGGGATTAATCCGAAGACGGATTATATTTTATAGTGCAACGCTGTCCCGGGGCCCCGTTGCATCATCTGTAACTGAAGACTGTCATCTTTGATTTCCATTGCTGCTCTGATTAAATTCATCTTCACTTTTACCTTAAAATACCCTCAAGATGACCCAAGATAGCATTTGCGCTCATTAGAAAATGAGATGTGCACTGAGTGAGGCACTTGGAACGAGACAAATCATGTCGAATGCGATGTAAAGTACAGCCACTCTGGATTTTATGGCAACAGTTCCATATGTGAAGAGTGACCGATTGACCAAATGTACACATTGATGACATGTAACCACCTCTTTCTTTAGACTTGCATATGATTGACCAGATGGAGGCGCCCCACCAGTGGTGTGTTTCCTCCCAGTAGACCTGATGGTTCCCCGAGGATGTGTCAAGGCTGAAAGCAGTGAAAACTGAACAGCGTGCTGAGAACCCAAAGTGACGGGAGTCGTTCTGCACGGCCAACAGCCACGTGTTGTTTGAACTGTTCCGGCCTTCCTCAGAGGATAAAAGGTGTAAAAACGGTCCGCATGTGAAATCTTCCAAACACAAAGGTGAGCTACAGTTATTATGGGGGAATAAAAAGTAGCTGTCGATGATCTTTTGGGGACAGAAATTCCCTCTACAGGTTAATTTTCATGGCAGGAATTCACAGAGGTGCCCATTCTACTCTAGTAAGATCTGTAGTGACTCTTTAATCTGCGAGCATACAAAAGGGATTAAGAGAACAGAGATTAGAAGAGAAAAAAAAGCAGCTATAATGAAAACACACGTTGACATATTATGGGTACTGTGTACTGTTTTGTGGAAACCAACTGACAAGATTAGCTTTCAACATGTTCCTCTATTGTTCAGGCGCGTGTTTGTACATGCAAAATTTCAGTCTTTAATTCCAGTGTGGACCGGGACGTAATTGAATATAATCAAAACAGATGCATCGCATGGAGTTATTCGAGATTTCTGGCAATTAGCAACACATCTTGCCCGCGCGAGTGATTTATTCACTCATCGGAATGATCAGTCTCTGCGCTGGAATGGATTGATTTATCCGCGGAGGTGCACTGTCCTCTCTCTGCAGCATCACCACTTTTCCCGCTTGCATCAATCATGCTTATGTCCCATAATGCAATCAAAAGCTTAATGGCAAACACAGCCCAGCGGCACAATGCTGATGCAGGACATTTTTCTTGCTGGCATAAGTGGACACGTAAATAAGTGAGTTAGGGTAATCAGGGAGTAAGAGACGGTTGCGGCTTGGGGAGCGCGTGTCTCCGTGTCTGTGTGTGTCTGTGTGCGTTTGTGTTCCTCTCGAGGACGTCAGTCTGATATCGATCACGTTTCGCAGTTGCGGGACCATGTTGGGCAGCCTGCTTGCTGGTTTGACAGGTGTCCTTGTCGGGCTAATTCCTCTTGCGCCGCTCTGTCTCTCGCCCCCCCCCTTTCCCGCTGCGAGGGTCCAGCACCCCAGAGGGGGCTGTTCATGTGACAGGCGTCCCAGGTCGATACAGAAAGCACAAAGACAAAGGTGAACAAGAGAGACACCTGCTTTTGTGCCTTCCCCTTTTGTGACGCGTCGTTAGTGAGCTGCAAGCAGCGTCGCCCCCCCCTCTCCCCATTTTGTGGACGGCTCGTCAACATAAACAAACGCACGGGGCGCTGCAGGCGAGGCGCCGCCGCGCCAGGTGTCCTCACATGACTGAGCTCAGCTGAGGTCAGGTGCGAAGCGCTCTTTTTTGTGTTTGTTTTTCGCGCGAAGACTCCTCGGAGGAGTTTGACGAGCAGCTGTGTGACACTCCGAATGAGGAGAGGTAATCACTATTCAGGACGCCGAGGCTCTTTATTACGGGGATACGCCGCAATGATGCAAGGCAGCCTTGCGTGAAATTGAAGAACTGACATACTGTGTTTTCATCTCCCCCTTTTTTTTATTTGTCAGCTTTGCGCCGTTCAATAACAAGTCGAGTCAGTCGCTCACTCAAGACAAGTGACGCTTGCGTTATTGTTTCCCTTCTCCCCCTTTCGTGCTCAGCTGGGGTTTTTTCACCCCCCCCCGCCTCCCGCCCCTTATCATCGTCCTGAATGGGCCGGGAGATTGAAGCGGCACTGGTGTGACACCTGAAAACTTGCGCATCTGCTTCTGGAAGGTTGAATCCCTGTGACTGAGGGAGAGAGAGAGAGAGAGAGAGAGGGAGAGAGAGAGAGAGAGAGAGAGAGAGAGAGAGAGAGAGAGAGAGAGAGAGAGAGAGAGAGAGAGAGAGAGTGAGAGAGAGAGAGAGAGAGAGAGAGAGAGAGAGAGAGAGAGAGAGAGAGAGAGAGAGACCTTCCTTTGACATGCCACAAAAATATGTCCAGGAGAATGGGTGATAAAGGGGTTTTTTCGGGAAGGGACTGTCAGCAAAAATGAATATCAGCACCAGAGGACACGGCGCTGGCAATGCTTCAGCGGTTCACCACGTTCTGGCAGTTATTCACAGTGACAACTTTTCAAACACGGCTTTTGCGTGACTTTATCTGGGAAGTAACGCTTTGGTCTGAAACACCCGGCTCCACCTGGTTTGTGGAGAATGTATTCCTCAGATTGCTATTCTGGTTCTCCTGCAAATTTGGTGGGGTTTTTTTTTCAATAAGTGTGTTGAATGTCTCTGTTCCTAAACTCAACGCTGTTTTGAGAGCGGCAGAGAGTATTTTCAGCCCGTGACACACATACGGTCTAATTTATTGAATCCTATCGGGTTTTCTGAGGGTTCCCTGTGTTAGCAGGATAACAGAGCTTCAGTTCCCCCTACGATGATGTTTTATTAACACACGGGTGAAAAACAAACATGCTGCTCATTTGATTCACAATAACAAAGGACTTTATTTGTGATCAGTTTGGCGCTGGTCATTGCTTTGCCAGTCACTTCTGTGTTTGAGGCAGTCATGAACTCAACAAAAATCAACAGCTACATTTAGAACATTTGTCCCACATGCTTGCCTGATGAGGTTCATCGAGCTCTCCTGATTTCGTCCAACCACTCTTCTCACCACTGCAACGATTTGGGGACTGTTGGAGCATGAAAACCTCTTAACTTTCTTCACTGTTGGGTGTTTGTGTGTCAAATTTGGGATTTTGTCAATTGAGATTTTTCATAAACTTGCCGAGAAGGTTCCTGTCGAGTCCTTCAATGCCGTCTCCGGAGTGGTTCTGACGGGGATGCACATCCAGGTGTTACCGAGGTGACGGACGCCTGCTCGAAGCGCACCTCTGACATCTCCCCCTTCGACCTTCAGCGCTGACTTGCAGCTGCAGTAAGAAAGGGTGTCGACAGGAAAACTCAAGTCCTGTAACAATGATTTCTCAGTGTGCGCCCCTCTTTCACTTCCTCTCCTTATTTGTTTTTTTTCCCTCTTTCTTTGTTGTGTCTGTTGTCCTGGAGCGCCTTTAGTGCTATTTCATGCTCAGACTTCCTCCATCTTTCGGCCTGCTTTCTGTCAAACTCTCAGAGCCTCCCTCCTTTCCACTTTGGCAGATCCCATCAGGGGAGCTGTCCCTGTGTACACGGCACTCTGTGATACATCTGACCAGCTTTTAACCCCCCCCCGCCTCCAAGCTAAGCCCATTGTACTGTCTCCTGCCCTAATTCTGCCTTCCATTAAAACACATCAGATCCCCAAGGTTTGTGATTAGATGTTTTTGATCTGTGTGTGTGTGTGTGTGTGTGTGTGTGTGTGTGTGTGTGTGTGTGTGTGTGTGTGTGTGTGTGTGTGTGT
>JASSRZ010000016.1:8689830-8705752 GCA_032164315.1 Malacoctenus gilli
TGTGTGTGTGTGTGTGTGTGTGTGTGTGTGTGTGTGTGTGTGTGTGTGTGTGTGTGTGTGTGTGTGTGTGTTGCCCTCAGACAGGTTTGTTTAAACTTGTAGTAACTTGTAGCATTGGTTACTGAGGGGCTCCAGGGGGTCAGGCTTCATTTTGGTGAGTGTACGACGGGCCCATTTCTTCCCGTCTTCAGCTAAATAAAAGTTGGTGTGCTCGTGTTTCTCGAAACCTTCCCATTCTGGCGGAGCTCGAATAGTTCCACGGAGAGACCGACGTTGCCTTGGGAACGAAGTTGATAATCATTCTATTTTGGTAAAGATTTGTTTTATAGGTTAGTGTTCGCCAAGGGCTGGTTAATCACTTTTTTTTGGAGCGGGCCAACAACTGCAGACGCTTTACTGTGATTTACTTGCGAGCTCGCATCAAATCAGAGTGTCCTGTTTGCTTCACTTGGTTAGAAATCTTCTCTTCCAGGTTGTACTCGTGCAGCAGCCTTGAGTTCGCGGACAGAAAAAGCGCTAACCAGTCCTGGCCATGGCGACAGAATCCGCAAGGCAAAGCAAAATATCAACCGTGTGCACTAATGATGAGCACAGCGTGGCTCCTATTCTCTCAGCTGGGTGGTGATGAGCCCTCCCCTCCGTCAGCCCCCCACCCCCCTGTATGTTCCTCCGGTTCTCTGCGACTCACCGGGCGTTCAGCGAGAAGTCGTCCCACCTGAAAGTGGGTCGAAGTTCTTTTTTGTTTTTTTAATCCTCAACGCGAACAAAGGTGGCAGCAGGACGTGTAGTCATTATTTATGGCTGCCATCTTTGTTTTGGTGCAAGCACATTGACGGGGTGTGGGGGTGGGCCTCGGAACTTTACCTCATCCACAGCTATGAATAAATCAGCAGTCCAGTGGCCATTCTCTCTCTCTCTTTTTCTCAGGAGTAAGCAACAATTTAGATCTCGAGCACATAAGAGCGATTTTAATAGGGAGGCAAACGTGATGTGCAAAAAAATGGCACAGTTGCAATATTGCCACACATTTTGAGAGAAAATTCTGGCCTTGAGTGTGTGTGGAACAAAACAGGCAAATACTAGGACTCTGTTTTTCATAGCATTTATTTCAAATGAACCCCAGATTTGCAATTTTTTAGATGTTTCACTTGTAATTTGAAAGACGGAGCTCTGCGAATGCTCCCGATGAGTCCACTGCTCGTGACATTCCAGGGCAGACTTCAAGGCCATCGTTCATATGTACCCGCTCAAAAGCAGTGCTATTGAGAAAAAAAAAATGTGGCAACAATGAAGAAGTGAGGAAAAGTGAATCGCTGCCACCCAACAACAGTGTGGCATCGTGCGCACTCTGGCTCTGATGGGGTAATATCAGAGCGGGACTTTGGGTAGCGTTGCATGTCGGTACAGTCGGAGGTGGAAACTGGGTGTATGGGATATGAAAAGCCCCTAACACTGTTATCGCTGACTGTCTGTGTGTGCGAGATGCGATGTGACAGCTGAGCGGGGCTGTGAGGGCAGAGATGAATTCACAAATGGTAGCCCCAGGGACCAGTAGGATGTGGGGGAAGGTGGTGGGAAGGGGTGGAGGGGGGTGGGGGTGAGTGGGTGACGGTGCACGCAGGAAAGAGAGGAGAGGGAGAGAAACAGGGAGGGGGTGGGGGGGGGTCGGGAGGTTATCAGGGGCTAGCGAGGCTAAACTATCCACAGTGCAGCCGAGACAGCGCTCTCGGTGTCTGTTTGTTATGTTCAAATCTGGCTCGCCAATCAACGTTTATTGAATATCTTGAGAGGACAGGACTCGGCTGGAGAAGGCAGTGAAGATGTAGCGGGCAGTGCCGCGGTTACGGGAAGCAGTTCAAGGTCAAAGGCAAGGTTGAGCCCCCGCAAAGCCTCTTATCCTGCTTCCTGATCGAAATTTCTATGTTGAGGTTTTGATAAGAAAATGAGTGATGAAACAAAACCTTTATGTCATACCAAACATGTTACTGGAACTATCTACTAATCTTGTTTACTTTTTGAAAAAGTTATTTCCCTTTTTTCTGCTGACAACCACAAACCACAAAGTCCAGAGGCCGTCACACAAGTAACTGTTGGAGTCAGTGCAGATTATTACATTTTATTTTGAAATCTGTTTATCAGTTTCCACAGTCACATCATTATATTGTGCCGAATCACTGATTTCTTCACCTCGTTTGACTCAAAATTGATAATTTCTTTGGAGCAATATGCTCTAAAATATGAGCATCAACAAATTACCTCAAACTTCAATACTTACACTCATTTTTTTGAGTATTTTCCCCCAATGGATAAGAGCTATTGGCTCTTGAAAGAAGATTCTTTCAGAGACTACAAAAATAAAAGTGCAAAATAACTCGAGAGAAACGATTAACGTGCTGCTTATGCAGCTCTCCCGTGGATACTCTTAATGTTACGTTTAGACATCTTTTCTGCTGATGTCAAAGGAGCTGAATCAGGCCCAAGATTCACTGAACGATTAGAAAAACTGGCATCCGTCTTCAATTCTGGGCAAGGAAGCAAATCGTGCACTCAGGAGAAAACACTAGTTCCTGATAACAACACGTTAAAATGAAAGCGAGGGAACGCGCACCTCCTGTTTGTTCTGAGGTGGCTGCAGCAACACACCCCAGCCAGCAGTGAGCACACTTGAATAAACTGGCTGCTTTGTCACATTATGAAACTCATGAGATCCCGATGCACAAACATGGAGAATCGCCTCCTTAGACTGATTTTGTCATCTCGATGAGTCATAAAAATCCTGCAGGGAAATCCTCCAAACTCGTGCCTCAACTTTGACCGTGTGATGAATAAACTTCATAATGTTCAGACACAGAACGGCAATTTAAATAAAAATCGAGTTATGCGGATTTGAGACATTGGTAGAGCTAAAGTCACTTCAGAGCTGAAGGAAAATTTGACATTATTGAAAACGTCTGCGTGATTTTTCATTCGAAGGGGCAAAAAAAGGGAGACGTGTTTCAATGATTTTTTTATATGTTGTAATTCTGAAAGCAGCTCACTGCATGACACACTTTAAGTCTACAAATTAGACAGCTCACAGTAGATTGGCTGGCGTGAGCTCTCCTGATAAGGGTTACTACAAGTGGCGTTCCTCCATTATGAGGGTTTTGTGTCAGAGCATTAGAGAACAAATCCTCCGCTCGCTGCCGTCTCTCAGTGTCATGCGGTGGTGTGGGTGGCACAGCAGCAGCAGCAGCAGCCAGTGCTTCCCCATCAATGTGCCTTTTCCACAGGCGCAGAACGACTGCTCCGTCTGTAGGTCACACACGTGTTCAGAGTCGTCAGAGTCAAGTGCACAACGACTGCAGTCATGCACACAAAACAAACAAAATAAAGTCAAACTAAACAATGGTTTAAGCCTTAAGACGCAGACAAATTCAACTGCTCGAAATGTCTTAAAACTGCAAAAACTTTATTTCGTAAATAATGGTTGTGATGTTTTTTATCACATTTTGGGAAGGATGTAGTTGGAATATTGATGCAAATACTTTTTGGGAAAGCTTAAACTGGATCGAATAAAGATGAAAAATTGAATCTGTGAAAAGTAATTTAAAACAAATTCAGTCTCAATAATCATTCAAACAAGCAGAAAACCCCCCCTCAACTTCTTCAAAGGGTAGAGTCATGGAAAAAATAACATGCATCTCTCCACATTCCAACTCTTTGACACCCATCCTCTGGTGTAACTCGCCATCTGACACGTCCACGTCCACGGCAAGTTTATCAAACGCCGTGTTCGCGCGGATGCTAATGGCTGCAGTGTTTCATCTCCTCATGCTCCCTAAACACGACAGCAGCATGTCTCTGGATCTTTTTGAAAGTGTAATTAATGCTATCTTACCGATGATGACATCAGCCATCAATCTGTCAACCTGCCTCCGCTGTGAACCTGCTCCAACTCCGCTGCACACAAAGTGACGCACACATATGCTTAATACTCCAACAGAACAACCACGATCTGCTCACAGCGCCAGTGAAATTAATCACAGATGCCACCAAGAGTGAGCCTGACAGCGCCGAGAGAGGCATGATGTGTGTGCATGTGTGTGTGAGTGTCTGTGCATGTGTGCTGGTAAGGATGGGTGGCAGGGTGTCTTTCGCAAGAGGAGGAGAAAATCCGAAAAACCATTTAGCATTTTAAATAGCGGCACCGTCCTCAGACTCAGCCGATGGAGCCCATTAATTAAAAGGACATGGCCCGTTGAAGCTCAAATGAAATCTCACTCTTATTCACCGCTGGAGATGTCGGTAAGAATGATCATTTTCCCTGCCCCATGGTAAAACCACCTAATCTGGGCTACGGCCTTTATCATAATTGGATGAGGATGATTTATACCAGGTAGAGAGAAATGACGAGGGGGGGTGAAACCTACTCCTCCACTGCCTCACCACAGCACTTCTTCTCCTCACTTCTTCTCTCACACACCACACACACACACACACACACACATCCTCAAGGTCTAACTCTCTTGAACAGTCTCTCAGTAAGAGGATGCCATGGGTGCGTGTGTGTGTGTGTGTGTGTGGGTGCGTGTGTACTCACAAGTTCTTGCCACAAACACTCTGAGGAGGCTTGAAACGAACATGATTGACTCCTTAACCAGATTTGCCAACAGCAATCTTGCATGTTTGAGTAATTTTCAGAAGGGTCTAATTTGCTCTTGGTTTGTCAAATCGCTACGAAACTCAGCAGCCAATTTTTCCTCCTCATGGGGTGATTGCACAGTGGTCAGGGACAGAGGACGCGTTTCGAACGTATCCGCGCATGCGGCGCAGGATCTTCAAAGCGACTGGATCCAGATTAAAGCCGAGGACGCGTGTTTTCATTGGTACAAACTCACACTTGTGTTGATGTCACGCTTGCGAGACACTCAGCAGATGGCCTGTATTACACTCGCGTCCTTGATAAATGTGAACCATTTTCCGTCCTTAATTAAAAATGAAGTTTCCTGCCCCTGTGAAAAAAATGGAGGACAGAGCCAGTGGATTGGTTCGGTCACTGTGGGAATATTCCCAGTGCCTGAGGTCAGCTCGGCACGATTGTCTCACATTATGGCTTTTGTAAAAAAGGAATCTCAAGAGAAGTCGCTTTTGTTCAACATGACTAAACGTTGACAGGTGATGTGTTGATATTTTAATTGCAAGAAAGGAAAAAAAGCCATCTTCAGTTGTAAAAGTCTTACAGGAAATACTGACGGCAGTTTCAACGGAAACACCTTTTCTTCTCTAATAATTCAATATAAACACAGGAAAATGTCTGTACAGTATAAATCTCAAAAGACACCACAGAAATACAAGTAATTCCAAAGCAGTTGGCTTTCTCAGTCCACCTCAGCCTTGATGTTCGCTGTGATTATGAGCTTGTGACTCTTTTCGGTTAGCGTATTGACCTTGTCGAAATGAAGAACATGACGATCAAAAAATAGAGCGCTTCCCAACCACATGTGAAGAGGAGTATGAGGTCAGTGGTCAGCATGGACATGAGCAGCTGCCTCCTGGGTGAAGATTTGTGATCATGTATTATCAACGAGGCCCTGCTGACCTTTCCATGTCTCTCTTTATCCACTGTCCACTGACTTGGCTTCTCTTTGCTCCTGCCCTGGCTCATCCAGCCACTAGAGGGCATCTTTTCTTCTCTATGAAGCAGTGGGTTAATGGCGGAGATGGGTGCCACTGACTGTTTCATCAAAACACGCTCATATTTATGTGTAGGGATGCAGGATATGGCATGTCTTTTATTTTGCAGTAAACTCTAAGTGTGTCAGACTTTGATCTGACTTTGTTTGTGGTCCGTGCATGAATGTGTGTGTAGGCATGCGCACTTGCATTCACGTCTTTCCTCTGCGATACTTTGCACGCTATCTGCTGGGATTCTCTTTGCGGCAACATCCAACCTACTCAGATTTTAGCTGCACTTTTTACCCGCAGTAAAGTCTTTAGGGAGCGCTCGTACGAGTAGAAAAATGAACTATTGTGTCCAACTATGGAGAGTTAAAGTGGAGACATCAATCTGCCTTATCGATGTCACACATACGTGACAAAGAGAGACGGAGAAACACGATGCAAAGACTTCTGGATACCTACATCGTGCGAGTTGCCTGGAGGGCTTTTTTTTAAGGCTTTGTTTACAAGAAAATGTGGCTCACTCAGGGGAAGAATAAGTTATAAGCTATGGTATGTGCATCTCAGATATGTATACATCGTCCCAGTTTGGCGCACACACACACACACACACACACACACACACACACACACACACACACACACACACACACACACACACACACACACTTCTGAGCATGCTAACACCCCTCTCTCTTCTGTTCGACATCTCTCCGTCTGCCATATTATTTATCCACAGCTTATTAAGTCAGAGACTGTATAAGTGGAAAAAAAAGGGGGGAGGGGAGGTTGGTAATAATGCTTCCCCCGCCATATATTGGGAGCGGATGCGTGGCTAATGAAATGGACGACACAGAAGACATGTTGCTGATACAGTAGTAATTACCAACTGCTGCCGCTGCAGCACCCACTCTGCCTCCGCCCCGCGCTCACCGCCCCCGAGCAGGACTTCGGCAACGCTCGGGGCAACCTTCATCATTCACGCGACGCACCCCCACCCCCCTTCGATGTTCTCACCCGTGGTTATTTTCCCCTCTTTCATTTCATGAGCTCCTCGTGGACTCTTCATTTAAATCGCGGCATCAAGTAACAGCATTGGTCGTGGGTTCGTGTCAGTTATGGCCACGCTCTCATCACAGAAAGCACTTATAGGAATGCTGATTCTAATATGTGGTCAGTTTTAAAAGTAATCGTTGGTCGCCAACAAGACACATCAAGTAGTGTGAGTGACAACCTGAGTCGGCAAAGTATGAAAAATCAATGCTGCTGTGCATTTTCTGTTGCCATGTGTTTCCGCTTTTTCTTGGATCCCGCTGTCATCGAATAGTTAAACAGGCCAACCTGAGCCTTTCCTCCTTTAGCCTCCATTATCCTCCGTCCATTTATACGCACGCAGACATGAAATGCGACGGGGGGGGGGGGGGGGGAAACTTATATTCATGCCACAGCGGGGCCTTGGAACACATTGGTGCATACCTCTCCTTTAAGGTCACGCATAAATTCCAGCCAAAGCAGTTCCACTTCTCCCGCGCAGCTTTGTCCTAATCTGCTATCTGCTGTTCTTTAAAGCGCGGCTCTCCCACAACATGTGCTCGGTGTTTAACAACTGCAGATGCCTGCCAAATGATTGAATGCATTCCTTCCCTGAGCTCGCGCGGCCCAAGCATCTCACTCATCCCGCTATGATTAGCATATGCTAATGCCGCTACCGAATCAATACTTTAGACTAATTACAGTGCCATGAGACAGAAGGGTTTTCAAAGTGCAGCCCATTGATTATATTATACAGTAGAGAACTAATGGCTAGTGGAGGCATGCAGAATGCGAATGCAGTTCAGACAAAAAAAAGAAAAGAAAAGGAATCGCAGATGCTTGGAGAGATCCCGTTTGGCGATGATTACATTTGGGATGACAATTATGATGTGCTTGGACAACATCAGCGACTGCGCTCCCACGGCTGCCAGTAGGTCATCCCCGTTAACTGCTGCAAACCCAACAGACGGCTCATTAAGAGAAGAAACATGCTTTAGCAACAAACAATTACGTGCGCAGCCCAGGCGCTGCCGGTGGAATCGCAGCACCTGCAGAGAACCCCTTAAAGCTCATTTTGGAAGGGATCCTTTGAGTGAGACATTCGCTCAGCATAAATGATATGAAGAAAAAAGAAACCTCAATTAACATTTAACCAAGTGATGAAATGCAACAATACAAACAAGTGCGCCTCTGGGCAAAGTGAAAATAGGCGCTCATTAGCCAGATGGAAATTATAAAAAATAGACAATAAGTAGACCTCCCCCTCATGCAGGGCTGCGTGGGGTGAAAAAGTTAAAGATGTTGCTTTTCTTTGGCCAGAGATGATCTTTAATGCTGAATGTTTATGGGGTTAACAATGTTGTTTTGCTCTTGCAAAATTTCTCTT
Source organism: Malacoctenus gilli (assembly GCA_032164315.1). Lineage (NCBI taxonomy): Eukaryota > Metazoa > Chordata > Actinopteri > Blenniiformes > Labrisomidae > Malacoctenus > Malacoctenus gilli. The sequence continues at coordinate 8,697,911 of JASSRZ010000016.1, forward strand.
ACACTCAAGGTGTCAAATGTATTTTAGTTAAATGCCCCCCCCATGAAGCTTCAGCTGAACAACAACGAGATGGTCCAAAAAGTCACTGCATGTAAGAAATGATGATGGAGAACTAAGTAAAATTTCTTGACCATATTTGAGTTCCACTGACTCTTTGATGGCGTTTGCATTTTGCCTGGAGCGAGTCGGGCAGTGAATCTTTGCAGGTTTCACTGCAACTCTCAGTTGCCAGTGTAATTATGTAGCCCGTGGAATTAAGCTGCCACACAGGACACAATAACTGGGGGCTGATGTAGCTTTCTTTTTAGTTATTTTATTACCAGACCCTAAAATCTCTGTTTGTCTGGCGTCTTGACGCTAACAAAAAAACACATCAGTGGCAGTGTTTACAGATGCAAAAACAACAGAAATAAAACCAACAAATATAAGGTAAAGTGATGCAACAGTGGGCTCTGACGGAAAACAAAACACATTCAAAATATACACTTTACACACAAGCCCTCTTAACAATAAACACAGTACATGTCGAAATTAAGACACTTACAATCGCAAAACCTCGATGAACAAGGAACTCCCAGCAATCCCTAGGCCTTGCAGCTGTGCGCACGCTTTTCAGATGGCCCTAGCGCTACACCGGCACACATCTGCTCCAACACAGCCTCCTTTTTAAACAGTTATCACAGTGATAAACACCCAACATCCTCATGTGTGTTTTTACAATATTTTTTCAACACTAAAAGTCCCAAAGCCCAGCCATTTGGCTTTCCTACCTTCCATGCCCAAAGAGTCAGCCTTCACTTGACTTAGTTTCACTAAGTCAAGTTAAGATACCTATAAAATCTAAGTATTTATCTTTCTGCTGAATATTTACTGTTACTCACTACTTTGAAACACCAGTATGTGTACATTTTACATTTTGAAAAGGGGATACTTACTTTTTAGATCACACATGGGTTTTTTGGGGTTTTTTTTCCCCTAATTTGTTTACCATGGTCTGTCTCAAGTTAGGTGTAAATCAAAACTGCCTATTCTTTAGCGTTTTTTGTCCCCATGGATCAGAGCTCAAACCTTGGTATGCTCAAACAGCTGATGATGTAACTATCCAAATATCTCATTCAGTGATGCAGCTGCAAGTCGTTGTAGTCGTTGTAGTCCTGCCAAATGGACACCGGGGGCAGTGTCGCGTTGCTGAGTCCTACGTCACTCATGGCATTATGGGTTTTCCCGGGTAGCGGTAAATGTCCCTGTGGTGAGCGGTGTAGACATTGTGGCGGTGAAAAGAGCTACAAGAAGGTGAGTAGCATCAGGTGCATCCTTTAACCCTCCACACAAACTGTACAACACCGCCAAAATGGTCCCTTTACATACCACCCGGTTACACTCTCCCCTGCAACTAGTCAACGTCCTTGATGACTACGAAACACGAACTGACTCAAATAATCCTTGCAACGCTTTCTCAAAAAGAGGTGTTCCCAAGCTTGTCAAAACATGGGTAACTATGTCAAGCATTGCAAGCTGACCTTGGCAAGTGGAATGGGTTCGAATGTGAACCTGCCATTGCTCTCTGGGGTATAGCATCCCATTTGTTCACTGCAGTTTTGGTTGCATGCACACATTTGGGAGGAAAATGTTCCTCAACCATAACAAAATCTGGTTCCTGTGACTCCAATCATTTCAGGCTGTACCCTGGTGAGAGACCTTGCCTTGGTTCTGGGTTTGGGGACAGGTCTGACACACGGTCGCAACTCTGATCTGTGAACCCTCTTACGAGGACCCCCTTCAAAAGGTTCCACCGTGTGCGTAGTTCCCTGGACAAAAACTCGATAAACCATCGGGCTCCACGCAGGTTGTATTTTGTGCCTGCCTGGGGCCCGGTGCCGCAGCAAGACCAACTGACCTACATCGACAGCAGGACAGTACACTTTCGGAGTGTAGCACGTTGTACGTCTTCGCTTTTTGCCGCCAACTTCTCATTGAAGAAGCTCTCACTGATTATACTGACCTGACTGCCTGTATCAAGAATACATGACATGGTGACACCTTTGAGCTTCACCTCAACAACCTTGCATTCTCTAACTGCACGCTCCAGAATTCAAGTTCTGGCTGTCGTTTTATTCCGGTGAGCCTGCCACATCCCCTCTAGCTGTTTGGTTCATGAGAACTGAGGGTTCAAGTTTTCCTGCACAGTACCTTGATCAGGTGTTCTGTGATCGAGACTCTGTGTAAACTGAGGACACTTCCTTGCAATATGACCAATTCCTCTGCATTTGAAACAAATGGGCTGATCATCTGGTGTAAACTTCCGCTTTGCAACGTTTACTTATTTCACCAACAGCACAGGTTAACTCAGCGAGAGTTCAACCTAAATATGCCAATTGTTGGCCCTGCTCTGCTACTGCCTTTTGTAGTTGCTCTATTCCTGTATCTTGATCATCATTTCCTTTAATGGGACACCACAGAGTCTCTGCAACATCTGACCAAACCGGGTTGCTCTTTACAACTCTAGAATGGACAGAATGGCTATCCTCCATCTCCCACAAGAGCGCTTCACAACGGATATCAAGAAGACTTCAATTTGGTGTGTCTCTAACCATTTTCTGAAGCTCACGGCGCAGTACTGGCTCCCTTAGACCCTCAATGAACTGTTCTCTGAGGACAACTTCAACTTCTTAGTACTACAACTTAACCCACCACACAAACTGTACAATACCACCAAAATGGTCCCTTAACATACCACCCGGTTACTATTATCCTAATGCTAACGTAATTTTTGGTTGCAAAAGAGCAGCTCGGTTTCAGTTTACAGTCTCAGTGGTGTGAAAAGACTGCATATTAAACAAGATGATGTTGTTTCAGAGGAGAAAATATGTAAAAATAAGGAGTAGCAGATTGAAAAGTTGTACCATGGGACAGATCGGACCCTCAAGTGGGCCTCATGTTTGACACCCCTGAGGCATCCTTTCTTGAGTTGTGAGTTTCGGTGCCGGTTTTGTGAATATTTCATCCTAATGAACAAGTTTTCACCAGTGAGCTGAATAATCCCGCCGACCAGCCATTGGCTTACTGTGTATTAGACAGCAGCATTGATTTCAGTGACGGTGGTCCTTGATCTGTACAACTTGCTTATCATGCCTCCGTATCATGATGGAATTAAAACACTGGCGGCGGAGGCAGGGACCGTGAGGGTGAGGCGCCCCTTCCTGAGTGGAGTCGGCCCCAGCCTCTTTTCCCTCTCCCATGTCAGCCATTAATAAAGTCGTACATCATCGTGAGGACTGCTTATTCTGCCGCTGTCGCTCTCCTATTGCTCGGCAGTTGCCTGGAACTCCGGGCCTGACACCCTCCTGACCCAGCTGATGAATGAAGAATTGGTTTAGGATTACTCCTTCATCATTAAAATCTCACTCAATCCACTCGCTTCCCCTCCTCGCGGATGTTGAATTTTTTAGTCCGTCTCCTCCACGGCCTGACAGTCCAGTTGATTTACCTCCGTGCCACGGTTTACGACTTGAAGCGGACCCCTTTGTAAAACACAAGAAAGGAAACAGTAAATCAGCTATTTGCATATTCCCCCTGCAACGCGACGCTCTCGCGGTCTCCTGGTCGGCCGGCTGGAAGTCGGCAGTATCATTAGAGCCCCACGAAAGGCTGTGATGCACACGTATGATTTATGGAACAGCCCCATCACCCCTTCGATTCCCATCTATATCCGCGGCTATAATTACACCCAACAACATTTTTCTTGTACTTGCTGCATGGATTGATGTGCATAATTTATTTGTGTTCCGACAGATTTTAAATAGAAAGCATCAAACCACGGCGCAACCTTGGCGCCGCATGCTCGTGTGGCGGCAAGGCTGTCACTTTGAGGCAAGCAAAGTGTGAAAATGCAAATTTCTCTCCTTTTTTCCCGTTTTTTTTTTTTTTTTTTAAATGTACCCTCACAAGGGGTCACAGTAAGCTGTTTTTATTTATTTTAAGCATTTACTTAACCGAAATGAGAAGTTTGCTGGCAGCTCTTTGATTATAAGCCGCGGAGCCGGTCAGGTGTGCGGCTGCGCTCCGGCTCCCCGAGGCATGACAACACCGTCATCGCACCGCTCACACGCCGGCTGACGTACGGCTGCGTTAGCAAGCCCGTGGCTGAAGCTGCACGATGAATGAGCCGGGGCCCGGGAGTGTCGTCGTCTCACTCCAGGACCTTCCATGTGCGTGTTTGCACTTTTTTTTCGTGCGTTTGCAGGGACTGAATGTTTGACTGCATAATTCCGTCCCTCTAATAACTGGGTCACCCTGTTGGCCATACTACAATGTGACTTTCTTGTCACACCGCGCCTAAATGGGACACTGGCCGGCACCGTCGATATATTTCCTCCTGCTTAGTATTGCCACAACATCATCTGGTGGCTAATGTACGAAGCCTTGCGTCCTTTTTTTTTTTTTTTTGTTGCCGGAGGGACGGCGCTCGCGCCCACATGCAGGGGCAGCACACACCCAATCTAAAATTAATATTTCATAGTGCCCCAACGCCCGTCAGACAAATTTATGTGGACATCCTGTCAATAACTGGCTGGAAGATTGATGGAACGTGATGTCTGTGGGTGGAGCATGAAGCAGCTGGTGGCGGGAGTGCTGATACGATTTTTTGGGGGGGGTGGATCCCCCCCACCCACCCATCTCCGACCCCCTCCCTCCCCCTGTTCATTCTTTTAATCTATGGGGCAGTCAACTGATTCATTGCCAGGTGCACGTGTGGGGAAGATTGAAAGCAGAAGGGAATCGCAGGAATGTGTGATCCACAGTATGTCGGGGGGGAGCTTTTTTAGCCACGTGAGGGACACGCTGAAGTGTGAGGTGGGGCTACATCTTAGGCAGGAATGGAGGTATAATCAGCAACAAGCATTCCTTTAATTGAAACTAGTAGGAGTGACTTGTATTTTTTTACTCTTTATCTCATCAACATGCATCATGCAATGTCATCTTTGATCGTTTTAAATCACGCAACCCTCCCTCGAATGATCACAAGTGTATTATCGGGTGACAGCAAATAAGCCGAATCTCAGCAGCATTCCTCCTCCTCTCATGCTGGCGTCCTGACACACTTGGCATTGTGAGTTTGTATTTCCCAAGCTGTAGAAAACAACTGCTTTTTTAGCAGCTTAGCACCTGTAAGAGGAGCAGGCCGAGACTTTATATACGTCAAAAAATCAAATTGCCTTGTAAGATGAAGATATTTTGCTGTTAGGTCTTGGCAAACGCTGCCAAATGAGCATTATTTCCAGGAAATTGTAAAGTGACTAATTGTGTACAAGCCTCTTGCTTTGAAAACAGATTTCCTGCTTCTCCTTTTAATGAGACGCAACGGTTATATTAAAGAGACATTTTTTCTTATCTGTAGCTGCACAACATTATAACCCTCCAAATGAAGGAAACTAGTTTGTCACGTTAAAATCAACTTCATTTTGATCCAAGACTTTTAATTCACTTTTACATTTTTTCCTTGTTGAGCAGAATCATCAGTATCATCTGTAGGCAGAGGTGTTCAAATAATATTTATGATGTGCATTTTTTTCATTATGAACTGCTGGCTGAGAATTTATTTACTCTGCAAAGAAAATGAAAATAAGATGGAAAAATTGCTTTTTTATTCAAATGTCCTGTGCCAGCTCCAGGAAGCAAATACCAAAAAAGCTGAAGAGTTGCGTGTGGCTCCTGAGCAGTTGGCTGCAGGGCTCCTGCACAAGGCGATGGAGGTATTCATAACAAATTACTGCCGCTACTGAAAAATAATTACTGTGCTCTTAAAAGCATCAAATGCTTGTGCTTCAGAAGCTCCACATGGTGAACTTGGCGGTATCTTGCAAATGAAAGATCTGCAGTTGCTGATGTGCAACACATGAAAGGAAAATCTGAGATTAGATACCGCAGAAGTACAATGATGCCTCAAGGAAACGTGTGGCTATCAGGAATGCGTCATCAAGCCCTGTTTAACACACACGGACACATTTAACCTTCAGTTCTGATTGAGCAGCGGCTCAGACGTTTCCAAGGCAATTATGACTTAAAGTCCTCATTAGCGGAAGCAGGCATGAATTTCTAAAGACCTCCCTTCATATATCACAACTACTGTTGGACAACTTTGTAATGAACTCGCACACAAACTCTGAAATGGATTCAGGTGCAACTTAATCCTGAAATGGAGACGTCCAAGGAGTGTGCATTAAAAGATTAATGAGCAGGAATTATCTGTGCTCTCTCTGCCTTTGTGACATTTGTCTTCTACCTGTAGGCCTTGTGGTCAAGTGCCCTGGGGGGAGGGGGGCACCGCCTTCTTTGAAACCTCAATAGATATTCAAAGCAGCCAATTACTGGAAAGGGCAAAGATCTGAACGTCCATTCGTCTGTGTTTTGAAATACAATTCTGTCACAAGGTGTAGCATCTGATTCCCTGATGAGCAGCACGGTTACTACCTGTGACGGTGAGACTGATGGTTTTATCAGTCTGAATAAAGATGGTGCAGATAAGATTTTTGCCCCCACAGTTGGCCTTGTTTTGAAAAAAGCAAACTACGATTTAATAAAACCAGCCGAGTTCCTCTCGCCAAAAAAAAAAGTACATTTGTCATTTGATTCACCTTCTGAGAATCCAAGAATCCACCCTTGATTCTGTAATTTTGATACATTCAAACACGAGTGGGCCACAGATTGCCATACATCCACTCTCAGCAGCACACTTATCAGTCCCGTCCCCCCCCCCCGCAAATGACTCTGAAAGCTGTGGTAGCTGCACAGCTCATCTGAAAGTTCTTTGTCGTCCCATACAAACGGGCCGTGAGCCATCGCGGACCCTTTTAACACAGAAACCCACAAGCTAAGAATAGCGGGACCAAACGGCGTCGGGCTGCGACAGTGACGGATCCGAACCCCTGGAAGTGCCTTCAGAAGGACTCGACGTGATCCCATCTTGCCGGATCTGTCAGACTCCGCTTGAACTTTGTCTTTCTATTATTTTTTTTTATATTTTTTGTGGTGGGGAACACAGTGCAGCCTGGAGCGGCTCCTGCATGGGTTTGAAGTGATGTGCTTTACCCTGACAATGACGATAAAGGGCCCGGGTTGGGGGGGATAAAAAAAAAAACAAGCACTCTGACTTGCATGGAAAGAACTCGCTGTGTATTTGAGGGTTGAGCTCTGCTTACATCGAATGGGAGTGTGAATCTTGCAGCGGTGCGACGCAACTGAGAGTAATTAATTCACGGTCCTGACGAGGACCTCATGCTTCTCTGTTGAGGTGAAGGCGTCTTCGATGGCGAAGTGAACGTTTATCTCCTCTGCATCAACGGCTTCGTGGGAGTTTTGCGGTTCTGGCCGCGGCTGCGGAGAGCTCACCAACCTCTCAAAACCGAGTGTCAGTCACGCTTGGCTCACAATGTCTATGTTTTTACGGGGAGGGGGGGAGATAAAGGCACTTTAACTTTGGCGTAATCAGACCATTTGCAGTCGTGCTTGACGGCGGGGGATTCCTGCGGTTGGAGCAGCTGTGTTATCTTTGGAGAAACTGTGCGAAAGTGAAAAGAAAAAAAATTTTTGAATGTGTTCCATTATGATTTTTTTTCTCTCTGTCTCTCTCGCTTCTATGCAGATGGTGGTCTGACTGACTGCGGGGTTCTTTATCCAATGAGTGTAATTTCCTCGGCGCAATTACATCATTGACGACAGCGAGATTGCTCGCTCGCCGGAGCTCAAGTGTGAATTAGAGGAAGGGTTCTAATCTGGAGGATTTTTTTGCTCTCTCTCTCTCTCTCTCTCTCTCTCTCTCTCTCACTCTCTCTCTCTCTCTCT
>JASSRZ010000016.1:8705852-8720411 GCA_032164315.1 Malacoctenus gilli
TCTCTCTCTCTCTCTCTCTCTCTCTCTCTCTCTCTCTCTCTCTCTCTCTCTCTCTCTCTCTCTTTCTCTCTCTGTCTCTCTCTCTCTCTCTCTCTCTCTCTCTCTCTCTCTCTCTTTTTATGCATGTAAAGCAAATATTTGCATCACAAGCAGTTGGCACAACATCCTCTTGATCAGCTGATTACCATAGTGATGAGGATCTTCAAAGGCGAAACTTTCTTCTTCGGGGGAGTTGAGCTCAGAGTTATAGGTTATAAGCTGCCGTATTGACTGTCTCTGAGGGCATGTTCTGCTCAGCGGCGGGGAAATATGGGACACTCCTCTGTTGATTCTAATGAAGTGGGGAGAAGGCAAAAGCTTACTTTTGGAACACTTTCTTTTTTTGACAGATCTCATTATCTTCTCTGAAGGTGTTTGAGGCTTCAAAAAGCAGCAGAAGCAGCAGCGAGTGGGGGAAGAGAGGGGGTGGGGGTGGGGGTGGGGGTGGGAAGGAGAGGACAAGGAGATGAAGATGGAAAATCCAGAGATGCCGCAGATTTGCGACGTGATGAACTTGATATTATAGTGATCCATTTCTTAATTACTCCTTCAGGACAGTCATTTTCCGTCTATTCCCCAGCCATAAAACATCCTCCATATGGCACCTCTGGCAAAGGGGGGGCATTATGCTGCCTCTCAACAGGCAGGCATCAGGGTGAGCTGGTTTACTGGAATGTGCTGACACCTTGCTTCTAGGAACAGTTAGAGGTTTCGGGGTAATGGGAGGGGGGAGGTGGGGGGCAGAGCGATTGGGGACTGCAAAAAAAAAAGAAAAAAGACCCCGACAAACCCACTTTTTCCTCTTATTACCACAGATGCATATTCAGATGTTGTCTAATCTTGGGATTACACTGTAAGTTGTTTATCATCAGACATCCTGTCTAGGAGGAACAGGAGGGGGGGGAAAGAGGGAGTTGTTTGAGGTGAGCCTCAGAAGGAAAAAAAAGGGTGGGGGCGGGGGGGAGGTTTTGGATGCCCTTCTGCAGTCCATTTTTGCGGTGTGTGGGGCCGGTGCCAGATATTCCTCTCCCTCTCGGATACTGCTACTCAGCACTGCAGCACTGTAGCAACAGGACACATCACCCCACCCCCTCCCCTTTAACGTGAGTGTGTGCGGGTGCGTGCGTGCTTGAATAAAAAAAATAAAAAATAAGGGAGACGTGACCCGAGCGGGGTGTCACAGAAATGAAAAATGAAGTCACAGCGTGTCAGGGCAGCGCCAACATGCAGCACTGATATTGAGATAACAAGCATGTTGCAAAGGCAGGAGGGGGGGGGGGAGAAAAAAAAGCTGTGAAAGAAATGAAGCGGCTTGGACACCCCTCAGAAGACTTTTGAATCCATTTGTTTTAAGAGGCTGCTGAAACGGTGTGGCATGCTGCCAGTGAGGAGCTCTTGTCTGTCTGTCTGTATGTGTGTGTGTGTGAGGGAGAGAGAGAGAGAGAGAGAGAGAGAGAGAGAGAGAGAGATTCATCACCAGTGTTTCCAATTTATCAGATGAGTATTTCCAAGCTGAGAACACCACATTTCCCAAAAGTCTTGCTCTTAATATCTGGAGCAAAACTTGTGAAAATTTGATTGGCTGCGGGAAAAAAATTGACCGTTATGCTTCCGGCCAAAAGGTCGTGCAGTGCTTCGCTTGTGTGGTGGAGAGACGTTTGGCAGCACCCCCCCCCCCCCTCGCTCCTGCTGCACTAAGGGCTTTTTGTTTTTCATCCTGCAACAATCTCTCTGAGTCACCTCGTTCATACCGGATCACATTCATATTGTATACGGGCGCCGCATACGTTGGGGCATCGCCTACAACTGTTGTTGCAGCAGGCATCCTGTATGCAGTATGTATATATCTCATCTAAAAGCGAGCCTGTATGTACAGTCCGCAGTCCTGAATAATAAATGACATCCACCACAAAAGGAGGTTTCTCCTGCACTGCTGAATTAAGCATGATTGATCCGCATATTGCCAACGCAACTATAGGAGCCACTCCAACGCCATCCATATCAATTGATTCTCCTCAGTATCGGCTCAGCAGGTGTAAAATAGGATTCCGCATAGGTGCAAGGGCCTTGTTGCTGGATAAGCACTTAAAAAGGCACAGGCCATTAAGCTGTGTGCCGGATTCACCGAGTGGGAAGCTGCTCCGTGACATCACGCGGCCAAAGAGGGATGGCTTAATTAAACTTTCATCCGACAAATATTCATGCGCGTTTAATGATCCCGAATCACTTCATTCCACATGAATTATGAATATTAATGAGTGGAGGGAAGGGCAGCAGGAAGATGTGTTGTGTGTATACATACAGAGCCCGGAGGAAAGGCTGGTGTTAAAAGGGGACGTGTCCGGCCACCAGTCAATGATTTCACAGTCTCTCTCTCGCCCCCAGGCCACAGGTCATGATTGGAGTGTGCGCACGCGCCTGCGTGCGCGCGCACGTGTGTGTGTGTGTGTGTGTGTGTGTGTGTGTGTGTGTGTGGCCCCTTTTTACACAACAAGAGCCTTGAGTGGACATAAGAGTTCAACCGTATCTGACCAGACGAGGCGTGGCTGGTCAGGGCCTATCTCAGAGGTCCGGCCCTGTCAGCTAAACCCCCACCCCCCACCCCACCCACCCCACTCTCCGCCTCGGGCAAATGCTCACTTGTTAGTGTCTTGCCCGTGAGCGTCGCTCTCATTTTGTCATGCTTTTCTATCCACCGCAATTAATTACATGCAGACTAGGTCAGAACCTATATAACTGGTACAGAGTGAGGGGTTTTCAAGGGGGTCTTGTTCAGAATACAAAAGATGAATGAATATACAATCACATCTTAGCCTTTCATTATGGGATTTAAGTTTTATGTCAACTAAATACATGAAAGAATTTTGATTGTTTCTATTGTAAGCAACAACTTTTATTGGGATAAAAAGAAAAAAAAGAATATGTCTCCCTGTTAATGCTTTGAATAGCACTTTAGAGAAATGTTTTCATCATCTTCCATCCTGAAGTTCCCTTGTTTCTTTCTTTTCTTGATAATTACAGGAAGCAACACGATGACAGAAAGACTATTTTCCCACAGAATAGGCCTTTCACTCATCTCTTGTGCTGAAAATGCTCCAGCATGACGTCCTGACCTTGGCCAAAACATCTACCAACACATAAACCTACAAAACCTCGCCACTGATGAACTGACAGAATCCTGTAGGGTTTGTTTGTTTTTTTCACAAGTTGCTATGGTGAAATGGCACAATATGGCAAGAAATACTTGTTTGTGTTGTGTTCTTTTTCTTTGGTATTTTGCAAGCAGCCTGCAGAAATAAAAGCCCTCTGTGGCAAACAAAAAAAACCCCACCATGTACATAATTAGACCAATGCTGCCCTCTACTGCCAATCTCCCGACACGTGGCTCAAAATGAGGGGGAAATAATTACCTTTTCCTCTATTCTGTACTTTGTAATCAAATAAATGATAAATGGAGGAAATTAAATCGCATTATATCCTTCAGTGTTACAAATAATCAAACTACTGTAGATAAGAGCTGCATCTGCATTATTGTTAACTTGAATAACCTTTTTTTCCTCCACTCATTTCAAACTTTATCACGTCACACTTGAATACCTCCTCCCTGAATTCCTTCCAAAAGTTGTCAATAAAAAAGGGGGGAGGGTGGGGATGCATAAAATGGGGTAGAGGTGTGTGTGTGTGTGGGGGGGGGGGATTGATGTATTGCTCAATGGCAAGCGACCCAAAATAGATTCAAGGGCTTTAGTCATCAAGTAGTGTACTGTACTGCACAGGTGTGGTTTTATGGTTTTGGCTCTTTTTTTTTTTTTACTGCCTCCGTTGCAATCTTGCAGCGTTTTAAATCATAAGCATTTTGTATGGGGAGGGGGGGGTGCCTTCACGCCCCATACATCAAGCGTTAACAGCCACGCACAACTCTGCAGATCCCACAAGATGTGACGACAGCAAAGAGTTGAGCGTTAAACGGCAGTGTTTATCGCCACATAAATGATGGAAACTCCACGCCGCATTGGAATATGCAAGTTGCAAGAGCACATCCTCTCTGGAGGAGGCTGTGTGCAGTTCACTGTGTGTTCAGACACAAAGAGAGATGAATGATTTGGGAATATAGCCATACATTGTTTCTCCTGTGCCACCCCTGTTTTCCTTCCCCACTTAAAACTGACCACGCCTGAATCGATGAGGATGTTTGCCAGCCATGAAGGAGAACCTCACGGCAGTTCAAACCAGTCTAATGAGAATGGAGGGCAGACGCTGAGAACCGTCCATCCAATTAGAATAAGGGAGAGCCTCTTATGCCGTTCACTTGTCCTTCACACTTAATGCTGCCACGAGATTCACAACTGATTGGTTGGTGGTCAGTTCGCTTGAGGACACTCACCCACTCAGTGTGAGATAAGGCTGGAAGACAGACAGCTGCAGCAGGAGCTGCTGGTTTCTTGTCATCATATCGCAACCAGTATTCAGAAAGGTGGATTTCAATGAACAAAAAATAGGAAGTAATAAAGTATATTGACCAAGTGAAAGTACCCCCAAAACAAAGTTTTCAGAGAAGAAGGTACTTCTATGTGTTAAAAAAGCAAAAAAAACCCCAACCAAAACACACTAGTCATTAATGTGCGCTGTTTGTTTGCCTTTTTTGGGTCCGACATGCTTATTTTCGGTGCTGAGAGTTGCACGTTTCAATAAATGAATGACACTTACATGGTGTTCATGTTCTTACTTCTATTCTTACTCTGCCAAGCTCAGCAGTCTGCAATAAAAAGAAACACACACGCACACGCATGCACGCATGCATGCACTGACAGTGTCCCTGTCTATTTGTGTTTGCAGCAACGCCTTGGGACCCCCACAGCCCCCCCTTTGTTATGAGGTACAACATACGTCTGTTTGAATGTTCAAACTTTCCTCTTGAATATTTACTTTCAAAAGAGACAAGATGGATATTTTTTTGATGATGTATTTTATTGTAGCCAAAGAAAAGAGGTTATATTGACAGAGGCTGGTGAGGGCAGGGTGAAGTTAGGAGGAGAGGAGGCAGACTTATTCCGCCACCTTTGCCCTCTCCTCCTTCTCTGCCGACTATGTCCACCTTGAGGAGTAACAGCTCCTTCTGGTACTCTTCCCTTGGGCCTTGGCTATTGCAGCCATTCTCCTCTCCTGAGCCTCCTGGTGGTACCTCAGCTCCTCCAGGCAGAAGCGTTCCCTCTCCTCCAGCTCCTTGGCGGTGAATTGAGGAGGTTCCCGCATGGAGGTCGACTCCTGTTGCAGGGCTGGGGACCCATTAGCCCTCTTCTGGGAGCCTTTGGCTTATGCGGCCATCCTCCTCTCCTGAGCCTCCTGGTGATACCTCAGCTCCTCCTGGCAAAAGCGTTCCCTCTCCTCCAGCTCCTTGGGGGTGAATTGAGGAGGTTCCCGCTTGGAGGTCGACTCCCGTTTCAGGGCTGTGGCCCCGTTATGCTGGTCCTTCACAGCCCTGACCTCTGGCAGGACCTGGGAGGCTGGCACCTGCTGGTCATCGGTGACAGCATCCTTTGCTCCGTCCATGGTGGTTTTTGGGCTGGCACTCTCCATTTTCAGCTGGTGCAGAGCGCTGGAGAAAACTTTGGCCTGTGTAGAGACGTTGTTGACTGGTCTCTGACTGGCCTGTTTGTCAGCACACAGCCTTTGCTGCCACTGACCCCAGTGCTCTGCCCACTGCCGGTCGATCGTAAGCAGCTTTTGCTTGAGCTCCAGCACTGGAAAATAAAGGACAGAGCAAATGTGAGATGGAAACACTAAACTAAGCACAGTAAATGACCTCCCGCTGGGAACATAGCGTGACGGAGGACAGAAGGGAAAGACAGGGAACAGAGCGAGAGCTGAAAGCGTTGTTCGTAATTGTAACTTGTCTGAAGGCTCACATCAGGGGAAACAGGCAAAGGGAAAGACAGGGAACAGAGCGAGAGCCGAAAGCGTCGTCGTTCGTAATTTGTCAGTCTATGTTAATTGTGCCAAGGTGGGTTTTCTTTTTGCATTCACTGCAACGTCCCCTGTAGGGTCCGTGGAAACGGGTTCCTTTCTTTTCCACCATATCTCCTAATCTGTCTTTTCTACCATGTATCTGCGGATGGAGTGCCTTGCATGGCTGCTGAACATCCACCTGTCCTGTATGTCATGTTTCTATTTGTTTGTAACCTTGGACAGGTCAAAAAGCAATCTCGTTGTTCCAGTGCACTGGTCCAATGACAACAAAGCAATTTATTCATTCATTCATTCACACCACAGTTGTCCCTACTGTGCTTTTGGAATGGTTGATCATTCTTGTGGTTTTGGAAACTAAACTGAACTTATCAAACCAACTGACAAACTGAATAAAAAGATGAAGAAAAAGTCATTTAAAAAATCTTCGATTGTACATCTTTGGTGATAGCAAATAATTCAAATATACAGCTGGCTAAAATGACAATTGCAATACAAAATTGAACCCTTGACAGTTGCACTTACTTACGTATTTGCTGATAAATAAAAAATGCTGAAAAGGTAACAATCCATGCATGTTCAGGGAGAACATGTAAATTCTACACAGAAGGGCCCCACCTTGGCGTATGCCCGGGGGCCATTGTGCTGTGAGGCAAGAGCACTAACCACCACACCACTGTGCAGCTCTTGTAGCGAAAACCACTTCAATAATTTCTGCAATCCTGTCCAAAATTTCGTCTAGGAGTGGCCTTTTCCTTTAAGGAAAAAAAAACAGGCCAGGCGATTGCATTGACGCCCTACATCGTTGGTGAAAAAGCAGTGATGTTGCGCTGGCGCAAACCGTGATTGGTTGGAATACATGTAAATAACATGAAATATGATAAGTTTCTCTTGTTTTTTCATTTATTTATCATTAAATAATCCTTTAGAGACTAAAGGAAAAGTAATTTGCTTTTGGTTAAAGTATTGACGCATTTAAACAGACACTACCATGACGTAACTTCCACTTCCGGTTGTCTTGGCCTTCCGGTATCGATACGGCTGCTTCGCTGTGTTTTTCCTCTCCGACGTGAGGAGCAAGGTTGCTAAGGAAAGCTAAACATCTGCACACTTACAATGGGAATCGAGGAGGAAGCTGACCGGACGCTCTTCATAAGGAACTTGGACTCACGAGTGACGGAGGAGCTTTTGTTCGAGTTGTTTTTACAGGTATTGTTTTTGTCCACGGCGGCGGATGTTAACAGTCGTCCAGCTAGCCGTTGCTAATGATAACACTCAGAAATTGCTCGAATTGCGGTTGTGGAGAAATACTTCGTGAAAATAAATATTTGTAGATGCGTATGTATGTTTGCAGTGTTTTTCATATTTCTATTGTCCTGTTTTTTAAAAATTATTCTGTGCTAGTGACGCCGACTTTTGTCATATTGGTGGTGTCTGTTTCAGGGAGGACCTCTCATCAAAACAAAGATCCCGAAAGACACGGACGGAAAGCAGAAGTCGTTTGGTTTCGCCGTTTACAAACATGAAGTATCCGTGCCTTACGCCATGCAGCTGCTCAACGGGACCAGGCTGTACGGGAAAAACATCCACGTGCAGTTTCGATCAGGCGAGTTGCTGTTGCAGATACATGGACAAATGACTCCCAACATTACAAATCAGTTTCCTTTTTAACCGGTGGGCATATGAAGCCATGGCGTTAGTTCGTCCCAGGCCAGAGGCGGTCGTTAGTTCACCACTTTGGGTGCTTTCTCCATTGGTCTTCGTGGAGAGATCCTTTTCTCTGATTGAGTCACATCAAAACAAACGCGACACCAATCATGGCATCCGCAGACTTGCATTTAAAAACATGCACCTTTTCCTCTGATGTATTGTTCAGAGCAATCTCTGCCTAACAAAAGCTGATAAGATCGAAACAGTTTTTTCTTGCCAATATGATGTGGTGTTTGTTAGACCACATTAACTCTGCTCCCTATTTGTTTTGTAATAGAAGAAGATATTTCAGGGGTTTGTGAATGCAACACAAGCCTTCTTACTGCTTGGAACCTCATGTCTTTGTTTTCAAATATCTCCCCTGTGTTTTTTTTACACCACCCTAAATTGAGATGCTGCTGTTGGAACAGTGAGAGTTCCTGTCTTCAGCACCTCAGTTTCTGCACGACTGTTGATTTGTGTTGCATGCACTGTGTTTGTCAGTTCCATTGTTTCTAAACAGATACATGGTGTTGTCGTCTTTTAGGTAGCAGTCATGGCAACAGTCCAGGAAACTCGCAAAATTCAAGTCCTGCAAATACGCCCAACCCTCATGGCCAGAGGTAAGAATGCGTCTGCATGCTTGATGGTGTTGTGAATCATTCTGCTCATGTGGAGGGAAATTGTGTCATTTTCAGAATATGCTGAAATCTTTTCCTTTTTTGTTGAAACAATTTAAGTGATTTCTGGTATTTTTCGCATCCTCAACTAGTGACAATGATCAAAGTCTTTGCATGCAACTTATTCTATAATTTATGGTAATCGTCATGTGAGCTGCTCATTTCAAAGGGATCCTTTCGATCCAGGTTGTCAGCGTGAGGCTGGTGTAACTTTCGCAGGCTCGATAAAGAGGGGGAAAAAAAGGTTTGCATGCAAACTGAACTATGGGCCGATGGCACTTGGCTGTGTGGTCCTGATTTGCTGATCAGTGTGCTCAGAATTGGTCAGCGTCAGTCAGCTGTTCAGGCAAACTCCGTTCCTCACTGAGAAGAAAAACTCAAAATAGTTATTCCCTTACGAAACAGTGTTTTACAACTTTGTACTCAATGGATCATTTTTTCTAACTCCAAATATTTGGAATTTCTCAAACATTATAAATGACATGCACTCAAAAAGTTTGTGGGCTACTGTGTCAAGCTGAACATACGGTGTTTCAGAAGACACAGTATATTAAATGACCAGGAGCTCAGCAATATGTAGTTCCGCGAGTCGACACTAGATGCTAGGTGAGTCACTTTATTGCCTGAGACGGCTGGAGGACTGAGTCTGTTAAACAGGACTAAAGTTTGGACTGCTGAAAAAGTCACATTCGTAAACAGTGGAGCAGCAGTGGACTTTTTTGCTGCTTTAAAAAAAAAAAAAAGTTCTCAATAACTGAATTTCAGGATGTGGACAAATAAGTCACAAGGCCAGAAGTACAGTCAGAGGTGTAATTGTCGTAATAAGCTTCCAAACCCCCATGGAGCACTCATGAACATTATTTTTAGTGCTGATGAGGTTCTCATATAATCCTCCTCTTTCCTAGTTGCTCGTTTGGTTTTCCAGCGCTCGGCTGCCGTCAGTAC
Source organism: Malacoctenus gilli (assembly GCA_032164315.1). NCBI lineage: Eukaryota > Metazoa > Chordata > Actinopteri > Blenniiformes > Labrisomidae > Malacoctenus > Malacoctenus gilli. The sequence goes on from JASSRZ010000016.1 coordinate 8,715,170, forward strand.
TCTAGAAATTGATCTCTGGCAAAGAGCTGTGGCATTAAACACGATTTGTCTGGCCCCTCTTTGCACATATAGGGGGAGTGAGCGAGCAAGCCTTTCCATGGCGCTTGCCAATTTGTTTAGCAGAAATGGCTGTTTTGGGCATTTAAGGGGGAAAAAAAACTTGGAAACCGTTGGCTCTGGATTTTAATTTACGACTCCAATGTACATACGGTTTGGCTACAAGTTCGTTCTGTGGTGCTGAAGTTACAGCAGGGCAATATGTCTTTTCACCGGCCCTTTTCTATTCACAATGGTAATGGTTCCACTGCGTGTCTTGTGGTGTTCGGTCAGGACAATAATACCCACACGCTTTATTCAGCTCTGTCCTGCAATAAAGGCAAACGCCTGAGTGGAATTAATAATTAATTTTAAAAAGGGGGTAAAAAGCAATATGACGTGAACCCGCGAGACGATGAGGTCAAAAAGCAGAATTGTCCTCAATTGGCCTCAAAACGGTGTCGCTTGTCGCCCGCGATCAAACTCTTCTCTGGAAATCCGAAGCGCTTTGTAATTCAACAGCTGCATCTTTGTTACAACTGGAGGAGGAAAAAACCCTATCGATGTATTTACAATATTCAGTATAAAGTTAAATGTTCTGTTTGAAGGGAAACTTAAAGGAAGCATGAGTTGTGGTGGCACAGTCAGGGAACTAATGCGTGAAAATACAACCCTTTACCAAAGAAACGCTGCCAACAGAAGTTTCTTGTCGACTGGAAAAATGCCAAATGATCACAGCGAGGTCAAACGTACACTTTGTTGCTTGAGTAAAGTTGCCGTTTTCAAGGAGTTGTGTGAAGCGCCACGATCTCTGAGGGAAAGCGCGATGAACACGTCCGTCAGCGCCAGTGACGAGACCGAGCTGACAGATCCTGTTCGGAGAGGCTGCAGTCACCTCGTGTGCTTCAGTGAGCTGTTTATGGTGGCAGCGAGTGCAAAGAAATAGGACCATCCTCTCACTCATCCGTCCTTATCCAAGCTGTTGAAGTAGTGTCCCATGACAACAACAGATAAACATTGATGGATACAGAGAACGAAAGTGGAGGGGAAAAAAAACAAGACATTGACCCGAGTTCATTGCTGCTGCTTTATAAGGGAAAAAAAGGAGCTAAAATTTGATGTTTTTTTGTTTCTCTCTCTTTTAGGACGCCCGTCCAGTTCAGCTCTCCGCCGTACACTCCTTCGGCACAAATGCACAGGTCCTTTGGAACCTCTGACAGTCTGCAGAAAAACATCGTGGTAACCATTTCTTCAGTTTCTTTGTGTGACCTCATCAAAGTCATCTCCATCGTCTGAAACGCATAAAAAAAGCTGACCTTTCCTTTTTGCTTTCTTTTTCTTCTTCCTCCAGACGAACAACATGATGTTGCAGCTCCACATGCAGCAGCTCACGCAGCTTAACGACGGCTTCCCAAAATCCCCGCAGCAGCAGTCCCCCGGGGGCAGGCGCGGGCGCGGCGGCCCCAGGCAGCACGACGGCACCCCATATCGCCACGCGCCCCACGCGAACAGCGGCAGGAGCCAGCGGTACGGTGGGGACGAGCCCGGCCGTCATCACCAGCAGCACGGCCACGACCGGGACGGCTACCACCACCAGAACGACAGGAGCGGCGGCCGTCACTACGACAACAGAGGGGGCAACAGACACTACGACGACAGGGGGAGCAACAGCCGCGGCTACCAAGACGGTCGATGGCGGCGATACTGAGACGATTCTCGCAAGGACAATTTCCAACCAATCGATTACGTTGACAGTTATTTGTATACTCAGGTTTCGAGCACAGGTCTCCCGGTTTTGGAAATTTAATACGTCATGCCTTAGAGCCCGATTTTTTTTATTTTTAAGGAGTTTTAAAGTTGTGTAGTACGATCACCGGGGATTTTCCTCGACATGTCTTGCGAACATTTTGCGAGGTGGAATCGTGCCAGCCGTCACTCCAGCAGATCTGATAGGTGTTCATTTTTGGAAAAAGACAAAAGAGCTGGGATATGTTTTTATAGTATGCAATTCATTGTTAAACGGTGCTCCCTGTTTTTCACACAAATTTTTCAGGTACTTGGCAAAAAAAAACAACAAACAACAATAATTTTCAGCTCAAGATTTCACCAGCGAAACTTTTATTGCGACGGAGCACCGAAAAACCTTTCTTATCGTTTGATTTGTAAACTTTGCTCGTTGTGGGTGGAGAAAAAAAAGGCTTTGTTTTTTAATTGTGATCCGTACAGATAAACCATTTTAAAATGAATGTTTTCACTCTGAACTTGCTGTCCTGTGATCCTTTTTGTGCACTCTTTCATGTGGCCGCCACACAAATTCCCGGGGCCTTGGCCGGGCACCAGGAATGCTATTTGCAGCTCTTTGTGCATGCGGGCCCAGTTAACTAAGTAAGCTATTGTATGTTGATGCGACATGCTGTAATGCCTGCACACATGGCCTTATCTGCACCTATAAATGGCCCCGTGTAAACCAATACGCTTGTGCGGCGGGTCGCGGAGTAATCTACAGGTGGCGCCACACACACATCCTTTTATTGAATCAATTAAAAGGCGGCAAATATAACCGCGCCACATGATCGGCTCCCTGTTTGACCTTTTTCTCTATTTAGGACGCTTTCATGTCTTCTCGTCTCTTGACAACGTGCAATCATGTCCCTTTGTCTACACCCCCCCCCCCCCCCCATGATCTTCACAGTGCTGATTGAACGCTCCAGCTCCTGCTCGAGTTTTTTTGCACGTGTGAGAGGAGTTGAGGCCATTGTCCCCCTACCCCGCCCCCTCCCGTCCAGAATTAGCAGCGCTTTGATCCTAGACGTGTCGCGTTGCAATCAGGCCTTTCATTATGCGGCCTCTGTTTCGGGACTCGCCTCCGACAAAGTGGCGATCAAATCCCTTAATGTCCGCGCCGAGGTCATAATCTACCCTTCCGAAAGTGCTTACGGCTCCGGCAGCAAGCGGCGGCTCTCCACCCCCCAGCGCCATATCGACGACTACACCCCCCCCTACTTTCCAATAAATCTGCCGGTGTCCAAAAGCGGCGGATGCATTTGCACTCTCCCGTTCTAAGCTCCACGTCTTGCCCGTAATCTGCCCCGGTGTCTGATTGCATCCCGATGCTCCCAAATCGCTCTAATAGAGAGTATCCTCCGCTCGGTGTCAGTACTCGGAAGGCCCCCTTATTATCGTCGCGGCGCTGCTGGCCGGGGCGCAGCTCCTTTTAATTGGTTGATCCGGCTGGCGTCTCCAGCCCTGGAGCGGCCGGATTAGCCGAGGCCACTCCGGTAGCCCGCTGCTGTGTGGACTTATATAGAAGCGTGTCTCCTGAAATGATCCAATTCCAAACACCCGGAGACCCTCCCTCGCTCCCCCCCCCCCCCCGCACCCCCACCCCCACAGCCTTCACGGGGTCTACTGCGCGACCCAAAAAAACCCGCAAGACACAATGATGCCCGTCCGGCGGCGGTGGTGGGAGCCTGGTTTAACCGGCCTCACCTGCAGCTTCTGTGTTTTATTGCATCCCAGTCACCCAATAAACAGGGGAAATATTACTTTGGAATAGATTAGGTGAGGTCACAAGAGAAGGATTTTTTTGAAAAAATTTGTTAGAATTAAAAAAAAGGCAAACGAATCTTTATCAAAAGCCAAACATGATGTTTTTTATTGTGAGCGGGCACACAATGACCAAAGTTATAAAACAGAGTAAATGGCTCAGCTCGGCTGCAGTTGTTCTCTTCTCTTTGATCAAGCCATCAAACCTCCCACAAAAGAAGCCTGGCGTGTGTGTGTGTGTGTGTGGGTGTGTGTGTGTGTGTGTGTGTGTGTGTGTGTGTGTGTGTGTGTGTGTGAGAGAGAGAGAGAGAGAGAGAGAGAGAGAGAGAGAGTGTGTCTGCGTGAGTGTGCTTGTGTGTGTTTTTTTCTCCGTGCACAGCGCCCATATTTCCTCCTCCATAATCCTGCACAACTCTTAACACCGCAGCTCTCGAAAGCGCCACAAGCCGCCGGCGGGGTGAATGTATTTCCAAGGTGGATGATGATGATAATTTCCTCCGCCGGAGAGCCACTTTCCTAACTTTTGCCCGTCCAACCGTTTAAACCCGAAAGAAAACCGGGGCACCGCCACGAATAATGTTACTCTATTGTTAAAGGAAATTAAATAAAAATAATGTCTGGCGCTTCTTGAAATTTAGAGTACAAAAAAGACTGGAATGAGAAACGCCAGTAAGCTCAGTAAATATAGTGGACACGAATTTTTCGAATGAGTTTAGATCGAAAGCATATTGTGTGTATTTAATTTAGCGAGCCTTTAACAACTTTTAAAGCTTTTAGTAACACGTGGCCTTGAAAACTTGTTTTTTCATAGCTTACTAATTCTTCACTGTTTATGGCGCTAATTCTCAATAATAATAATAATAATAATAATAATAATAATAATAATAATAATAATAATAATAATAATAATAATGGTTGTCAGAACAGAACTCATGATTGTAGTTGTCAATAATAATTTTCAAACACACACTACTCTCCATAGTTTTCACTTTATTTTATTGAAAAGGTAGTTGGGTTTTTGTTTTTTGGGTTTTTTTTTTAGCTTCAATCCCTTCAAGTGTTTGTTCTCCTGTAATCCGTTTCAACTTTGCTAATATGAGTCAGGAGCGAAGGTGAAAGAATACTTTATTCACTCACTCATTTAGTAACGTTTGCTCCAAATAGGCTCATTGCATTGAAAAGATTTCAAAGAAATTATAACGATTCAAGTTTTTGCAAACCAATCCAAAATGAAGTGAATCGGTTGTAACGTGCGTTTATTCGCCACTAAATATATTTTATTCCAACGAAAGTGAGAGAAGCGCATCGAGTTCTAGTTTGCTGAAGGCGAAGAACTCACTGAATGAGAGAGGTCAAGTTAAAACTGCCGTAGGCTAATAAATTAAACTGGTTATAGGTCTGGTTTTATGTGTCAGAAATCGTCCGACTGAGAAGTTAAAGAAAACTTTGAACGGGGTTAAAATGAGAGGGCCAAAACGAAGTCCGTCACAGGGACAAACGAGCGTGACAAGGTGGAGTTAGGGAGGAGGTCAAGTGGATGTTCAACATAAAACTGTATATTTTGTGTGCGTGTGTGCGTGTGTGCGAGAGCGAGCGAGCGAGAGAGAGAGAGAGAGAGAGAGAGAGAGAGAGAGAGAGAGAGAGAGAGAGAGAGAGAGAG
>JASSRZ010000016.1:8730736-8744573 GCA_032164315.1 Malacoctenus gilli
CACACACACACACACACACACACACACACACACACACACACACACACACACACACACACACACACACGCACGCAGGCTCTTTACATAAGGTACAAGACTTTGTAGGAGGCTCCCAGCAAAATGTGGGGGATTTTCGGTCACTGCTTTTTACATTTCCCCCACGGCCCTTTTTGCTATCTCGCCTTCCACTCTCACCATCAAATACAAAGTCAGTTCCTCTCCCTCTGGGGGGGCGGTGGACACAAGAAATCCTCCGTCTGACTGACTTGTAAAGGTCTCGAGAAGAGCAGGGAATAGGAAATCTCCTTGAACCACCGGACGCCCACCCCCCATCCAAAAAATAAACCCGATAACCACTCCTTTGCTTCTTTGTTCGTTTTATCTGTCCCTTCCTGAGGTTTCCCGTTACACACCAAAAAATAGCCGCATTCGTCACGGATTACCACATGTGGTGGATGCATTCAGTATTTCTCGCCGCAGCCCAATCATCCAGCCACAAAGTGCCGTGATTGGATTACTCGAACTCTATACATATGTTTCCGACAGCTTCCTGCAGGTGCGCGGTGTCACACCGGGGGATCATCTTTGAAGTGGCACGCGAAGGCGGAGTGGAGGGGTGGAAGTGTGGGTCTTATACTGCACTTTAGGTCTGGAGAGCCCACGAGATGTTAGCACGACATGACACGACCACAATCTGCAGCAACTCCGCGTTCGTGATGAGATGCGCTAAAACGTCGACATCGGCACTTCGGGTTGCCCCCCCCCCTCTCTAAACCCCGCCTCCTTGTTTTGTTTTGTGACCCCCGCAGGTTAGACCTGGCACAGTCGCTCGGCCTCACGCAGCTGCAGGTGAAGACCTGGTATCAAAACAGGCGCATGAAGTGGAAGAAAATGGTGAGTGATGTAAGGACAACATGCATAAACTTTCCTCCCGCTCAAGCTTCTCTTCCATGTTTTTGCATCTCTGAAGAAGCGGCTCCAGTACATCTCCTTTAAACATTTGCTGCTCTGTGTGAACTCCTGGTTTTCTATCAAATAACAAGAAAAATAAAAGAAAACTTTGTTTTGCTCACAACAAATAAAGATTTGCTCCTTATTTCTATGACTCCAAATGAAAGTACTCAACATAAGAGACGATAAAATGGTTGTTTCCAACTGTATTGCTTCAATTTGACTGCTGACCATTGTGTAGCATGTTTCATGATGGATGGAGGTGGATGTTGGCTACTTTAATAAAGAGAGAGGCTGAAGTAGCACAATCTGGCAGGAAGAGAGGGTGTGGAGAGGCAAAGTGTGGCGTGAGTGATGATGACAGCGAAGAGAGCAAACACTTATGTAGGGAGGGTCAACAACTGGGAGAACAAAAACGACCTGAAATCGTCCAAGATAAATGAGTGCACGAGGTGCAGCCAGCAGCAATAAGTCTCCCCTTAATGACTATAATAGAAAAGCGTTGCCTTTGACTCCTGCTGTCATCTATTACCAGAGCGGTCCACTCACGCCGTCTGCGTGCTCTCCCCAGGTGCTCAAAGGGGGTCACGAGGCCCCGACCAAGCCCAAGGGGAGACCCAAGAAGAACTCCATTCCCACCACGGAGGAGATCGAAGCAGAGGAGCGCAGGTTGAAGCTGGAGGAGGAGGAGAGGATGAGGAGGGCGGGCGAGGAAGCGGCGCTGGCTCACCCTGGGGAAGAGGCATCTCAGCGGAACCCTCAGGACCTCGGCGCGGACGCCCCCGCCGCCCCCGCTGCGGAGGGACCCGAGCGCGAGCTGCCGCTCCCCGTGTCAGAAAGTCACGCAGCCAGCTAAGCCAGAAGCAACCAAAGACTAATCTCAGCCTGAAAACAAGTAGTGCCTCAGGATCACTGTAAAGAAAGAAAAAAATCCCGCACACAGCTTGTGCGGTCTTCAGAGCAACTTTTGCTTAAGCAGTTTGGATGCACGTCAGTGACCTCCAGCCTTTAACCAGTGTAGCCTTGTCATTCTTTCCACCCCCCCCCTCCCCTGCTGCAGCGTACAAAGAGCTAACATCCATTCACACTGATCGCACTGAGGTCCGTGTGTAAACGAGCATAAATTTTGCCAAATAAAAAGCCGAGCCTTAATCACTTCAGAGCAAGATGCATCCAGTTTTTGGGTGCGTTCCTGAACCAAGGAGGGTCCCACACACAACCCTCAGTCCCCAAAAGCCCCCCCCCCCCCCAACAAAAAGATCAAATATCTGCCTTACCGTAGTTTTTTTATGTATGTTTGTATTATGAATCACTTCACTGCCAAAAAAAACCCCAACAACCTTGTCCTAAGAAACGGCTGCAGTGCCTTGTTGGTCTCAGAGGAAAGCTTCACAAGTGTTGATAAAATACCAATAAAATGCAGTATATTTTTTACGGTTGTTTCTGAGTATAAGTGCCATGTTTGGAGGAAAAAAACAAAGGGAATGTTGAAGAGATTTAATGTGCAACAGTGAGGCACCAATGTGTTGTTTTCAAAGCTAAACAAAACTGATCTTCTGTCAAGCCATGCACTGTACCATACTGTAGAAAGATGTATAAAGTATAAGATATATGGTTTTCTTTTGGATATATAATGTGTAAAACTGTATTTTTAGCTGCTGTTTTGAATTGGATTAAGTTAGTTTCTCTGTGTTTAGGCTGTTCCTTTTTTTTTTTTTGGTAATTCTCCCTCTTTAACGAGTGACTTTCCGCCGCGAGGGCATTATGGGACTCTAAAGCTGTCGAGAGTCATGGGGGGGGGGGGCGATAAATCTTTGACCGTGCCAGTGATACACAAGAAATGTCGAACATTCAGAGACTCGTTTTTTTTTCCTGTCCTCGGGCTTCGCGATGCGCACCCCAAACGGTATGTTCAACCTGCATTAACATCACGCCGCCTCCAGCCGCCCGGTGGCGACTTTAACACCCGGCTCTTCGTCCCCCTCAAAGATTTGTAACAATGAAAGTGTGTCACTTTTTCTTTTTTTCCCCAAGTATACAGATTTATTTTTATTTGTTTGTTCGTCATTGTTTCATATGAGAAGTGCAGTATTTTTCTGATGTACATAATAATAATATTGCCTGTTTGGTAAGCTTGTTTGCTGTTTTTTTTTAGGTTTATGTCAAATTATTTTTACTATATACAAGTGTGTGTTTATGTATTTAAATACACTTAATAAAATAGTTACCATTTAATTGTGTGGTGTCATTGTTGATGCGTCTGTGTGCTGTTTTCTCATGATTTTCTCACCCTGGGAATACACATTAAATGAGTTCCACAGTGATGCAGGTTTTTAAGTAGAAACAGCCTGAAACAAACTGAAATCTACGGACAGAAAGCTCCCATGCAACTTCTCTCATGCACTGCCACGTCACGTCAGGTGTGTGTAAATCAAGCCGTTACAGTAGCCTGGCAGCTTGCAGTTCGAGCAGATCCATTACCGATGGAGCTTTTGAGGATGTATTAACCGTAGTCAGAGTTCACCATAAATCATGTCGCAGGGAACAAAGCGTTTAAGCACTCCTTGTTTTGGCATTCATCATCTTTATCTACAGCGAACAAGATGGCCTGCAGTGCACCCGAGGGCTCCTCGCTGCTCCTTAGTCAGTGATGAACTGGAACGTGGATTTGTTTCTTTTTTTTGTGGCTGATGCCGGACACGGATGATTTCTAAAGCAAACACGGGTTAGCGTTGAGTAATGCGGACTGTGCCTTAACGCCTTGTGTAAACACTCTCAGCGTGTTTCTGGAGTTTACCAGCAGAAATCTCTCCATACTTCTTAGAAGGGTGGAGGGCAAATCTCAGCGAACGATAATCGGAGCCACTTCCAACACCATTGGGGTGGTGCAACCGATGTCCCACATCACTGCGCTGAGGCCCGTCGTGTGCATGGAAACATAACTTTTCTCACTATGATGTTGTTGGACAGCATCTGTTTATTCTAAGCTCAAGCCACGTCTCAGGAGCATTCACACAACTAAACACCTAACAAAAGGATTTTTTAAAAACTAATGGTTTCCTTGCATTTTTTTCTTAGGAAGGTGTTTTTTATTACAAGAATTTAACAGAGACTTTGCTTTGTTGTTTGCTCTGTTTCTAAATCTCAACAGGACAAAGTTGTGTTGTTCATGGTTGCAAACATTGTTCATCTTGTGACTTTTTGAATTCATTTCCACAGTTACTGTTTCCTACAACAACAGCTTAATTAAAAAGAGAAAAAAGAAACATTGACTTTTGTTACTTGCGGGGTTGGTTTAAATTTAGCTGTGACTCAGCGTCACCACCTGCTTTAAATCAAGATGAGGCTGATAACAGCGGTGCATCTGCGTTAATTGCAGGGAATGAGTTGCAAAGCCTCTCCTATTAAACAGCAGGCCCTGGCTGGCAGGCGGGCGGACGGGCAGGCCAGCAGGCAGGCAGACAGGCAGGCAGGCAGGCAGGCGGGCAGGCGGGCAGGCGGGCAGGTACAGCAGGAGGCTCTCTGGAGCCACACTCTGCAAGCCTGCACAGGCTGAGCAGCTCCTCCGGGCTAATTGTTGTGTGGCGAGGTAAGAACGACTTCCAGAAACGGCCCCGCGGTGAGACACTGGCGGCCTAATTGGAGAACCTGTTATTTTCTCACAGGTCCAAGTTCAGCTGCAGGTCACTGGTGGTGGAGCCGTGTCAACCCTCGGCAGGCCCCCCCACCCCCCACCCCCACCCACTAAGACATCCATCGCACACCCTCACCTGTCAGCTTAGCGTTCGCTCAAGGTAATTAGCAGGGGCTGATGGGAGACAGGGGAGGTGGGCGTCGCTCGCAGTGTTTCGCCTGCTTTTGTGTTATGACAGAGGAAGTTATTTCTACAGGTTGAGTGCAGGAGCAACAGCACAGCTTAGTTAAGTCAACAAAGGCGGATGCTCCCTGTGACGCTGCACAATGCGCTTCATTGTCTTTCATAACAGTTGGAGAGAGGCCGTCATCGATGGAAGTGGAGGAAGCCGCACGTGGAGCCCATGGCTGGCTGCGGCGGCAGCGATTCACGGGTTGAGCAACATCAGGCGACGGAGCGCAATCGCGCTGCAGTTTGGACCTCGTTGCAAGCTGCAGACGATTTGAGACAAACAAAAGTACAGTACGTGGCTTCTGTACGGAATGTGAACTTATTCAGGGTGTTCTTTCACCAAACAAAAGATGCAACTGAACCCGAATGTGTTGCATTAAGTCTTTGCTATGCGGGAACTCTGACATGCAACAACTATTGTGCCTTATCTTCACGCGAAGATGAGTCGAAGTGCATCTGCTGTAGCTCTTATTAATAGTTTAAAGATCCAAGAAGTTCCCTGACATGCACAGCAGCAGGCCCAAAGGTTTACAGCACGTAACGTGTGAATGAAACAAGCTAAAACGATCGAAATGATATTTTGCTCTTTACTTTTTCAATGGACCGAATGAGCAACAGATTCAAGAGGCGAATGCGACATCAAGAAGGATTTGACGAAGTGACATAAATAGGCTGAGTTTGAAATAAATGACTGTAGGGTGAACAAGATTGTTGTTAAATATATTTGATTGAACAAATGTTGAAAGAACATGTATGCATCCTGTGCCTTTTTGATTCTCGAGAAGTCTCTATGAATTGTAAGTGATTGGTCAGTTCAGCCACTCACACAGTGGCGATGTGGCGCCACATTGCACATTGTCAGCTGCAAACTGAGAGTCAGTCAGTCTTGTTCAGAAAACAAAAAGAGCCTCAGAGCACCATCAGTCTCAGCTCAGCTTAGATCAATGAGCAAACTATTAACTAACAGTTTAAATGGACCTTGGCCTAATTCAAAACAAATTAAATCCTCGTATAATAAACTTTTGCTGACAGGAAGCATTACAAGCTGAATGCAGTCGGGTGAGCTTCCTTCCAAATGTCAGACGGATGTCAGCAGCTTACAGAAAGAGTTTTGGGAGACTTTGCCAGTAGTCTTTGCAACTGCTTGATAAGACTCAATGTTTTACAGCCACATATATTCATCACATCTCTTAAAAGCTGGGTGGTAAAGCTGAAGGAAAAATGCACCAAATGTGTTTTATTTATTGCTGAATGAGACCCAAAACGCTACACGACTTCTGTACGAACCTGCTGTTGGTTACATTAGCGGTCTTGCCCTTAACCATCGTGTGGCAATAGAACTGTCAGGTTGATTTGTTCATACTGTGAGTGCTTCATTTGAGGGGCTACGAGAGTGTGTTTTATCATTTTGCTGTCACAAGCAACACTCATTTGCTTTTAGCAAAATATCTCCTCGGAAAGAAAAAAGACCTCTGTGAGTTTTGATGGTGTACAATGCTACTTCTTTATTGTCCTGAAATGTGGATTCAAAACTGGGAGACAATCCAAAGAAGCTTTCATGTGTTGCCAAGACTTTTATGAATCAGATTCCCCTTCAAATCTCTTCTGTCACTTGCATAATCGTCCTTAACACAGATGATTTAGAACTAAGTGCTCAAATCATTTCTCAGTAAATCCCCCCCGCCCCATGATGTACTGTGGGATCCCTCAGCCTAATGTATTTAGCGTGTTAATTACAGTCCTGCCCGCCTCCCTGTCGTCTCCCAATAGCTCACGCTCTGGTCAACATGTCTGGGGTGAAACGCACTGCCTCCTACCTCCAGGCTTCAGGGAGCTCATAAATCAGCCGCCGAGCATACATGTGTGGATGTATGACTGAGTTCTTTTTTTTTTTTTGCTGCAAAGATACTAAAAGGCTTGTCGGAGACGTCGTAATCACTGGCTCGGAGGGTGCGCGTCCGCCCTCGCCGAGGAGACGGCGGTAATGGAGCTGTCAGTTTGGCCCAGGAGCTACTGTGCGCCGCGACGTCCAGAGACCTCCGTCGGCGAGGAGAGTTCGCGCATTACGAGCTTTTTTCTCAGGCGCTTTCGTGGGAGTCTTAAATAAAACGGTGCAACGAAATAGCGTCTTCAGTTTTTTAATCCGCTGGTGTTTTGCTCAAAAAGTTAATTTAGAATCATTGCTTCATTGACACCTGGAGTCAAAGATGCGTGTCTGTGCACGAGATTGGCGTTATCTGTCATCAATGAGAAGAGTGCGGGAGGTCGGGTTGTGGTTTTCCCAGGTCTGCGGCAATACAACAAAGATCTGTTGAGGTGGTGTGAATGTTGTCGTATCGCACTGAGGCTTCCGTCCGAAAAGAGAGACGGCCTGGAGTTGCATTAAACATCTGAAACTTTGCATCTGAATTCCTGATTGTTCAAGGGCATTCACTTTGTCCTCCTCCTCCAGATAAACTGTTTAACTCATGGCAGGATTAGAAGTTTTGTCGCCCGTTTCCCTCTTGATACTTTTGTCTTTGATCTTTAACACGCCCGTGATCCCTCTGGAGGATTTGCAGCGAAACCTCGTACTGCTTTTGTGCCAACTCGGCATTTTTTTTTTTTCCATGAACTGATCTGTTGCTCTGGTGCAGTACAGGGAAACATATACTGTGCAAAGGGACTTTGAAAAGAGGGGATGACGGGACCGACCACAGCCGGACTCGTAACAACCGCAGTCGCTCTGACAGCTGTGTCTGACGGTGACTGCATTTAGAAGCAAACTAGCGTCCCCCTGGCTAACCACCCCCCCCGTGCTGTGACACATTGCTTCTGATGAGGACTGCAGCCGTGCAATAGCAGTGCTGCGTGACAGTTTGATACCTGTACAAACTGCTGGAGGTGACTGCATTCGCTCGATACATGTGCTGTGGAGGTTTTGTTTTGTTTTTTTTTTTCCAAGGGAGCATCGTGTCAGAGGCGATGTCGCCTGTGTGGTGTGTGAGGTAACCATCAGTCCCACTGCGGAGACTGGACACGTTCACACAGAGTGAATCACCAAAGCAGGCCACAAAGAACGTGCAGCCACAGCCTCTCCTCAGCTCCATGCTGTCGTCATGTGACTCTGCCAGAGGCTGGACTTCTCAGATGAATTATGAGTTTGAAATGCATCAGACGGCCTGAAGTGTCACCTCAAGTTCACACCTGTGAGCATTTCAGACTTACAGAGGAAGGCCTCTTTGTCACTGCCAGGCGATCACCCAAGGAGAAACCATCGCATTTAAAAAAACCCCCAACTCTACAGCAGAAATACCCTTGTGTACAATGTTAAACATAAATTACATCATGCTTTCAACATGTTTCGCCAAGCATTTCACAATGGGTACCTAACAATGTGAACTGGAATGTCAGCTTATCATCAAACCTTCGTATTGCCGAGTTCTCAGTTTGCGTTTTTTTCCTGCTGCGCTACACCTGTGTGGTTAAATATATCTTCCTTTTTTTTCTGGACAAAATGCAAGTGTACGGCCGAAAAACAGGAGAGAAAAAAAAAAACACCCGGAGCGAGACAGGGGCCATGTGGGTGGTAGGCACTGTCAGGGTTTCTCACTGTGATCATAACTCACTCGGAGGCACAGCTGAGCTCAGAGCACGGGAGTCATCCGTACGAAATCCAGCAAAGCCCTCCGCTTTGTGTGTGTGTGCGTGTGTGTGTGTGCGTGCGTGTGTGCTGTGACTTGGCCTGGCCTTTGAGAAATGTACTCTCATTAGGCAGGGAATTTTATGGTGCTGTTCCTTGCTTTGCGTTATCGTAACAAATCAAACCTTTCAGAGGCAGCGAGGGGCTCGCTGGGGGGACGACTGCTGGAAGCTGGCAACAAATCGATCGCTGACGGGATGCTGCACAAAAGAGTTTCCGTCTTCCCAACTTCCAAGAGGAGGCAGGAGGTTCCTCTGACAACCTCGACGCTGCAGAAACACACATCGAAACTCGTTCCTGTTTGTCATTTCAAGAGCATTTGTTCCGTGTAATGCTTTTCACTTGGAATTTTATTGTTTTTGAGATATTTTGGAGCTTTCTTTCTCCCCCTCATTCCCTCCTCTCATTCCCTCACCCATTCCAGCCTTTCATGGGTTTTCCCTGACGATGAAAAGCAGCCACCGATGCCTTTTATTCAGGGCAACATGTTAAAAAAAAACAAAAAAAAACGTAGCTCAGCGCGCTCGTAACCCCGAGTTTTACACCCAGACCCCAGCTTATGAAGGAAGCCCACCGTAAGAGCCAAGGAAATGTCAAAGAAAGTCGGAGGAAAGGGCGCGACGCCGCCGGCCATGTAATGCGCCATCAACAGATCGGCAGGATGGCTGAGCAATTACGTATTTGTTGAAAGCTCGTTTTTGGTCAGTCTGTTCCCAACCCGAGAGAGAGAGAGAGAGAGAGAGAGAGAGAGAGAAACAGAGAGAGAGAGAGAGAGAGAGCGAGGTGAAGCGCAGCAAGGAAACGGGCGTGAAGTCGCGCAGTTGGTTTTTCTGGCCTTCTTGAGAAACTTATCGGCAGTGTGTATCCAAACATGTGCCCTCCCCCCAACCCCTTACACACATGCAGCAAAGAAAACTTCCTCCTCACCAACTTTTCTTTATGCAAGACCCCTTTTGTGACACAAATATGAACTGGGAAGCTTTCCTGTGCTGACAGAAGCATCGGTTCGATTGTTTTTTTTGCTCCCTGGACGAACACTTCCATCTTTTTTCTTTCAGTTTTTTTCTTCAATCCAAAGAAACGCGTGCGTTTGTTTATAAAAGGACTTAGTGTCACTTAAACTCTGTTGTGTTGGGCCAGCGGGAAGGTAATGAGTTCAGGTGAGCAATCTGTCGTCCCCCTTTCACATTTTTTTTCCATTCTGGAGGCGGGATGAGGATGGTGGGGGATGGAGGGGGGCGGAAAATAACCAGCCCGGGATGGCTTCTGATGATTGGCAAGCTGCGAGCAGCTTCTATTTTCTCAACATGTTTTGCTCCATCTCTGTCAGCCCGCTCTGACAGCGGAGCACGTCAGCGTGGCTGCGAAGGGGCTGTTTTTGAGCTTTTCCGTCAGGAGGAGGGGGTGATGTCAGGGAGCAGCCAGGGGTCAGCTGATGGGGGCGGAGTTAGCATCGGATGGAGCACCCCCCCCCCCTCCACACCTCCTCCTCCCCTCGCCCTCCTCCATTCACCCCTCGCGAGCTCGTTCCTAACTGCATCCTGAGTGAGAATCCATGAATGAAATTTCTTCTGCGCAGGATTTCATAACACGCATATGTTAATTATTGGTTCTTTTCAGGCAAGATAATTGCGCTGCTGTCACTGCCGTCAGATACGCCGAAAACATCTGTGCTTTCCGGCGCAAGCGGCTACATGTCGGGCAGATTCGCACATGACTCATTTTGAGGGTTATTCAAAGGGAAATGCGCCACATATTACTCACGGCCGTCATAAATAACTAGTGTAAATTAGCAATCATTGACAGAGGCTGCCTCGATCAGCTCCACTGGAGTTACTCACACTTACAGGTTTTAATAACTTCGGAAATAAGAGTCATTTCAGCAAATGGCACGGTGCACGCAGGAACGCCTGGCTTAGAAAAAGGAAGAGGCAAAAAAAAAAAAGGATAACAACCGCAACACTGCAATAAGAGCGGTAACGTTCAATTTGTTTTACAAGCTGTAGTTTCGCACATAAATGAGAGGCCGCGGCCACCAAATAAAAAGGAGACGAAATCTTAATATCTGTTCTATCTGCAAGATTACGCTGTAGCGACTTCCACGTCCTTTCTCTGCTGCAGACAAAACCTCCTTTATGCGTCGCACCGAGTGAGTCAGTTCCTCTCCACTCACTGTCATTGGATGGCAGAAACCGCGGCCCCGCGGCGAGCCGCGCTCGCAGCTCCTGCTGCCGCCGCCGCCGCCGGGCTGCCAAGGGGTTCGTCCCTCTCCACCTGTTGTGGCGCTGGTTGCTATAAACATTTGGGTAATTTGAATTGAGAATGCAATACCGTAATGTTTCCTTCAAGATGTTATCTGCCCGGCTTCCTGGCACGGCGCCATGCGCTCGGGGCGCACGCACAAGCCGGGACACATGCGCACTTAATCATACACAACCGCACGTTCACGTGTTTGGGAAGATTCGAAAGAAGGAAGGTGAGCGTTTAGATGAACAAAAAGTCGATTCAGAATTTTAAAAAAATGAGGGGGAGAAAAGGAGTAAGGACACGAGGTCGAGCGGGAGGGGGGCGGATGGCCAGGGAGCGACGGGGAGGCGTCTCCGTCCTCGGCCCCTGACGGCTTGAACTCTCTCTGCCCCAGAGCAACATTGCTGCCTGGTGAAGCAAAAGGAAAACGCTCGGGGCCATCGGTGAATATAGATAATTTCATAAGCACTTAAAGGTGATGAAACACGAGGCCGTGGCAGCGGGAGGAGAGACGCATGGGGACGGAGTTTATGTCCCTGAAAGAGTGCGTGTTAACTGACGAAAAGACAGCCGCACTTCATCATAGTGTCAGATGGTGCCAAGAGGGGAAAAAAAAAGCAAGTGGAAGAAAGGCCTTCACTGACAGTGGAAAACAATACTTCTGCCGTTTCTGCAACTCTCGGACCGATGCTGTTGTTCAACGTTTCGCTGCAGCCCGTGCAGTTTTTTTGCAGACACGCTGGCTCCCGTTTTAATCCTCCGTCCGCCTTTCATTCATACGTTCGGCTCAGATCCTTTTCGTTTTTCTTTTGTTTTTCTGTCCGTGACATCGTTCCACTCCGGGTGCCAAGGCCGATCCCGGCATGCGCCGCAAACTGACAAACGCGAGTCAAAGGTTCAAGGCTCGGCGTCACAGCGGCTCCGCCGGCGGAGGAGGGAACAAAACAACGTTTTCAGATGCTGCAAGAGAACCCTCGCCTCCTCCGTCGCAGCTGCGACGTTCAGGTTAATCTGGCTCTGTCACCGATGAGGTCAGAGCACTAAATCAATCAGTGATGCCTATCAAAATGCTCGCTGTTGATTACAATTCATTGACAGGATTTTGGCATGGAGTTGAGGATTTTTCAGTTCACGTTGTTAATGTTTAAACTAATTTAATCTGAGTTAATGTCTAATTTTAGGTGTCTGTTTTTGTCCTCGTGATACATAGATCCAGCCCATGCAGCTTTTCATGCCAAAACCTACATTTTAGTTATTTCCTCCATGCTTTGATTGGATAAACCTGAAATCGGTTAGGTAGCTATTTTATCTCTGACGTGTAGCTTCAAAGTGTTTGAGCAGCCGTTGTTGTGTTGTCTTGTTGCAGATGTCACCCACTTGTTTTGAACCTTAGCTGAGCGTAAAAATACTGTAGTTACTCACTCCGCCATCTGGTGGCAAAAGGTGGAGACTGCCGGAGCGGAGCGGACCGGTCGGGGCGAGTCGAGGAACTTGCCCGCTTCGCTAAATTACAATCTCGGCGCGCCACAGCAAACTGCCACCTGTGGAATGACGGTGTTGTGACAGGTGTCTTTTGATAGCTACTGATCAGTTGAGGTTGTAAAAAATCAAGCTTTCAATTGCAAATAATTGTATATTGCACTCTTCACTCGAGGGCGGCGGCTCAGGAGAATTCGGGACGTGCATTGAGAGGCGGCATTTTTTTCCCTATTTCCTATCTTGTCTGTTGTGTTGTTTGGCTCATAGGAGCAGCACTGGCAGAAAAAAGAGGCAAAAGCCATGATGATGCTGGCTTCCTGCCTTTAAACGGCTGCAATGACGTGTGAATATATCATGCAAGCTTGATTTTTTTTTTTCAATAATTGGGGCATAAATCATTTGATCCTCTCTGATAGATTCTGTAAATGAAGGTGGCATTTGAAAGCTATTCACACTATTCTATTGAAACTGTGATGCAAAAGAATGAGTTTTGTGATCAGACAAAAACGGTTCAAAGTTGCTAAAGAACAAAAAGTGGTGTCAAAGACGAGTCAAACCCTCTTCTCTTTGCTATTGCTGCTTTTCACTGAGATGTGGCTGCACAACTCTTGGCACTTGCAATGGCATCTGACGCGTCTCTCGTATTCGCCTGGAAGTTTCCTGCACCTGTCCGCGGCCGCGTTCTGACACACTTTCATTACGGTGACTTCGGTGTTGCTTGAGACCTTCCTGGGGTCTCATGTTCCAGCTCTCTCAAAAGATTCCGTGCTGGGGCTCTTTTCAGGTATTCACATTCAAACGCCTGTGAAGCTGCTTGATCACTTTATGAGCTGTTAAAACAGGAATTTCAACATCTATGGTAAACACATACTGTATATCCCCTCCAGGTAACTGTTATCGAGGACAACCTGTGCTGAGCTCCAATAGGTTCTATTGAGGACCACCATTGTAATACTGCTTTTGGTCTCAAGATGGTGTAGCGAGTCACTCCCACGTCCAAATTATGCCCCCTGTCAGAAGTTTTTGGACTTTATGCAAGAGTCTCAAGAAAGAGATGCAGCCACTGACGTCACTGCCTAAAGATGATCAACTGTTATTCCAAGGCTGAGGGCCGAGTGTGTCTTATGTAAACCTCAGACATTAGAGGGTTCACCGTTCTGTTAGTTACTGAACGCTGCAGAGCCAACACCTAAAGAGCCCGCTGGGACCCGACGCTGCAGGTGCTTTGGAGCCCGACAACAGTGGAGGAGGGATCTCTAAATGATTTGACCAACATTGCTCCATTGGGGACCAAAAATTATGTGCAGGTGATAAAACAATTGCCGAGTCGCACCATTAAAGCCAACTGCAGAGCAGATTATGTGATGCACAACAAGTTGTACAAGTATGGACTTTTAAACTGGGAGATAAAGGGGAGCTCTGTGAGGAACGTTTTTCGTTGACAAGGATTTGATGCTTTCCATTTTTACCTTCACCGCAGGGGTTGGTTACAGTAAAGGCTGTGTTTTTGTGGAAGAACTCAAAAGTCCTCAACGGAGTGGGTGGAGGGGTGGAACAAGGAACAGCTGATGAGAGTTTGGGAGTGACCTCCTCACCTGGTAATACAAAATGAT
>JASSRZ010000016.1:8746134-8762231 GCA_032164315.1 Malacoctenus gilli
CACACACACACACACACACACACACACACACACACACACACACACACACACACACACACACACACACAGATGCACACACATACACACAAGCAGTCAAGGATTCATCCGAGAGGCATCTGTGAGCCTTGGCTGTGGGGCAAACTGATTTCACGGTGGACAGACGAAGGCGATCAAAAACAACATAAAGGTGTAGGGGAGGGTGTTTTCTTAGTTTTGCCTCTCATCCAGGTTTCGGAGTGACAGGGCGCAGGGGTCGGAGGTCAGCTTGTCGCGCACAGTTATCCAAACCTCGCTCTGACCTGTCCTCACCTCGGATAGAGTCGAGTTTCAGCGAGTCTCTGAGTAAAATGCTTTTTTTTCCCGTCTTTTTTTGGATGCAGTCGGTGGTTCGAAATCAATTTGAAGCACATTTTTCAAAACAGTTACTCATCTCTTTCTCATTTTATAGGTTTTCCTTTTTTTTCCAGCCACACAGCTGCTCCTGTTTTTGATCCACCCTCCTTTTCTTTCTTTTTTTCTGATCACCGTCTGCTATTTGAATCCTTTCTCTTTTTGCTTCTTCATGGTAAATCACTCCTGTGCTGTCAGCGCCAGGGTCTCTTGGCTCACATCCACACCAGCACAGTATTCCCTTTGTGGCGAGGTTTCGAACACAAAGGAACAGTCGCAAACTTCTGCTCTGATTACAGAGAAAATCCATCGTGGACGTCCGTAAAATACCTCCAATCGAGCATAAACATGATTCACTCGTCGCGCGGATCGTTCATGAAGTCCCGGGATTTGTCATGGAGACGGGAGACGGTTGCGCTCGGATCCCGTGGCTAACCTGACCTCACAGTGAGAGGATTCCTGGTTTGATTCCCGGTCGGTGGCCTTTTCTTTCTTTCCTAGGGTTACTCTGGTTTCCGCACCCGTCGACCAGAGAGATGAGACCGACGCCGGCGGGTGACCCCTTGGCGATCATCTCACACTTTAACTGCCGCTTAAAAAGTGTGCGGATGTGGAAAGAAATGTCCATCTCGACGCTGTAACATTCATGCCTACGTGATTACATGAGCCAGTGACTTGTGCCGCGGTGTACAAGGGCTGAATTATGGCCGTCGTTAAGCGAGCTTAAAGGCCGTAAAGTGCTCGAGCAAATTCAGGAGAGACTGCTGTCAATTACGACGCAGCCCGGCAGTCAGGTCGAGTGAGTCAAGGAGGCGACACAATGGGTGCCATTGTTCAGCGGTGGCCCTGGATACAAACTAATGGTTGCTATCTTTATCAACAATGGCTCAAAACACATCTGGCGAATTTCTGTGTGTTAGCTCGAGTGGCCACGCACAAAGAGAGGCAGTGTTCTGTGTTGACTGACGGAATCTGTGAGACATAAATGATTTACTCAGCCCTAAGTGCCAGGGATGGGCACCTTGCATGAGCAGCATACCAAAGCAGGGAGAGAATCAAATTCGTACAGTGAGGCTCTCGATATCCCGTCGCACAAGCGGCTGACTGTTTGCGGCCGGGACTTGTGCGCACGGGTGTATGCATCGAGACAAACGTGTGCAGTCACACATGCGTAGCGTACATGCTCGTGCATTGCTCGAACAGGGTTTGCTGACTCTGTGGAGCGTGTGTGTGTGTGTGTGTGTGTGTGTGTGCGATTCATCGTGGCTTGTTGTCCATACTGCGGAGTTACCCAGAGTGGCAGCCAAGAGATACAGAGACGAACACCTGATACTTCTGTGTTTTCCAATAACTGTCAACCCTGACACTCAACACTTTCCACACATGGAGAAAAGTTTTTTCTCTTTTTTTTCCACCCTGAGGTCCAAATTTAAAGGTACAATAGCTCGGATTGATTGTCGCTCCGTGAGCTCCCCCCATTTCACCTTTATGCTTCACTGTCAGAAGCAACAATGTGAAACTGAGGAGGAGCTTGTGTTGTTCATTTATGTGCACAATGTTTTGAACCTCTGAAGCACATTTGTGGGTATAGGAACACCCTTTTTAGAGCTACATACCCCGACTTTAGTATTCTGCAGTCAGAGCTGCATGGTGACGCAATCGGTCGCACTCTTTCTTCACACTATAAAGATCCGCAGGTTGAATCCTGGCGAGGTGGCCTTCAGTTACATGTTGTTTCTTCGTGTGGTTATTTTGTTGTTCTCACCTACTTTCTACCAAGTTCTTTCTCCCTACAAAGTAAAAAAACACAAAGTTCTTCAACAGACGAGAAGATGTTTCGAGTAAATATAGGTTTGATGAACGCAGTGATAACTAGGACACTTTATCTGAGACTGCTGCTTTGCACCATGTAAAGCCTGAAGTTTGTTTGAAGGTCCTGGGAAGGAACGACTGATAAAGTTGAGTCTTGACTATCGATCGCTGTACTTGTTAGATATCTTATGCTGTACAGACCTTTTTCTGCATATGCTTTTCTCCTCTCCAACATGCCCAACAGTTGTAAAACTAATCCCATTCCATGTCCTAAATGTTTCTTTTATTTCTTCTCCAGCAGGTCGATCTCTAAAGATCTCGGGGCTTTTTTTCCACCATCCATTAATAGGAGAGGCATTAGGCCTGAAATATCGAGAACAAAGGTCTCGCAGTCTCTTCGGGCGCAATGCGCACATAAATTATTGTTGTCTTAATTGGATTAAAACCTCAAAGTGGCTTTGTAGACCTCCCACGTGCACACAATGGAAAACGCAGGCTGCCCGGTTGTAGATTTCCATCTTCTTGGGGTCCTCTGTTTCTCAATAGCTATTAGACAAGGATCCTTGTTACAAATTCTTGATTTTATTGAGGCAATAAATCTGTCATCGGAACAATACAGAAGGGGAATACAAGCCCTTTTTCCTCTCGCTCCCCCCCTCCTCAGTAAAGATGTTCCATATAAATAAACAAATGCTATCTTCTCCATCAAGCAACTTTTTCTCTCTCTCTCTTTTCGCCCCCCCCCTCCCTCCCCTTTGTCCCCAGGTGAAAGGAAATTGTCGGCACATGTACGTGGATTGCTCATTCAGCCATGACGTATGCACCTCTCTGACAGTAATCCCTGCTGATCTCTGCAGTTCTGTGTGTGTGTGTGTGTGTGTGTGTGTGTGTGTGTGTGTGTGTGTGTGTGTGTGTGTGTGTGTGTGTGTGTGTGCGGGTGTAGGTGTGCACATCAGCCGTGTGTTTGTGTCTGTTTCTCCGAGTTCGGCTCGGCCACTTGTGCGCTGACAGCAACCTGCTGGGTGAGCTTAGCGCTGAACCGCTGACACTGTCTCACACATGTCAGCCCCGGAGCATCCTGTTCAGTCAGCAGGCGTTTGTAACTGTTTACCGACACTCATTCAGGAAGTCGGACTCGGCGTCGAGTGTTTTTTTTCTCCTTTCCCTCGGTCGCTTGAATGTTGGGGGCGCCGGAGTTAAAATCACAAACTTAGCAGAGGAAGTTATTGAAGGGAAAAAACTTCCAAAACATGCCAAAGACGTGTTTTTGTAACACCGGCTGTGATGGAGGATAGAAAAGTTGCTCAACGACACGTCATTGAAATCTCGCGTATCTCACAATCTCTCTACAATGTACTGAATGATGGGCTGCCAGTCACTTTGCATCCCATCTTCAAGCCTCAACGCAGGTGAAAGCCGAAACTGCGCTAGTTCAGCTTTGATTTGAATCAAAGTGGTGTGCCCGTCTCTCATTTTGTTGCTTTTTAAATGTTTGTTTGGTGTTGTTTACAGCACTTCCTGGATGCACTTTGGCATTAATGTTTTGACTTGTTATTTCATTTACTAAATGATTCCTGTCTTCACATGGTGACACGTGAGATCAGTTTGTAGGGCCCTCCGGGTCTCTGACCTCCCCTTCATGTCTTTCGCTCTTGACTTAAAAAGATATTTGCATTCAGTGTGTATGTTTAAGGAAAAATACAGTTTTTCCATAATTACATGCTCTTTTTTAGAGTTTCCTTATTTGATAGTGATGTTTGAAGTCAGTTTTACCTCTCGAATTTTTCTTAGAGTTTATCTCTCTTCAAGTTATTTCTTTCCCACTATTAGTATTAATACCTACAAGTGTATTTGTTTGAAACAACGTTTCTTTTTAATCTCTGTCTAATTCGGTTGCATAAATCAACTGACTGGATCTAAAAGCTTACATACTTTTGGTCATCTGTCACCGTTTTGCGATGAAAACTGTCAGAAGATTATATTCTTTGCTGATATAGATAAATATCTTTTGTGTTTCCAAAAGTGTCTTGAAGATCCCTGCTTATGCTTAAGTCTCCTATTGTATGGACAGTATAAGCAAGCGAGGGATCGCGTTACACTGCCAGTACAAAGCCACGACTGAGTTTCATGTCTTAAGTCCCGAGTAAAAACAGAAACTTCAAACAGCATTAGCGCGGCAAGAGTGGTTGTTTCAGGAGAAATGACTCAAACAAAACAGACTCAAAGGAGCGTGAATGAAAAAAAAAATGAAAAGAAGCAAAACCAAGCGCTTCCTCTTCTCACTCGGAGCCAATTTAGACGTGTTCAACTCTCACACACTCGCAAAAGGTTTCCACTTGCTCATCTGAAGAACCCAATCCTCCATGAATTACAGGGAGATTAGGACTGGATTACGCTGCCTCTGAGAATCCCAGCCAGCGAGCAGCTATCATATCCATCAGAGGAGTCAGTGGGCCGCACCTGTTGCCGCGCAGGCCCTCATGAAAGCCGACGGTTTTTCAGGCCCACTTGGAAGAAATGAGAAAGGAAAAAAAGAAACAAACTCAAAGTTTGAATGTTTATCATAAAAAGTTACGTGTTATTTTAACCTGTCGTATTTCTTCTTCAATGGCGGAATTTCTTCGGTCTGCGTATGCGAAACGTAGTTTGAATTTTACAACATGACTTCATACCCTTGGCAAAAGATGGCTCCAAGAGTACGCGGACGTGTGCGCGGCCCAAAAGGTTCTTTATTGTCCCTGCAAGCGCTTTACAACCAGCTGTATGTGCAGTAATTCACATGCACGCAATTATCTTGAAAAAGTGCGCCATAAAAACGGCAATTTCAAGAAAATGGTGTCAAGAAAAGTTAATAAAAAGGGGAGTTATTTACATGGATAACCGCGCAAATGACTGCTAATGCTGTGGTAATGGAAGCGAGGGAGGGAGCGAGCGCTCACAATTAACTGCTTCTCTTAAAAGTGCTGAGACTTACAGGTGCAGCACGCAAAGCCCGAGGAATGTGTGCATCCTGGGGGAAATACGATGTGAGAAGTCACTGTTTACTCCAACGAGCTGGGCCCCGTACACCGCAGCGAGAGGCTTCCAGCGCGGCGCCCAGCCGGTGCGGAACCAGGTGACTCGGGACGGCGGGCCCGAGTGGAAACCTGCGGGAGACGGAGAGTAATGGCGGGATTGATCAATCAGAGGTGGGAATAAGAATCAGAGTGGTTCACCTGAGCCAGCTGAGTTTGGGCAGAGAGGGGACAGGTCAAGTTGCTGGTCCATCACATATAGCATTACAAAAACTCACCGACAGCTGTGACCATAGAGCCACCAACTGACCTCATGTGATCTTCAAGGGGGAGATTCCGTCTCCAGCTCATCCTGTTCATCGTCGAACTTAACTACACGTGCATGCTGCTCACACCCAACTGAAACCAAATTCAACGTCAATGTGTCTTGACTTCCACTTGGAGATAAATTCTTTAAATCCAGACCCCAGAATGGATGAAATCCCTCTCTGTCTGTGGGAGGAGCTTGTTTGTTTGGTTTTTTTTGCCTTTTTTTTGCACATGTACTCGACATTTTCATTCCGATTCCCCTCAACTTCCACTTCTTCTCTTTTATGTCTCTCCTATCTGCTGAGTTTGATGCACCTGAGCTGTCTTCAGGCCTGCCTCATGCACAGCAGCAGTTTCTACACAAAGCTGCTCCTCAGAAGACCAAAGTATCAGAATTGCAATATATTCTTTCTCTCGTCTCAAATTTTAATCGCAAAATTCGTTTTTAACAGTCCTGTCGGACAATGGAAGCATTAATAAAAAAACAACAATAGCAGGTCACGCCCTCCCGCCCCGACTGCTTGAGAGCACATATTAGCCAACTCTCAGACTGACCGCACCTAACTCCTGCAAGCACTCCGTGCACAGGTATTTGCGCGGACACAATGGCACCTATTCAGTCATGCCGTGATGAATTGTAGGAGCATGTAATGGTTTAGTGGTAATGCACTGCGGTTGAATCAGCGTGCCCCACGGCCTGTAAGTCAGGGCGCTGCTGTGCTTCTTTTTTTTTTTTTTTTACAGTGTTTTGATAAGGAGAAATAAAAGGATCGGGAGACAATTATTTCCGTGGTTAAAGCCCCAAATTACAAGGCTCATGTGCACTGAAGCGGGGCAATTACCCGAAAGCAAACGAGTGCATTGATGGAAGCGCGTCTGTAATGTGTGTACGATACTCGGCAGCGGGTGTTTTGACCTGTCTGGGGGGGGTGACCCGGCGACAGACAGACAGACAGAAGATTGTTCTGCGCGCAGTCGCACTGTCACAGCCTACTTCTTCCCCGATACAACAATGCTGTTGGGCAACAGAGGGGATGAGAAGGTTTCACCTTTGCTTGACAGGAGATAAACAGGACAGGTAACAGTACATTGAAGTGAAAAAAAGAAAAGACAACAACAGGCGGTTGCTAAGGAACTGGCAAACAAACAAAGCAAGGGGGGAAAAAAAAAGAAAGAAAGAAAACGAGTGGTGTGGGTGTGAATCAGCCTGGAGGGACAAGGGCCCAGTCACTGAAGCCCTGAGCCAGTTTCACAAGGGAGGCCCAGCCAAGTATCATCCAGCGTGAAATACCGGCAGCTAATCGTTTACCTTTCCTCTGCTCCGTACTCTCCCCTCGGCCCTTCCTCTTGTCCATCGTTCTCTCTCTCGCTCTCTCTCTTTCCTCCAATATATCGATCGACCAGCAGAGAATCTGTTCCCCCCTTTGGCAGCTCTGGCTTCTTTCTCCTTTAAAGTGTTTATTTACAAATTTGCTGCAGTGTCCTCTAAATCTTGCTCTGCAAGGCCCCTCCCCGGCGAAGATGTTTCTCTTCTCTCTCCGATCTCCGTAGCAAATTGAGTTCCACCTTTCTTCTAATAACGATCATCTCCTTAAGAACCGGGTGGCAGCTTCCAATTAGCCTGTCATAAAGGAGCCGTAAATTTTAATTGCTGCCCTCTTGTCCCGTTCACAGTTGTTGGAAACCATTTTTTTTCTTTTGCACGCGGGAGGGTTAACAGCTTCACCTGACCTCTCGAAACCAAAAACACGCTTTCTCCAACCCGAGAGCGGCCGAGTGAACATTTGAACTGTTTGCGTGTGACGCACCGGCTCTCGGCTCGCGGCGTGTAATTTTCTCTCCGCTTAAGTTGCTCTGGCGGATGACAGCGGGAGTTCAAGAGGGTGAAGCTGCGCACACGCAGGCTCGCGTGCTCGCGTGCACGCACCAGGGCTGCAGGTACCTCGGCCTTCCGAGTATCACCGCTCGCGCCGAGGCGATACCCGCGCTCCGGTTTCGATGCAGTTCCGCTCCGACCGGGTGGACTGGGGACATTCCTGGGATGAACCGGGCACACTCCAGCACACCTGCAACACACCCCTGTCACAAGCCTGACTCGTCCTCGCAGGGACGGCGGCATCTCGCAACCCGTTTCCCTTCTCTGACATGCTGCGCAGAGGAATGAAAAGACGGCCCTGATGAGGCTTAGTGGACCACCTTTCAGCACCTGCGGATAATCTGGGCGCACAGAGATGACCCTGCGTGTGCGCGGACATCTCTTGCAACACTTTGAGCTGAACATTTTTCAATGCTTTTGTTCAAACCTTGTTTTGTAATATGAGTCCGTGATGGAAATTTGAACATGAAAGCATCTCTTCAGTCCCTTTAATGGATCGCTCTCACTTCAGGAAATAACTTCAAAAAGAGGCTCAGATCGTTTCAGTGTGACACTGATTCACACGGTTCATTACTGGACAGAGTGCAGGATTCAGCGTTTCAGGTTACAGTACTCTGACAACGCTCCTCACACATGCCAGATACCTTTTACATGCCTTATAATAAGCAGGCATGTCAGCTGTTTTTCAGTCCAGTGTCCCTAAGTCCAAAACGTTTGCTTCAGTTCTTTTTCAGCTCTTGAAAAGCCAGATGTTTATTTTCAACTCTGGCGGTTGAAGCGCTCTGATGGTTGCTTTTTTTTAATTTTTTCCCCCGGTCACCTCGCCGTTCCTCTCCTGGCACGGGCTAGCTGTTGTCAAACCAGCTGCCGGCAACATCACTCGGCACCAGCGGCGCGGTGCCGTGCCGCCGAGCAAGCTAATGGGCCCCGAGTTACTTCATCGCACTTCTAAGTGTCGCTCCATTTAAGAGCAGCCGGAGTGACTGCGAGAGGCACTAATAAAGCCATTCAGAGAGAGAGAGAGAGAGAAAGAAGGAGGAGGGGGGGGAGGGAGGGAGCGTCCCCGGAGATTTTATGGCTCTACTTGTGAATCGTTGACAAGTCTTTACTAAAGGCCCAGGTGTATCCTTCAAATGGAGCTTTCACTTCTCATACGCTCATCGAGATGCTCCGCGAGGCCCCCAAAGTGGCTCGTGCAGACGGAACAGCTCAACCGAGCCCAGTCACTCTGAGTGCACTTTTCCTGCGAGCATGTGAGTGTCTGTAGTGCTTCAGTTGGATTTAACCACACCACTTGTAATGGTGGTTAATCTCTGACAGGAACAGATGCTGAAATCAGAATTAAAGAAAGGCGTCCAAAAGCTTGAGGCTCTGTTTTACGGTTGTCGCACTCAGAGATCGAAAGGCCAAAAAAAAAAAAAACAGCCCATGAGTATGAACAAATAAATGGCCCAACACAAGAAAAGCACTTGGTAGAGTGCATAGCTCTGCTTAAACACCTGGACGTGCGCAGGATGGACGCAGCGCCAGTCACAGATTGTCCAAACCCCTCGATTTTCCTTCAGGATGTCCGCTCTCTCTATGTTCTTTCAGAGACAATTAATTGGATGGAAACATTCTCAAAATATACTTTGAACCTTTTCTATAAATTATTAATACCATGAAACTATTAGAACTGCAGATTTGTGGAAATTAAAAAAAAACATGCTACAAGCTTGGCGCCAACATGCGCCTTCGTCAGTAGAGCTGACTGGGAGTGGAAAAGCTCAGCCAAGATTTATGTGATGCTCTACAATAAAATTGCAGTGTGGTGCTTCTGTTTTGTTTTCGCCTGAAGGTGAGATCCCGCCCCCCCCCCCTCTCCCCCAACCCCCCTACTGTCTGAAAACCCGAGGCAACTTCTTGAACCCATAAAACCTTTTCAACAAAAAGATCCGTGGAGGCAGTTACGGTACACCTGTATCAGATGCAACGCGATACTTCTCTCTCTTATTTGTGCGAGCGTCAACCACTCCAAGCCCAGCAGACGAGTGCGAGGTGTCCCACGACCTCATGCACTAAAATCTCTTGTCACCTACCCCCTGCAAAAAAATAAAACACCCCGCCGCCCCTCTCCTGCAGGTTGCAATTTGCCTCTCAGACATCCTGCGTCTATAAATTAAAAAGCAATTACACAACCCGAGCTGACAAAGCCCGGTTTGTGCATGTGTGTGCGGCTTGACATTCTGGCGCGCCTGTCAACACATGACGCTTGGGTGTGAACAGGTTTGTAAATCATCTTTCTGCAGCGCGAGCGCGATACGACAGAGCTCAGGCCTCACCACGCACCCGATAGATCCGCTCCAAATACCTTCGGCGCGCTGTTGTTTTGGTTTTTTTTTTCTTTCTCTCAAATCAAACGGGAGTCGGATGTCATCAGATGTCCATAAAAACTATCAAAGGGGAACAAAGAAAAGTGACACATTTATGTGCGATGCGTCTCGATCTATCACGAACGCTTGTTTTCCAGATCCGACCGGTGAGATCACTGCGCTGGCATCGATCCTCAGGACTGGACACGCTCGGCTGCGATCTCGCCAGGTGAATTAAAGGTTGTCTTCATTTTACAAGACATGGATGCTGCCCCCCCCCCCCGTGCTTATTCTGTTCCGTTACGTCGATGCCAATTCACAGGATCAGATCCCAAGCTATTGAAATGCATCACTCGTGTCTTGTTTTGTTATTTTTTTTTCTACTTTTATGATGTCAAATAAAAACTGACAAATGGGCCAAAGGTAAATAAATAGGGTGAAATGGAATTTGAGAGCCGTCGCTAGGGAAACACCGCTTGCGACTCATAACAAAGGAAAGGAGAAACAATTTTAACTTGTTTCCACCTGAATGCATCAGCAAACGTCTCACTTGACAGGTTAAGAGGCCTCACAGATATGAACGGAGAAAAACAACCCCCCTCCCTCCCAAAAAAAAAGATAAGTATGTTGCATCCAAACAGAAAATATTTGCCACCTAACAAATGTGCACTGCTGAGGTTGTGCAGAAGCTGGTGTTTGAAGTGTTGGTTTGTTTAAAGCGTAATGCCGAGTGCAGAACGTTCCATAAGCCTGCTGTGGACAGATTGATGCCTGGATATTTGACTGTGCAAACAGCGCGCAGGAGAGACTTTGGCTCAGTCAGTCGTTTCATTAATCATTGGAGCTTCATTATGGGAGGGAGACTTGAGGGCTGTAAATGTTTAAGGCTTAGTCTCAGGCATTGTTTGGGTAAACTAAATACTAAATAAAAAAAAAAGGAAAAGAGAGATAGTTATGTTTTCAGTTGCAACCTATTTTTTCCGCCGTACAGATGCAGGATTAGGTGTAATAAAGAAACAAAGAATCCACTGTCAGTCATGCACATTAGCCACTCCTTTTGTTCATGTAAAGACAAATATGTCTCCATCGTTGGAGGAACTGACAGGAAAAAAATGCGGTTGAAGTTATTTTCTTGGTCAGCACTTCTTAGTCTGGGATCATTTTCTGTGCTCATTCAAATCGAATTGATCAATTAGATCATTAGAAACAAAACTCCATATTTTATGCACCAACATAAAGCTCAACTAATCCAGCCATCAATGGGTTAAAAAGCAACTTTTATTCAACCGTAACATCAAAATGGCTAAAATATTTACAATACATTGTCTACAATTCTCTCTCTCTCACACACACACACACACACACACACACACACACACACACACACACACTTTACAGTTCTATAGTTGCTCACTTTATGGGACCTAAATGTCATTTTACTTCCTTGTGTTAATATTTTTTGACTTCATTCGCTGCTGTTTTGAGTGGAAATCATTTTGCCTTCTTCCTTTTGATCAGAAAGCAGTCCAAAAAGATCCTGTTTTTCAGAAAGTAAAACTGTTTAATGCACACGTTCTTCGCGGAACCCGCACCGGAGCCGACGATCCGCCGCGGAGTGCTGCAGGTTCACCTCCCTCGGTTCCTCTCACCCAGAGGTTAGGTTGGAGAAAGAGAGCAATATTTACCATATCTGCCCCTGGGGGCAAAGTGTTGGAAGGGAAGGAAGCAAAGCACCTATTCATAACTGTTAAAAAACAGGGCTCTTTCCTTCAGGCCCGAGCCGCTGAGAGACTTACGCCCATTGACTGATAAGGAGGAGGGCGTCTTTCAGCACGCATTCACCTGTAGGGCTTACTTAGAGGCGCGCACAACCCGCCATTCAGAAGCGAGCGCTGCCGTTGCACACGTCCATCTGTCTCTGGAGTGCGCGCACGAGGTGAGCTGGTGGCATCAATAAAAGATGACCTGTCAACCTCTCCAGCGGGACTGACAGACTGTCGACAAAAGGCGGGCAAACGCCGCATCCGTCAGGCATTGAAATGTACAAAAAAAGGTGCAAAGGGGGGGGGGTGTATCTTCATGTGCATAAGTCGCATTAAAAAACAAAAACGTGAGAGGGAAAGAAGGAAAGCAAGCAGGCAGGTGGCCAAGTGTTGTCTGGCACGCGTCCAGCTGGAGTGATGTAATAGCGGGTTAAGTAGTTCAGCCGGCTCCAGGAGTTGGAGGGAAGCTTTGTCTGTTTCGGGGGCGACTTTTGCAGCAGGTGAAATGCAGCAGTTGCTGGATTCTTTTTTCAGTTTCCCCTCCAACAAGCGGGAGACGAGCTGGAGGCAACTCCGCAGTGGCGGTGACGCTCGAAGAGAAACGCTTTGTTTCGTCCTCTCTCAGTGATTTATATTCTTGCAGTCTTCACATGTGGAGCTGCTGCCCGTGATCAGTCAAGCCTCTTTTTCCACCATGAACCACGGTTTCCCTTAAAGACGAAATGACCTTATGGGAAACGTTCCATTGATAAGCTATGATTCTGGAGCAGCAGGCAGAGCTGTGTGTGAGGAACACACCCACAGTTTGCGTGGCTGTGGACCAGCTCCACTTTGTAAATCCTTCTCCTCCGCATACAATAATGTGGGAAAATCTCAAGAACGTGGTGCAATAAAAACCACAACACACAGTGGGCTGAGCTGACTCTTTTTTTCCCCCGCATTTCCTTCCCGCACTCCCTGAGACGGCAACAGTTGGATTTAATTCAGTTGTGTCACACTTTGAGGTGCAACTGAAGTGACAATCGCACTGTCGGATGGCTTTTTAAAAAGATTTGTTAAAGTTGTTGCTTGTATTTTACCCAAATCCTTTCAAAAAGTGCTTTCAGAGCGGATTCGTTCTGAAGCTCTGCCGCTGCATCCGGATCGCAACAATGGCGCCAGGATTGAAATTGAAATGGCTGATCGTCCTTCTAACAATATTAAATTCACTAAAAACTTTACTTTTCTATTGGTTTTGGTAGTTTTAGAGTCAAAAAGTTCATTTTTTTCATTGGTCACCACCATTGTGTTTTTTTTCCACTAAATTTTTTACTTACTATCCTAGCATACTTTGCTTCTACTTCTTAGCGATTAAAAAAAAAAAAAAAAAACTCCAAATAACAACATGTCACCAAGACCCAGTTCAGTGCATATGCACCACCTGCAGGCCTGGCATATGTACTGCGGCGTTTCACCTGACACAGCGGTGTCAGTAACATTCAAGCCTTTTGACGGAGAGTACATTGTCATTTCTTTGTGGCGATGCAATAATGAGCACCGCTGATGTGCTGTGTTGCCACGAGGAAGTGATGGGCTGGGTGTAAATGGCGAGTTTTTGAACAGCAAAAACAAAAACATTTCAAGAACATTACTCATTTCAGTCAATAAATCCGTCAACCGGCCAAGCAGCGCTTCATTCGGGCAATTAATCCATCAGCCGATCAATAAATCTGTCCGCACGCCACTAATTATACACCTTTTGGTTGACGTCTGTCTGTAACCTCTGGAAATGGCGAAGCCCCATCGCTGGCACATGCAGGACTGGAGGAAGTGAGGAGGTGGCGGCTTTTTAAGGTAACAGCCTCATGTTCTGATTGCACGTTCCACCGCGTGTTTTTCCTCCCCTTGTAATTTCATTTCACAGTTATGATGCTTAGATAATGCATCCGGCTCTGTCATGAAAAGCCGGCCAGCGTCGTTTTCTTTTTTTCGACAAGGGTGTATTTACACCTTGCCTGAATTGCACGGTACACACCAAATGAGTCACGCAGCTGAAATGGAACTGTTTATACAGCAAGCAAGAACGCATTGTCTGATTACAGGGTGCAATTACCCCCAGGAAACTCGGCATGAGTCTATTCTTGTGCTTCTCCGCAGGTTAAACGATGTGATCGGCGCGCTGAATCACTGGGCGGAATAAATTGTTTTGCTCCGTGAAATGTTTATCACCGCGTCCCAGAAAAACAAGCAAAAGGCAATCCGTGCAAGGAATCCGGGGCAACTTTTCCGCGGCGCGAGCTCGTCGGTGACTGTTCGTTGTCACATTCCTTTCGTGGAGTCGGCCGGCTTTTGACAGCTTTGCAACAAAAAAGCAAAAAAAAACAAACAAACGAACGATGAACAATTTGTTCTAATTACTTCCAGCCTTAACGTTCATGGGCATCGTCATTGAACTTTAGATGGTAGGAAGCTGGGGGCAAATTGCAGCTTAAATTAGTGGAGATATCTTAGCTTAGCCTTGATAAAACTAACACGGAAAAAATAAACACATCCAGGCAGTTTATATCAACAGATTCATTCAACAAATGCATCTTGGGAATATTGGAGGTACATTGAATGCCGCATAATTAGGAATGTTTGCATGTTTTACATGTCAATGAAACTTGAATCAGTTTTTTTCCACAATCTTCAGGCTAGACTGCGAACAGTTAAATCCCTTTGCTGCCCCCTCGCAGTGGTTCTTGGTGAAATTGCACCACAGGCAGGTAATAGAGCTGCCCCTCTATTACCGAAAGCCAGGTTGAGAGGATGCCACCCTGGTGACCATCACCGGTGCATCCTTGCAAAGAATAGTGCCCTGGGTGCTTGCCCAATATTGCCCTCACCTTGTACCGCCACTGCCGCCCCTGTATTTTAATTACTTTTATTTCACTTTGATGTTTTCAGCGGTGTGCCTGCACTAACATTTTTAGATTTAGACCTGCACAATTTGGGGGGGTGGGGGTGAATGAGATATTTTCTCAAACATTTAGAAGACCAAGAAAAGTTCGGGACGCTTTTATTTTGGAGGCTTCTGCTTTTGTATGATTGTCAGACCGTCTGTTTTCACCTCTGGTTTGTTGTTTGTTTCATCCAACAAGTACCGTAAATGAAAAGAGGTCCACAGCCTTGGTCGGAGGATATCTGGAGTAAAGAAACAATCAAATCAGAGCCGCTGTATAAAGTTGCTGTGATGTGCTAAACATGAATGAGAGGTGCATCAATGCAGCAGCAACGCATTCTCACCCGCTAGCCTTCTTCATCAGCGCTGCTCGGTGTCTCCGTCGCGCCTGGAAAAAATTCACCCGTCCCGCGACTCAAAAAGGCGATCCCGCTCGCTTTGTTAACCAAACAGCCGGCGTTGCCGCGGAAACTCGCGACAATGACGCCATGCGAGATTAAACGAGAAAATACGATTTGATGTTAACAGCTGGACGTGCCAGGTAGCGCAATATTACTCGTTTGGTTGGGGGGGTGGGGGGGACTCTGCAGTATTTAAGGCCGTCGATATTAATGGTGGTAAAGGGAAACATTATCCTTAAGTTCTGCGGTTGAATCGAGCAAAGAGACCAGAGGTCTGCCAACACATATACAGCTAACCCGGCCTAATATCCAAATTACATTATGGCACACTCAATCAGAGCGCGGGGCTATTATTGGTCACAGGAGAGGACATAGGCACATTTGCGGAGAATGGTTTCATTTATGAAGCAGGTCGTAAAAAAAAAAAAACTTGGGTTTGGGGGCGGTTCAGCAGGGTATTAAAAAATATCTGAACAGGGGGACATGTCATGGCTGTAATAACATTAAGTTCGCCTCTTTAATCTGCACCGAAGCATGTTTACGTTTCAATTACACCGAAGTAATGGGCTAATGAAAGATCAGAGCTCCATATTAAAAAGGAGGAGGGGGGAAATAAAGGTCTGTGTGTGCATCAAAGAGTTTGGGAGGATTTGTGAGAATTGTGCTGAACGGACTTCAGAGAGAAAGCGAGAGACACCTCAAAAAGCCGGGAAAGTCGAAATGACAGTCGGTCGTATATCTCGCCTGTCGCCCTCCGTCTGCTTGGCCCGAGTGCTCGGCTGCACCTCGGCGTGTTTTTCTTGGTGATGGAGAAGCTTTACGGCTCCCTTCAAATGGACCCAATTGGTCACTTTCGCATGCAAATCCGTGACAGGCTTCTGCTCTCTCCAAAGAAAACAGACGGTCAAAATGTTCACTGCCTGCACATGTGTTTCTGTTGGAAAAAGAAAAAAAAACTATTTATGACCTCAAAAAAAAAAAACAACAGCGTAGCTGTCATTCAAAATGTCAATTTTACCAACACTTGGATTCATACAGACAGACTTGTCACCTCTGTTGATGTTTATTCACCTCAGCTTGTTTGCTGCTGAATCTACAGTTATGGTTCACTCTAAAAGTTCAAAGTTTCCCTCCAAAAATGTGCTTGCAGGTGGATCTGAATGAGCAAGAGGCGAGACAAGTCATTCTGCCTGTGATGTGCGTATTATTTTAAAAGGCTCGGTGACCTCCAAACCCTGCGTTCGATTTCACATAAGGCGGA
>JASSRZ010000016.1:8762331-8775244 GCA_032164315.1 Malacoctenus gilli
TTCTGCCTGTGATGTGCGTATTATTTTAAAAGGCTCGGTGACCTCCAAACCCTGCGTTCGATTTCACATAAGGCGGAACATGAGCGGGAGCAATAGACCTTCAGACTTTCATATGAAAGTCTCCCCCCCCTTTTTTTCCAGAGAAAGGAGGATTTGCAGCGTATTAAGCCATTTTGCTTCACTGTCATTTAGCAATTACATGTCTGCCGGTGGGGGAAATGGGACGGAAATCCTTGCTGAGGGAGATGAAAGGCTGACTCTGCATCAGAGGGGGTTGCGACTGAAACCCGGGACTGGCGTTGGCCGTGGTGGTCTCCTTTCTCCGTCCTTTTTTTTCTACTTTTTTTTTCTCGTGTCCACCCTCTAACATGAGTTTTCCCCCCCTTTTTTTCCTGCAACATTGTGTGCCAGAAGTGGATACCCCCCTCGAGCCACCCCTGCACCCCCCCCCCCCACACACACACACACACCGTGGACGATCAGCAAGTGGCCACCTTTGAGCGTGGCACTGAGATGCTGTGATCTAACTGCTATAAAATGCCAAATAAAACTTATGGAAAGCAATTGCCAGCGAGCAGAAGCCTACACACCACAATGGATCATTGTTATGGAGCGGGTGATGTCATGACTCGGCTGTGCTCTTCCTCACCCCCCTCCCCTCCCTCCCCATTTGTTGAAAGAAAGAGAGAAAGGAGAAAAAAAAATCTCTCTCTTTGTCATAACTGTATCTTCAGTGATGTCATGTCAGTTATAAGTTAAGGCGTCACACAAAGAAATCGATTTGGAATTATAGAAACGGAGAGAAAATGGAGATAGTTTTTTTTTAAATTATCATTATTATGAAACAAGGATTTAAAAATCAATAAAATCTAAATTAACCTAAAAAAGTTAAAAATTCAGGACTTAATGCATTTAAACATTGGTGCAAAAGCTGTTTACGCTGCATTTGGAATTAAGGGTCTGTTTGTTTTTGTTTAATATCTGCAGGTGAAAAAAGGCTTCAGAACATTTGGACTGAAGTTTAAAGAATTTGAATTTCTGGGTTAAATTCAAGAACTCGATGAATCAAACTGACAACGTGTTTTGATAGTTTCCCCAACTTTTCCCACAGGTCATTTATTACACACGCGTCCTTCAGCTCGCGGATGCTTTTTCTGAACTATCAAACAGCTGCATTCCTACCAAACGTTATTATCACTGCTGCAAATCATGGCAGTCCCCACCAACCCCCCCCCCTCCCCCTCCCCCCTCAACCCCCGGCCGCTCCCCATATTTTTTTGGAAGTCGGCAGCAATCCGCCGATTCAGTGCGCCTTCGAATCGAGTCGCTCACGGAACCGGTGAGGAGCAGGTGGTTATTAAAAAGGAGATCGGCCGTAAATCTTCCCCGTGGGCTTTTCGCCTTGGAAGCATCTCGCGGCAGAGGTTAGAAGGTTTCCGTTGCCGCCGCGGCACTATAAATCACGTTTTGAGGAGCACGCATTACACGATCCGGAGTGTTTCGAAGCACGGCGCGCAAACGTGAACGTGTTTGATAGGCGCCGCTTCCTTCGGAACAAAAAGGGGGCCTGTATTTATGTTTCCGCTTGGAAGTGCCAGTCGGAGCTTTAATTTAGTTGTCGGGGTTGGTGTGAAGAAGTCTGTGTTTCACACTCAATGCTGCTTGGGTGTTGTTCTCCTGAACATGTTTGAGTTTACATCAAATAATACGGGACAACAGAGAGTATGTAACCACGGTTTCCGTTGGCGGCGACATCGTTGGGCAGCAGCGCCACCGCGGACCCTCCCACCCCGTGTGTGCCTGTAACCAAAGAACCTGGCATTAGACCGCAGCAGCATATGCATCCAGGCCTGTTCCCTCTTGCTCTCTCTCTCTCTTTCGTCCCCATCCCACCGTGCCATCCCCTCGCAGTCACCCGGGCCCGTCGGCAGCACCAGTCGGGCGGTCCACCCTTCCAGCCACCCTGCGCTCCGTCACCCTGGCGTCGCACGACATTCTTTCCCACAGGCAGCCACATAGTTCCAGCGTCTCCTCATGCGAGGGGGCCTGGGACCCTGCAACAGGCGGGGGGCACTTCAAAGACCGGCCGGCCCACAGCTGCAGCCTGTCGCTCCAGCAGCCAGCTCCAGTTTGTAATCATTATTAAAGGCTTGACCTCGGAGGCATCTCTGCCGCTGTTCACACCCCCTTCCCACCCCTGATAACACTGCACGGGGCTCCTCTCAAGGCAACTCCAGTTACTCCATCAGTTGAGCGGTCGGTAAGGGGGATGAGGAGGAGGTATTGTTTCTTGCCGCCGTGGCGGCAGAGTGGAGACACTCGGGCCTTCTTCGCGGAGCCCCCTTTGAATGGCACCTTTATGGCCGAAATCCAAGCCGAGCTTCAGAGACGTGGTGACAAACGGAGAGCCGGACTTTGAGACGATTTGTTTCGGGAAAGAGTCATTTTGATCTTTGCCTGTTGTAAAGGGAAGTAAACGTTTTTCATTTGCCTCCCCACAGACACTTCATGCCAAGTCGCACATACTGCTCGCTACCGTCCACAGTTTGCCTCCACTCTCTCCGTTTATGGGGAATTAACTCACTCCATGACCAAGCCACAAGTTCCCTCGTTAGCTGTGACCCGGTCCTCACTGTACACCTGCGAGGGGGGTAAACAGCCTGACCTTTGCACATTAACGTCGGCTCGCCCTCCTGCCCCGACTCGCCGGTTATTAGCTTGTTATTGTTTGTGTGACGGCGGAGGAATTCACGGGCGTAGTTTGGGGGGCGTGTTCGACGCGGCGCTCGAGACGTCGGAGCTGCTAATTACAGTCGACAGCGCTCGGCCTAACCAAAGATTTACCTGCGTGTTTTTTCACACACCCCCCCCCCCCCCCGCAACCCCCATCGCATCTGTCCGGTGTAAGCCCGTTTTTTTTTTTTGGTCACCGGCAATATAAAACAAACAAAACAGAAGGGAGGCGGCGGCCAACAACAGGGCAACATTACACGGCTCGTATCTTGATCACTCGTCGGCTCGAAGTTCAACAGCTGGATTCGTTCATCCATACAAAAGGCCATAAACAACATTGTAAAGGGGGGAAATAAAAACAACCTAAAGCAAAATAAAAAAAAAGCCGCTTGCACGTAGCTGCTAGTTTTATCTGCGCTGATAACACTCATCAGGAGGACGGGCGATGCCCTCATGCTCAGGTAATTCGAA
Source organism: Malacoctenus gilli (assembly GCA_032164315.1). Taxonomy (NCBI): domain Eukaryota; kingdom Metazoa; phylum Chordata; class Actinopteri; order Blenniiformes; family Labrisomidae; genus Malacoctenus; species Malacoctenus gilli. Next base: position 8,765,536 of record JASSRZ010000016.1, read on the forward strand.
ATATCTGCAGCCAGATGTTGGCGTTCCAGCACAGAGGATGGCCCTCCTTTTCCTTTTCTCATTAATCCTCCGCGCCCCACCCCTCCTCTTTTTTTTTTTTTTTTTTATTGATGTAAACGCGCCTGAGTCACCGCACAATCAGAACAACAGCAGGTGTCCAATAATGGCAGGCCTGCGAAAACGAACGGCAGGAGTCTCCACCAGGTGTGCCGCGCGGCCAACCAACAGGCGGCGCGGCAAACCCCGTCATTAAAAATTCCGTCGTCTGCAGGGAATCCAGCGAGGCGATCCCCAATCAATCCCCCGAACAATAAGCCGGGGATTTTTATCGAGGCTTCTTCTTGCCGTCCCGCAGACGGTCGGATGTTTGTGTGACTGACATCAAGCCCTACGGAAGCGATAAATCACGCGTGACACTTGCATGACAAAAGCTGTATCGAGTACACTACTAATTACACACTTCAGCTTGTAGGGGGGGGAAAGGAAACTCGATCGATGAATGAGTTTGGGGGAAAAAAAAAAGAAAAATCTTTACGTGCAAACTTTTCGGATCGTGTTCGTGCAACTGGCAGGCGAGCTGCGTCCTGCGTGGGCTTACAGCGCTCCGCCGGGTTCGACGCAGTGGGGTTTTTTTCTTCCTTTTTTTTATTGGAATATCAAATGTCAAGTCGTCCGTCAGCGCCAGATTAGAGGGCCAATTGTGCGCGGCAAATGCCGGCGATTAAAGCACATAAAGGAGGGCTCTTCGGGCTAAACTCTTAATCCCGGCCACCTTTGACCTCCTGGAACATTTGAAAAGGAAATAGTTTGATTTGTGTCTTTTGCTCAAGCAATTACAAACACCGGGTTTAAGGATTCGGCGTAATGATCGGCTAGGGGGGGGTGGGATTGGATCCAATGAAAGATTTTTCCTTTGAAATAATCCTGCTGCCACCTCGTTCGAGAAGTGCTACGAGATTTTTCTCCATTTCTATGGATACAGACAAAACACGGCGGCGCTCCGGCAACAAAGTCCCACGACGGCGTCAAAATATTTATAAATATCTCGCGGTTCAGGATAATTTTGTTCACGGGGATGGAGAGTGGATGTTGTAACATAAACTGTGTGTGTGGCGATGACACATTCAGTGGTATTTACTATAAATACACTCGTATCAATAATCAGACTCATCTCCAGATCTGTTCTGCTAAAAGACGCAATTCATCTTTTTTTCCCCCCGATGAGAACGATATGTCACTTTCTCCAGGAATAGCATTTGATGCCCCCCACAGTGATCTGCTTGCAGAAACAGAGCTTTCGAAGGCTGGGTCCCACCCCCCCCCCCCCTTCCCCAACAATGGAGCAGTCTTAACACAATGTGCAGCAACAACGACACACAGAAAACTCCCCCTACTTTGTATACCATCTGACATTCTGTTTGCTTTTGTTTAACGAGTTGCTGCGTCAAAAAAAGCCGCCATCTTTCACCGGTGGGCTGCGTTTCAAATTATCAAAGCAGATAAAAACAAAAAGGGACAAGTTGGAGGCCGCATTATTTTATTTTGGAATTCTTCTGAGTTGAACGACTTGACGCCAGCGGTGCTTGTGTGTGTACCGAATGGAATCGCTCTGAAGGCCCGAGAGCTGACGACTCCAAACAGATGGGGGGGAAAAAAAAGCAGCCCACCGCTCGCTCTTCGTCCGCCTCCTCCCCCCACCTTTTGTTTTGTTGATTTGTTTATTTTGGTTTCCATACAATCAAGAGCCCCCTGAGCTCGGAGGGGGCCTAGACATAATATGACCGCGTCAATAGACGAACGGGACGGCACGGAGGGGGGTACAGGACCCCCCAGGCTTGCAAAGGGGCGCAGAGGGGCAGGGGGGGCTCGCTTGCGCGGGATGCCAGGAATGGCACAGGGGGTCCCAGCGGCACGAGCCTCCGACACTTAACAAGCGCCTCGCAGTTGTCCCCGGCCTTGACCCTGTCTCGTCTTAAGACACATGCGGCTTAGGCAGGCGGGAGCCTCTGGGACGTGATCAATTACACTCCGTCAGTTTATAAAAATATCCCCAATAAGAATATTTCGCCGCTTCCTTTTCCATTACCCCGAGCCCAGGAACTTTCTGACATGTGCTCGGATATTTATTTCATTAAGAACTCATTTCGGGAGGAAATAATTTAGGTAAGTTTAGCTGTAATTGTTTGAGCTGTAAATCAAGATAAACGGTGTGAGAGGGGAAAAAAAAAAAACTCGAGAAGACGGGGGGAGAAAGATCTGATGATTGAATGTCCCGATGGCAGAGTGGCCTCAGGAGAGCTGAAGCCTTTAAAATGCACCCCCAGTTCAGTTCTACCAGTTTTTCTCTGTCTTCGTCTCGCTGCCCTTTCCAGGAAAGAAAGTATTGGGCATTTCTGACAGGCAGGCCAGCAGACATCCCGGGTCAGGGCCGTCTGTTACAGGAGCAGGACGGAACCTGCTTGGTGAGTAACAAGGACAAGTTCTCAGGGTCCTTGTGTGTCCACTGAAAGGCTCACGTCAGGGGAAACAGGCATTTGGTTCTCCCAAAGCAAAAAAAATGAAGGTCAGGTTCAAGATAATATTTATCAAACACGAAGGCAAAGGCGTGCCTTTGTCACCAGAGGTTCGTGTTGCGTGACACTCGTCAGAAGGTGACTAATGCGAGTTATTTTCTCTCTTAATGCTTTCAAAGCAATAAAACTTGAACCCTGAGCACAAGCGTGGCAGGTTTACAGTTGTATTTGTATGCGTTTCCGTGTCAAGAGTGAAATGAGGGAGAGACACGCCGTGCTAATGTTTTAAAGGCCTGCATTTTTTTTTAACGACTTGGCAAGTAACGTTGTCACCATCGTTCAAATAATTGTCAAATTGAAACGAACATACCAAAGCTGACGAGCGCTAAAACAGAAACGAGAAATTTCAAAATAAAAGCTAACCGAGTAGCATCGTTTGAGATCGCAGAGCCGCAGCTTGTGTGCCTGATGTGCTCTGGAAAATTTATTCTCATCCAAACAAATAACATCTTTGATTTACTATATGCAAATGACACCAAAGTCTGAATATTAATGGAGCGCGTTCGTCTTTTAAAAGCGGCTCGACCATTATGAATAAACACTCCACATGCCAGGCTGGTAATGCGATGGAAACTTGCCAAGTGTGGATTCCATGTGAACCCAGCTCGCCTTGCTCTCCGCCGGCCTGGGAATACACAAACCGCCCCACATGCGCTATGCGACGCCGTATTGTGCTTTGGAAAAACGTGGCTTTTAATGTTCCTCTAATTGGGGGGGGGGGGGTTATTAATCAATTGTGCTCCATCAGCAGAGGCTAAGGAAGGCCTGTAAGCATCTGCCCACCATCCGCCATCCCTGACCCCAGACCAGCTGGCTTCCAACCCACGCTCCGCCGCGAGAAAATCGCATTGACGCCATCCATCAAGGCGGACATTAATATTCTGTCTTAGGGCGGCCCACCGCTTGGACGGCGCTCGTGGCCTTAATTACCTCCGAGCCCCCGCTGCCAGAGGAAGAAGGTGACCGTAGAGCAAAACGTAAACTGTAACAGATCCCCCCCCACCCCCACCCCCCACCCCATGTCAGTTACCATACATTCATACTCCGTCAGGGACCAGTGACGCTTACAGGCTTGTCCGCTTTGGCCCGTACATACAGAGGACATGGAGGGTGGGGGGTGGTGGTGGTGAGTTGGGTATCAGAAATCGGGGACAATGGCAACAACTGCACATCTAATTTAGCTCCTTGTTTATCACAAGTTGGTAATCAGATCCGCCGCACAATGCAGGGGGGCGGTCGGAGAGGGGCCGCACAATGGAATGGTGATCAGGGAGCTATTGTTTTTCAAGCTAATTAGCCTCCCCGGCCAGCCATACCTCCCAATCCTCCGAGGTGTACAATCCCGTGGTTAAATGTGGCTAAAAGTGGCAAACATCCCTGGTACCATTAGAAAAGAGCCCCTACAAGTCTGAGGTATTCTGGGACGCTTGAAATGGGGGCCCGCTTAGCTGCTCATTACATTGCTCTGTTGAACAGAGCAGAGTACTCTGGGAGCCCAGTAACCACACAACAGTTGTTTTTTTTGCTCTAATGTTTGCCGTTTATCTGTGACACGCTGGATTGTCTCGTCCACAGTTGTCACTCCAGGAGGACATTTGAAACAAGGCAACGACTCCAGCTTTATTTTTTATCGTTAATTATATGATTTCGTGTTCTTAGCCTCCCTTCTGTCCTCAAAACAGTACAATCAGCTGCCACTTCAGTGCATGGCAGTGATCGGTCCGAACTGTTGAGTCAAACCTTCAGCACTCGGTGGGAACTGTCACGGCCCAAGAAAAAGCAAGAGTTCAAAACCAGCCTTGTGGACTCGACCTCCGACCTTAAGGCATTAGCCCCCTGACCTGCAACAGGTGGAGACAGTGTCCTTTCCAGCAAGTCGGACCGAGCGCCGGGCGGAGGGGGGGGCTCTCCGACATCGGGTCGCAGCTCTTTAGACAAATATTATCATTTTGCCGAGGAGGGCTCGGACAAACACGGTGTCGCCGACATGTGGGGTCCGACGGCACATGCTTCTGCTGTTGCGAATGCTGTGTCTGGGACTCGTAGGGGGCCTTCGCCAAGGTGACCGGGAGCGGAAAACAAACCAAACACCTGTTTCGCGCGGAGAGAAAAAATGTGTCGTAGGGTCAATAAGGAAAAGTCAGGAGAATAACCAAATATCCATCATCCTGAGAGAATAAATAATAGGAATTTTTTTTTAAAAAAAGTGGTGTTCAGTGTGTGAGACTGTTCTGTCAACATGTTGTACGCTAGCAATACAAGTTATGATCTTCCAGGACAAACAAAGCAGAAGGAACAACGTGTCAGATGTCACGTCGGGCACTTCTTCATCGCTTGTAACAGTTATTCCTTTTCAAAATCTCTCTGGCTGGTCATCTATCAGACGCCCCGCTGTTTTACTGCTTATGGTTATTAGTGATGGGGCGAGGAGGCACAGAGTGCTCTGTTGGCTGCCGACCAAATGGACAATCTTTGATCTGCAACTGTGCGGTTCTCTGAGGGGGGGAGGAAGGGGGGCCGCAGGCGGCTTCACGAGCCCACTGAGAGATGGAGGCAGGCAAAGCTTCCCCAAAAGGTGTCGGCGGTCTCCCCCGGGGGCCGTCCCCGTTGCGGGGAGAATGCGCGCAAGTGTCCCTCGGAGACTCTCCCTGACGTAGCTGGCGGTGGCGAAACGAGTTTTAATGGAGGGGGTCAGGGAGAGTTCCCGGCCGTCGGGGCCCAGGGCCAGGTGGCACATCACAGCGGACCCCGTGTGCAGCTATCCCCAGAATGCGACACAGTGGCGTCGGCAAGTTTGCCTCAGATCGGCGAGGGGAGGGGCGGGGGGTGGGGGGTGGGGGTGCCGGGCACGATGGCGTCGCCAAATGCTGGGAGGACTGCGGCGCCATTGGTGCCAACTCTTTGTCAGGGCCACTTTGTTTCGTGGGCCCGGAACATTTTCTCCCTTCAAACTGCTAAAGAAAAACAATTAAAGTAGCAACAGGAGTGAACAGATGGAGAACCTTTCACAGCTAGTGACGGCTGGAAAATGGCTGGTTCACCTGGAGATGGCAGAATGTCCCATCCTTAAACGTCGGAGTGATGTACCGATTTAGTTTTCCTTTTTATCTTGAGATATTGTCAATTTTGTGTAAGTAAAAATAAATTGTTGGGTTATTTGAGAGGCCACAAAACACTGCAAACTCCCAACTTCAAGGTGCCTTGTGTTTCTCCTGGAGAACATGAGCTTGATTAAATTTGATTGACATGTTCTTTTTAAAAAACGTTGCAATTAATACATTTAAAAAAAACCCACACACAATATGGTTAAAAAAAAGGTTTTGGGGGGGTAATTTCACCACTTTTCTCATTGAAACTATTCGCATTATTTGCTTTGTCAATGTTTCCGTTGCAAGAACCAACACCTGTTGCGACAAAATATCCTCAAAAATGTGGGAAAGCTGTTTAATGTTGCCGTATTTAACAGGCACAAATTAAATTCACCTTATCGTGGCAAGCTTCTGCCCGGCATTCATCAAGATCGATCGATAGACTTTCTTATTCATTCTTATTGTTATTCTCAGTTTTTTCTGAGTTCTCAGCTGAAACAAACAGGGGCACGCGTGTTATTGCCACTTCGTTGTGGTTCAGTGATGCCATCTACTGGCTGCATTATGTTTTGCTCCTTTTTTTTTTAAAAAAAAAAAGGGGAAAAAAATCTTAGTTAACAGATCAGTGGAAAAATAGAGTCCATGGGGTGACATCAGCCTCACCAGTTTTCCCTCCATGGAGGAATCAGCCGTCCTCACGACAGATGAGGGCTCACACACAAGAGACCTCTGATGTGTCCCCCTCTCAGTCATTTATTTTTCACTTAATAGAGCTCCATCCTCTCCTTGAGGAAGAGCACACGGACTAATTAGGCGGCGTGCGGCCCCACAAAGTGGCTCTGTCATCTAGTGGTCATTGAAGAGAACAAACAGTCCCCTGCCACTCTCAGCTGTTCCCAGATATTAGAATAACATTTCCAAACGCCAGCTGTCTTGTGGTTTTCAGTGCACAATCCCTCCAAAAACCACAAGCCTCCGCTGTGTGGCAACACGTCCGTCTGCCCGGAGTGGACTGCCACGGTAACCGGAGCCCCCCCTTTTTTGTGCACTATCTTATAAAAGAACACTCGTCCCAGGACCACGGTGTCCTTTTTAATACGCTACTGGATAATGTGTTAACGAGGTGTTAATAAAAATCAATTTGTCTTAATTTCACTCCTCTTCTAGACGTGCTTCGGCCTGACAGAAGCAGCACACGCTCTTTGATACCATAAAGGGCCCGCGGCGGTGTGTCTGGGGGCATCTCCAACGCACCATAAACTCTCGCCGGTTAACTTCATTTTGCACCTAACACGGAAATGTGTCCTCTGGCTGCACTTAGGGCATTGGGGAAAGCCATGTTTGCGCCGGTTCTGGCTTTCAACTAATCTCTAAACAGACATGTGATTAATGATGAAGCAGGTGATCAAAAGGGGGGGGGGGGGTTATCCCACACATTCTGGCACTTGTTTGAAGACAGCAGGTCTTGAACATCAGAAAATATCCAAATTAACTTTTCCAACAACTCATACATGCACAGTGAACTAGAACCAAGTTGACTAAGTTTTGGTAGAATGTGGACTTTGGTCCCTGGAACCCTTGTTGGTTCCACTGCACCACTGTGTGGCTTCAAGAAGTAATACAAGCTTGCAATGTGCGTGTATGCGAATAAAATGAATGCATTGAGCTTTGCAAACAGAAATCACGATTTTGAATACAATAACTAAGCGACTCTGTAGTTTTGGGTTTGTTGTCTCTTGTGAATGCAGTATTTGCTGGTGTCTCTCATATTAACCTCACATCTAACAGCTAAACACCAAAGGCAAGCATGAGATAAACCACAGATGCACCTCAAACATGATTCAAGCCTATGAAGTTTCATTACAAAGCATTCAATGCCATTGGAAGAACAAATTGGGTTCAAAAGCAAATGTTTTTCACTGAATTTGCACCCTTTTTTCCGACAGTATCTGTCAATCAGGCGACTCCTAAGAGAATGTAAATGTTCTAACTCTTCCGGGCCTTTTCTCCCTTTCGAACCGAGCACGTGTTCTGCACTAATTCTTAGAGAAGCATACGTGGGTTCACGCTGCTTTGCATCCCTCTGAAGACTCAGTTAGGTGGGGAAGGGGGGCGGGGGATTAAAGCCCAATAAACTCAGCTCTTCACTCCGGAATAATCATTAGTGTTAAAAGACAGTGCTGGGTACACAACATTATCTAATTTGCATTGAGTGAACATTTGTAATTTGTGTAAACAGATGTGCAGTCTAGTTTGTTTTTGTTTATTTTTTTATTTTTTTATTTTTTACACCTGCACCGTTTAATTAGAAAACGCACACCTCCCCACTGGCTAATTCTTTCTGTTGTCTATTTGGGGCCGGTGGGCTTATTTGCACCCAACATGTTTGTGTGTTCAGTCAAATAATTTGTGCTTTTCATCCTCAAACTAGGTTACGATACTTAGAGAGCGGGCGTCACCTCGACGACTATAAAGTGTAATTAGAGCTTAAGAAAGCGAAGCAATCACGGGAGTCTGTGATATCCCTTGTGGGACTGAGTATCGGTGTTAATTCAGTGTTTTTAATGTCCGCTCCTTCCACCTCGTTTCAATCCACACGATATGTTCCCATTAAAAAAAGTGTGTCGTCATAGAAACGTTAGCTTTGGCTTATAGAGTAAGACTGGTAATCATTTGGGGTGTGGCTACAGTCTGAAACAGGATGACGTGCCAGAATCGTAGCCAAAGTTGACAAACTATTGAATAACAAAGCTTCATAGTTTAAAGTTTAAATGCCTGCAAAGTCATTAAGATTCAGCACAAGTAGCCAGCTTTGAGTTATAGAGCAAAAGGAGAGAAAAAAAAAGCTGCACATGCTCCGTCAGTGCCCCCCTTCCCCGCCCCTCATGTGGAGCACGTTGCACAGGATGGATAAGACAAATTGCCTGCACACGGTGACAGCAAGCAGTCTGACTTGTGATCACCAAAGAGGAAACGCACTCCTCTGTATCTGGTTGCGATGATTTGCCTTTCATGCACGCCGTGCTCGGCTGAAGCGTCGCCGTGCGCTGGGGTTATGGGATCCCTGATACGGAGGGTGGGGGGGGGGGGCGAGCAGCAGACGGCACTCGGGAGTGCTTGCCCTACCTATTACAGCTGTGCAAAAAGGTTTCTCTGCAACTGTAATGCAATAAAAAAAAGTGGTGGGGGGGGGGGTCTGACCTTGATCATCTCCTCTGCAGTGCTTTAAATACAGATAAAGGGGGGAAGATCAAATGCAAGCAGCGCGGATACTCCACTTGCCTCTCTCTCTCTCTCTGTCTCTCTCTCTCTCCACTTGAGCTGACAGGTGCTGAATTATGATACCGGGAAAACACTTAAGAAACATTCAGTTCCATTTAAAGCTTTTCATCTCCCACCTTGGGACCACCACGGCATGATGAGTTAGGGGGGGCGGGGAGGGCCCACTGCTGCATGTACATGCTGTGTTCAGTGTTATTGGTATCATCAGCTGCATGGTTTTATTTGACAACACTATGCTTTTAGGAAGCTGAATGTTTCATGAGCATTGGCCTTCATAATTGACCCGTGCAAAGCATGACTAACCAGAACATGCTTCTCCTTTCAGCAAACAAACAAACAGAAAAACAAGACGTTGTGCAGGTCGACTTTCTCCTTTTTGTATCTGAGAGCTGGCAGGACAACAGTGTATGCGTGGCTTCACAATAATCACTCTAATGAGGACCCCCGGCTTCGTCTTTGCATCCGTTGCTGCAACACATTCAGACGTTACATATGATGAGACCTTCCTCCGCTGCTCCAACAGATGGCGCTAACACTACACTGCTGAACCTCGGTCACCCAAACTGCTTCTCCCCCAGTTACACAAAACGTTGCTATGAACGTGGAAATGAACTTTAGCTGTACCCTGTGTGTGTGTGTGTGTGTGTGTGTGTGTGTGTGTGTGTGTGTGTGTGTGTGTGTGTGTGTTCGTGCATGTGTGTGAGATTTTTAGACAATGTATCATAAATATTTTAGGCATTTTGATGTTATGGTTGAATATATCTT
>JASSRZ010000016.1:8776612-8792670 GCA_032164315.1 Malacoctenus gilli
ATCATATCAGAATAATAGTCAATTCTGACACATGGCATCATATGGATATTGAACGGATGTTCTACATCTTTAGATGTCAACAAAAAACCAACCAAAAACATAAAAGCAGGAGATCAGACAGGGATGCCTTGGCTTGCGTGGGTTTTTTGGAGATACGAGTGGTCAATTGGATGATTTGCTTGCTTGTGGTCTTGGTCTAAAACTCTGGTCACGAGTGAACATGGGGACTTCCATCCTGCAAACTTTATCTCTAAGTAGTGAGACAGACATGCAAGCTGGTGCAAAAATCCCTCATGGATCGCTGGCCTAGTGGGTGTTTCTCTGTACCCAGGTCAGCCCTTCTCCTACACCTCCGTCGGCGTACTCAGGTCATCTGACCTCTGATCGGGTCCCAGAACGGATTGATGGTATTTCAGTTCAAAGGGTAAAATTTATGTGCTATCATACTTAGAATTCAGAGCTACGTCGGGGAATGAATTAAACTTGGGAGTCGAGGAACAGCTTTGAATGTTGCACTCATAAAGGATTCAGGTTTGAATGAGAAAGACGCAAAAGCACCCAAGTGAAGTGAACTTAGGGAGAAAGTGCACGAAGCTTGCTAAGAAAAACAGGCGAGGCGGCTGGATATTACAAACTGAGCATCACCACATTATTCACAAACGCTGAAGTAAAACATGTGCTCTGTACCATCACCACGCTGGATCCACCTTTTTGCACTCTCACCCAGCTCCTTTATAGACTTTGCGCCGCTGATAACGACAGTAAACCTCGCACAGCTGTACGCTCACGACAGATATATCTGTTTTTCCCTCCAGCGCATCCACGCCGCGCCGGTGGTAGGGCAGGATTAACACGCCGGCTACGGCCAGTTCTCCAGAAGTATCGCTCCATTTTTCTCACCTTGTCCTTATTGCAAATCATACCGCAGCAGCAGCGGCGGTGGCAGCGGCGGCGGCAGCAGCAGCGGCGGCGAAGATATAAAATTAAATCCCTGGAGTGGAGGTGTAGATGAGCTCTCCGCTTCTCCACTGCATTATCTCCTGCACTCTGCAATAATGAGTGAAACTACAATAGCGTTTTACATATAAGCAAGCAACCATAAGCGATGCGGGTTTAAAATAACGCGTGAATCACCGGCCTCCCTTGGTCCCACTTTTAATTGCACGGCAAGTACACGGTGTGCGTGTGGTCAAATTTTTCTCCTTTAGCTACTTTCTAATGATGCGCAGCGCTCAACTGACATCACTGAGTCGGACCGCCTTGTCCACCCAGTGTGGTGACCAGTATTCCCCACCAGATTTATGAGTTTCATCACTTTTGCTACAAAAGTTGTTGCTCCCGTGTTTAACACGCTTCCGTACCTGCTTCTAGGAACCAGCTAACACTGCCAGCTACTGCATAAGAACACCCCCCACCCCCACCCTCACCCCCACCCTCTATCCAGCGAAATCACTCAGCAAATCGAGGGGCTTAGATTCCTCTCTCGCCACGAATCTCGCGGTTGCGCACCATAAAACACAAAACTGCTTAAAATAGCAGCAGGAGCCGGTTGGAGACAGCCAAGAACCCCCACCCCCCACCTCGCCCCCGCTCTGGCCGGGTACTGGTGTTTCTGCTCTCCGGACCTTCACCTGCTCGTGTTTGGATCAGGAGCCTGTGACGGCCTGACGTCGCTCGCCCGTACGTCATTTCAGTGCGGGAGAGAACAAACGAGCCAAAAGGAAACCTTGTGACGATCCAGCGGCGGGCTTTTGAGATTTTTTTTTTTCTCCCTCCGCACGTCAGTGCTGTTGCGAAATGTGACACGCTTTGTTTGGAGTCTGCACGTTTGCCTGTGCGCCGTGAGAGCACAAAAGCCCTCCGACTCTGATAGATGGAAAGGATTTGTTTCCCTCACTTTTCAATTACAGCTCCTGTCTGCGATGTCATGCAACAGTCCAATAATGGGACAATAAAAGCAGATATGTATATAAAATTGTTGGTGAAAAGGTAGACCGGAAAAAATCCCGATGACACGACTTACAGTAAGCACCGACGCTCACGAATGTCTTCGTGACATTCCTGAGATGGGATCGAGAAAAACATCTCGCAACATTCCGTTCATTCGTTCTAAACTCCTGTATTGAGCCGGCTGATTGTAGAGTGGTTGTTGCTCCGCGTTTGCACAAACAAACCCCGGCAATCGAAATGAGTTCAGCAGCAGAGCTCCCTGTTGTACCACCACTTAGGAGCCATAGACGGCTGACAGTAAAGTGCAAGTAATATATGCAAGAGCGTCTTGAAGGCAAAACCCTTTCTTGGTTGGTTTGTTTCGCATCGATGGCCGCCGTGAGAAACGGATACCGAACGCGTCCTTGAAGTGTACGAATATGGTTTGCAGAACCCACTGATGTTTGCCATTGATATGCACAGCAGTGGGCTTTTTTTTCATCCTTTCTTTCGCTTCTCTTTTTTTTTTTGTCTTCCCACACCAGAGACCTCGACTTCTGCTTTTAAAATGAACCGCCCACCTCAATCAATGAGTTAATTAACATATTCCAGACTCGCTCCGAGGAGTGTTGACGAAACTTAACACCAATCTTCAGCCGCAGCCGGTTACCCCGGTGGAACGAAGACGGTTCCCAAGGTCGTGCTAATCAGACAGCTGATTAAAATTATATTCCGCCTAAAGGGCTCTGAAGAAGCACCAGTGGAGGGAGTCCATTATCGGTGAATGTTTAAAGACGGGGAAGATGCGCCTTTTTTACACCCCGGTGCTCCTGTCATGTTTGTCAAGCTAAGCCGTTCCGGGGGCCGCTCGAGTCTCACCCCACCCCCAAAACGGCATGGCGGGAAAGTCGGGCGCCCTGTTTAGTTTGCAACAGACGCGCCAGCAGTCACGGTTCCTCTTGTGCGCGCGGCGCGGGCTTTTTATTTTTTCAGTAGGCCTTTTGCAAAAAAATTGTTACATTATGCGTTGTTTGCCGGGGAAGAAGTCATGGGAATCAGTTAGCAATCACGCTTTGAAGTGCTTCTCAGCCTCCCTTCCTTTCTTATCCGTGCCACGCTGCCCTCTGTCAGACTGAATTGCTCTTTTCTCTTAATAACCCCGCTGACGAGTTCGTTCCCTTCCTCTCACTCCCTCTCTCTCTCTCTCTCTCTTTTTTTCTAAATCTCTCTCTTTCTCTGTCTCTATTCCTCTCTCTCTATTCCTCTGTCACTAATGCTTACCCTTTAGGAGGGCTTTCTTTGCATCATCTGACAACCCTCTCAGTGTTCAAGAGTAATAGAGGTATATGGGAAACTCGTAGGCTTACACTTGCCCTGACAAGCATTCAGATCAAATATTTAACTGATGAAATGTTCTATTTTTCTGAGGGTTTTCTCTCTCTCTCTCTCTCTCTCTCTCTCTCTCTCTCTCTTGCTGCCTCAGGGAAAGTAGCTGTATGGGTCAGCCTTTGGGTTACATGTTGCATATTTAGCTGGAATTTCAATTCTTGAGCTTTTCTTTCTTTTTTTCGATGGGAATGCATTTTTTATCTGTCTCCCTTCTTATCCTTCCTTCGCTGAGAAAGCGGGTATATCTATGCCTGTAAGACGGTTGATAAATATTCTAAATTGAACCTGAAGGCACATTTGTCTTGTTTATACAAACGCTGTCTGTCTTGTGGGCTGCTGTGGTCTGTGACAGCCCATGTTTTTTGGGGGTTTTTTCTTCAGTGTGGAAGCGCCATGAATCAGGGTGTGAAACGCAAACGGCAGAGGCAACCCGGAGCTCGTTTGGCGCCGTCGCTTCTCGGCACTGAATCCTCTGCTTCTTTACATGCCATCATCAAATGCCACAGACATGTCCGTGAAAGCACAAGTTCAGTCGGTTGGAGAGAAGAAACACACAGACACAGACCCACAGAAGGGCTGCGGTGGCTGCAGTGTCAAAAACCAAATGAATTCCCCCAAATGATGGCTTGACCACGCACGTCAGTCACCCCGCAACAATGACGTGACCGGAACAAATGTGGACAGTCTCGGATCTAAGCAATCTTTCACTTCAACGCCACACGGAGTCATGCGGAGCATGCAGCATGTGTTCATAGGAGGAGCTGAGGTCATGTGTGCATCAGTTGTGCGCGCTTCAAAAGATGTTTGCAGGGCTCGTGTGAAATATCCAAAGGACTGTTGAAGGATTGCAGCATGGAGAGCGGCGGCCGTCAACCCACCAGACGTCCACAGACTCGGTGGATCCAGTGAATATGTGGCTTGAAGGTGCGAATCAAGGCATCGAGTGTCACGAGCGCAGACATTGTTCGGCAGGCAGGTGAAAGGGTGGACGGAGACGTGCTGCGTCACTGCTGGCAGGGCGTGAAGGTGCTGAACCATGACAAGGTCTGTCCACTTGCACCCCCCCCCCTCGCTGTTGCTGCGATGCTTGGAACAGAAAGTTGAACGAGAGTGTTGATCCCGACATCAAAATGAATCAATTTAGAACCAGACTAGTTTTGCTTTTGCTTTTGCTCAATGACACAACGATGACACAACTCCGTTGACTGTAAAGATGACATCAATAAAAGGGAAAAAAAACAACTTTTGTTGTTTCTGATTTTTCTATTATTTTTCATGATGGTAGTTATTGTTATTAGCTGTCCGCTGCTTGAGGAAGTTATTCAGGAGGACTTGTGAGTGAGCGTGGCAGAAATTGCTGAAGTTTTACGAGCGGCGGGAGGTGAGGAGGCGCCGGGCGGTTTTTCATTCTCAGGTTATCAAGGAGGTGTGTGGATGTGAAACCTTGCAGGCCGTGTTGTAAAAATGCCAAGGCTGAAAACCTTTCAGTGAGTACAGATATAAAACCTTTGTGCTTTTGGGATGGCATCTGGTGCGATAGGCTGCTTGGCACAGACCCCCCCCACCGACCCCTCCAACCTATGGGGGACCCCTTTGAATCTTGTTTCGTAGCAAAGGTTGTCAGAGAGGTGAACACGTGGGCCGGGCTCTTGGGATCACGAGTGTGAGTTGTTCTCCCGAGATTCTCTGTTTTAAAGTGTGCAGTATTTTGTCCCCATAATCACGACGGACATCAGTAGAATGCCTCCGACCGGCAGAGTGAAAGTAGCCGGAGTTGCCGCCGACGTTTTATTGAAGAATCGATTATTTAAATGACTGTCGTCAGCGCCAGGCGTTGAGCGCCCTGCTGTGTCGGAGCTCCCGGAGCCTCTCCTGTCCTTTCCCGGTCGATCACTTACGGACTCACTTGCAGGTTTGAGCTGAGGCTGCGGTGTTTTTTTGGGGGTGGGGGTGACTGACCCAGACGGAGTGGGTTAGTGATCTCCTGCCATAATTGTTGCAGTGGGATGTTGGCCAAGATAGATCTCCCACTCACATGACCTCCCTCTGAGGAAGTGGCCTGAAACTCGCTGCTATTCATCCAGGCTGGCTGCAAGCTCTCACTCTCCACTCGTTTTTTCATTGTTTTTTTTGTCTCAGTATACCTTTGCAGTTTTCATACGTCAGACCTTTTGGTGTTGACTCTGAGGATGAACTCTGCATACGTGGGTGATGTCCTGCTAGTGTCCAGTCTGAAGGAGTCAAAACAAGAGTTCTTTATTTCATTTAAAAAGGACGGATGAAAGAAATGCTGCTAAGAAATACATTGTACCTTTCGGTGACAGATATGTTACTCACACAATTATGATAAAGAGGAAAAATAATTCCACAAGGCTTCAAAACAAGCTCATGAAAGCATCCAATAAACAGTAGAAAAAAAATATCATCAGTTCTTTTTGATTGGAGTTAAAAGCCTCTAAAATGCAGCAAATACGGCCTTGGTGTGTCAAGAAAGACTGACGTTCGTTTGCAACAGCATTGAAAATAAAAGTGTCACTGTGGCCAAACAGTTTTAATGTCGGCAGTCTGAGTGACAGATGTTTGACTGGCTGACCGCAGGGTCCGGTCAGTTTGCTTTCGGGTCGCCTGCAGGAATGCTGCTGGCCGCAAGACGCTGACGGCGTGTTGCTGAGGTTCTAATTGTGCCAGAGTGAAGACACTGCGGCAATGGAGGGCAAAAGCGACCGCACTGACATCACTGATCCGCATGATGCGTGTCTGCTCAGCTCTTACCTCACACCACGACAGGTTTCATTGTTGTTTTTTGTTACCAGATGTGCATGGGGTGTCCACAGGAAGCTTGCAACGCTGTTTGTAAACCGCTCACAGAGTGGACACACCCTGAAACACCCCCACAGTCTTTGCATGCTAACACGTGAAAAGCCAAACGCTCCCGCTGCGTCTCCGCGTGGATGGTGTGTGAGCGGATCAATGTAGGATCATGCCGTCATGGCCCTGAAGCGTCAAACCTGTTGAGCAGACAGTTATTTTGTTTAGGTTGCGTGGCTTCAGAGCGAGCAGGAGTTTCCACATTGTCATCGGTCCAATTTTGACTCTAAAACTTCCTGTTCTCCTCTTTTGTTTCTCTGTTTTCATTGGCTGCCTGGATGGAAACTCTCCCCTTGTGTGGCTCCTTCCTTTACATTTTTTTTTTTTTTGCGACGCAGAAACACATTTTGTTTCTGTGTAAAGAAGACCCCGAGGCGTGTCCGTCAGTAACTACAACAAAAGTGTGACGATTATTATTTGGCAGTGGTGCTGTGTGACCTTTCACACAGCCACAACCTGAGAGAAATTTTAAGCTTTTCGCCTTTTGTTCGTCATGAAAAGAGAAGGGGAAAAAAGAAGCAGGAATGTTGTTGTTTGGCCTTGTGTCTGCTCCAGCCTTTAATATGGCAAGGTCCACATTTTAAATCCTTTCAATCAAGGGTTAAACTTTTCAAAAGTGAGTATGTAGGACGTGGTAGAATTCACGGCATTCACAAAATATAAGGTTTTATCAATTTTCTTTTGATATGGTGAAAAATAGATGAACTGTAGGACTTTAAAAAAAAAAAACCCGCATGGCTTCTACACAAAGTCCTATGATTACGTACTACAATATAAAAGAACCCCACTCCATTACAAAACATTTTACCAGTGTTCCTGTTCTCCTTTTCCGGCGTTTATTCTCCTTCAAAGTGTTAATTATGCTGCAGAGAAACTGTGGGTGAATATTGTTTCTCCCAGACAGCGTTGCTACAAAGTAATGTGTAATCTACATATTGATCCAGCGTTGGATGTTTTTCGGAGTCGTTTCTGGCGCTCCGCAGTTTGAAACATATGAGGTCGGTTTCCAGCTTTGTTTGTTTGGCATCAGCAACCACTTCTAGTCAGTTGTAATAATGTTTCCAATGCTTTGGTGGTGTGGCTTGATTAAAGTACAATTGATTGTTCCATTATCTTTTAATGGGAGTTAGATTTATAGTTATTAATGTGACAAAGTCCCAGTTTCTCAATAATGCTGATTTTTCCTTTTTTTTTCCCTTTCAAAATAAGCTTCTGTGGATGTTGTCTGCACTTCGTTCTCTGCACGTCAGCTAATGAGGTTGCAAGATTGCTTTTTTTCCCCCTGCAGGGGCGTCTTGAAGCTGCGTTGCATCACATCGTCGACCTAGCGCCGCATCTCGATCGTGGGCTTGCTCAGCCCAAGCAGTAACACCCCCCCTCCAGCCAGGAGGTGATAATGCGGCATTTGTATATGACGCCATATAAGTTTTAATGCGGTGCCTCGGCAGTAAAATATCCCACGGCGGTTTGCAGCGGCCGCAGCTTAATGGTGGGCCACGGGTCACGGAGGTGAGCTTTTAGCAACCGCTACCTGACGGGTTGCGGCAGGTTTAATGGACTGGGATTCTGTCCCTTAAACAAAGTGCGCGGACGGAGGCGCTGGGTTAGGCGCTGGCTGAGCGCCCGCGACCCGGAGAGCGGCGGCACGTCCAGGATGTCGCGCTGAAAGCGGGAGGCCGGGACGGATCCCACACGCCGGAGTGCTTCCGCCGCCAATCGGTGAGGCCGCCTCGCCTCTGCGAGAGGCTGGCTTGCCTAATGAGGCGTTGCGAGGTAATTAGCGGCGACAGAAACCTCAACATACGCGTGCCGTCTTCAACTTCTTGCTACTCCTGTTGCCCTCTCATCTCCCACCCTTTTCTCTTCCCTCTTGTCATTCTGAAAAAGCTTTCATCTGCCTCTCTCCTACTGCCCCCCCCCCCCCCCCCCCGCTGTTCAGAGTAAAAAGAGGCAAAATTGCTGATGAAGAGATGGACCAGACGGAGAGCCGTCCAATAAAACGTGGAGGTGGGTGGAGGGGGGCATGGATGACGGACGGGCGGTGCATTCAGATCGGGCGATTAACTGCTGAACGCCGCCAGTCGTCCTCTTGTCTCGATCCCGGAGGAGAATTAGTCAAGGTGAACGGCAACGCATGATGAAACTAGGTGCAACTGACCCGTCCCCACCCCCCACCCCCACATACACACATCCCACCCCACCCGTAGGTGATAATGTAAGAGCCGGGCCCTGTCTGATCAATAGCAACACTCGCGTTCAGCGGCGCAGCCACAAAAAAGATGGCGACCGATCGTTTGGCTGCCAACAAAGCAGGGGGGGTGGGGAGGGGGAGACCAGTGACCCTTTCAGTCTGCAGGAACGTTGCACTCACGGTGGCTGTCTTTTAAAAGCACGGACGCGTAACTTTTTCACCTGCAGGCACGGGGCAACTTCTCGGCCCTCCCCCTCCCTTCAGAAGGTAAAGTTCACCGCCCAGCACTTGCCACTCATCCTGACGAGCCGTCTGAGCCAGCATGGCGGGCTGCCTGAGGCAGAGGCAGCTGGGAAAAGCCAGAGCCTCTGTGGCTGCATGGGAGAAAAGATGACAGCCATTCTATGAAACAAACAAGGGATGCTCGGTTTACCTTTGGTTCCGTAGCATCGGCTTTGTCTTTTCCTTCGCAATGCCTGAATCTTTTGTGTTTTCCAGGAAGAAGACGGACCTTCAGGTTAAAGAAATCGTCTCTAAAATTACATTTTACAGATGTTCGCGCCGACAGGAGCTATTTATTTCTGATAGTTTACAGCTGGCCAAACAACTGTGTTCCATGTGTTTTCATTTTGAAGGTGTACCAGGCTTTGTTTTTTATTAAAGACATCTCAAGGCAGGGGTGGACTGGCAGGGGCGAGTGTGGATAAAAACGTCCTCTGCACATGGATGCTTTTCCCTCCTGTGCTCAGATACTGTAACAAGAGACGCGGTCGAAAACCACCGAGCTGGTTACTCAAGCGGATGGATGGGCACAAGTTGAAGAAGGCAGGGGATGGGCTCACTGTGTGTGTGTGTGTGTGTGTGTGTGTGTGTGTGTGTGTGTGTGTGTGTGTGTGTGTGTGTGTGTTGAGGTATGTGAAGGTGGAGAAAGGTGCTGCGCGTCAAAGCTGCCTTACAGTGATGATCCGAAGTAAGCTGGTGGACCGGCCTTGTCCGGCGCTCGTTCTCGCTTCCGCGTAACAAACCAGCTATCGATTCTGTGTTTCCTAATGAGTTCTTTTGGGCCGTGTGGGATTTCTGTCTGGCAATCTTCCATTTGCAGTCTCTCCTTGATGAGACATCCCCCCACACCATCCCCCACAACTCCCCCCTTTCCCCGTTTCCTTCCCAAGTGAAGTTATTTGCTCATTAGCCATTATATAATGCTGTATGTGTCAGGCAGATTTTTGTTTTGGAGGAGAAGAAGAAGGGAAGAAAAAAAAAAAACAGTCCCTCACTCCCACCTTCAAATGAACCATTACTTGCTACTTCCCTCTTCGACTAGACTGAGCTTAACAG
Organism: Malacoctenus gilli; assembly: GCA_032164315.1. NCBI lineage: Eukaryota > Metazoa > Chordata > Actinopteri > Blenniiformes > Labrisomidae > Malacoctenus > Malacoctenus gilli. The sequence continues at coordinate 8,786,328 of JASSRZ010000016.1, forward strand.
CTTTTCCCCGGATTGTTTATACACAGTTTCCTCTAATTATACACAATATCTGAGACCGGAGAACAGATCAGAACCAACAAAAGTGAAAGGCAAAAGAAGAGCTTCCAGAGGTATCAGAAACATCTAAATTAGGATTGTTTTTTGTTTTTTTACCCCTTGAATATATCGAATCATTTGTCAGCATCTGTGTAGCAAGGTGAGAACCCAAGTTTTTGCAGCTCAGATGGGCAATTATGGGGAAAAAAAACTACCTGGGCTTATTGGATATTAAACTATAGGTCGATGAAACCAGTCTATGCTGGGCAGGCAGCATAGAGGCAGGCAGGGGGCGGGGCCAGTGACAGGCTAACGTCCGCCCCCCGATTTGCGAACCTCTACCCAGAATGCACCGGGAGATGCTGTGGTAAAATGTGAAAACAAACCAACTTTTTTTATATCAAAAGTTTTGTAAATCATTGACTAACTTGTGTTCCTGACTGACTGGTGAGCTGCTGAACCATCCGTCCATCATCCCTCTCAGGGTGGCGGGATGCTGCGGCTGACCCCGGCTTCCGTTGTTTGAAGGCGAGGGTCCACACTGGACGGCTGGTTTGTCCATCACGGGGCAAACACACGGATTCAGTTCAATAATATATAATGTCTCCAGTTTTTTTTTTTTCTCTGGACTCGCGGTCGACGAGAACCGTTGTGATGTTATTTAAACTGAGCCTACAGAGGTCGGAGGGAGTTTCGTTGTTAGAGCGTCGCTTTTTCCCTGCAAATGAACTGTACAGCAGACAGTCTCCAAACCTGTCTCCCCACTCATGAGACTGCTCATATTCACAGCACTTCCTCTTCTGTTTTTATAATTGGTCTCAACAAGACACGGAGCGCAGACAATCAACAAAGTTCCCCTCTTTTTAGACTGCTAGCATCATTAACGCACACGCTCACAAACCAAGCCCTGGTTATTTTATAATCAAACTCCTGCACCTTCCTTTTTTCTTTCCTTTTTATTTTGATGGCGGTTAAACAAGCAGGCTGCTGGGATTCATCACCGCAACCTCCTGTAGCAACGTGCGGAGACGTCGAGCTGCTTCGAAGGAGCCGCGCCGCTCGTGCAAAGCGGAGGTGCGAACAGTCGGTGTTGCAAGCTCGACAATCGGGGCCTTCGCCGAATGATTTACACCCAAAGTGTGAGCTGGAGTTGGTTGGGGGGGGCAAAAAACTCAACCTTTTAATCACAGAGCACATGGCCGGCTTCTGCTGTATTGACGCATTCGCCCGTGGAGCCCGCTGAGTAATGTGCCAATTGATGAGTGAGAGGAGTTTGACCTATTCTTTCATTCCAGAAGAATGAAGTAACGGGGTGTTCTCGTCGGAAGCCCACCATTACCGCTATTGTATTTTGCTATGTTGCTGTGCGCTCTCCCCCTTATTTGTTGTGCCGTACGTTGTCATTCGCTGAAACGCCGTTCTCGTTGCGCCTTCCGTCAGAGACCGCAGAAGGAATAAGCTTTTTGTTAGCCCCCACAATTTCACAAGTAATTCCCGCGGAGTCGTTTCCCATCAATCAGCGCCGTCGTTGGAGTTGCTTCGCCCGAAATGTTCAGTTCCTAATGGCAATTCTCTGCATTCATTTTTCAAACAGAATTGAACTTTGCATGCGTAACAAGGTAATGAAACATTCATGTCTTCGGCGAGCATCCGCAGCCTTGATGCCATCGGCGCCGAGGCCTCTTGAGTTTTTTATGAGTCTGAGATTGGGTGTGAACGGAGCACGTGCTGCAGCGTGCGTGTCCAGCCGCAACGGGCGCGTACTCTGCTCCGAGTTGCGCACTCGAGGTTCACTCCGAGTTTCAGGTGAGACAGGCTGGCGGACGGCCGTCGTCGCGTCATTTGTCTCTGCTTGAATAAAGGAGCTGAAACAGTCCTGATTCCATCAGTTCTGATTTCAACAGGGATGTATAGAATGGGAACACTTTGGGAACACTTTGGCGCCGTCTCCATTCCAACTCCTGTTGGATCATTTCACAGGTATCGTAAAGGAATCCGCGGCCATCTCCTTGTCCCACCTGTTCCAGTCTCACCTCTCAACAGTCGCCGGGTTGGCACAGCACATGTCAGGGATCCGCTATCCTAATTTGTCATGTACTTCTAGGTCAGCAGCATCTTGCAGTCTGTGTTCCAAGAGTGTCGGCTTATTCACCCGTACATGCGTACCGCTGCCTGAGTTCATCCCTCTTCCTTCTCTCTGCCTCTCCTCGAGTGCAGTTTTATTTTTTCTTTTTCTCTCCCTCCCCTCTTCACCTCCCTCAGTGTACCATTCCGGAGCAATACAGATGATCTCTGCTCTCTCGGCTCGCCCGTCTCTGAGACACGTCGCCGCGTGACGCCGCGTGACATCCTCCAGTTTGTGTCGGCACGGCGGAGGACACGAGTCAATGCACAAGCCCCAGCCGCTGAACTGTAAAAGTCGACGGGAGCTCCTGTGGGGACCTGACTCGAGGGGCATCAGCGAAAGCACAGCTGGCTGTACCTGATATTTTCACAGCGCGCGGTGCTGGAAATTATCTTTAGGTAACTGAGACAGCGCACAAGGTGAGAAGGGGGGGGTGAAACAACCTGAAGAGAAAAGAAAAACGGGGGTTTCTCACATTTTTATCTCTTAATTGAGCCGTCGCGGGAGCAGTAAACTGCAGCGATACTCAGAAGCTGTAATTTGAAAAGAATTTATGTTCAGAAATGAGAAAAAAAATGTGATTGGACTCATATCGAGACTATAAAAACACCCCATCCCCCCCAAAAATTAACAATTTAGAACATTGATTTTATTTTGAAAGCTGTATAGCCGGGCAGAAACTCGCACGTTAATTGGATTGATATGGCCCAGAACTTGCTGCTCTTGTCTTGCTTTGATTTGTTGTTGGATTGGTGTGTTTTTCCTTTCTTTTTTTTTTATTCTTAGCTTTGTTGTTTAATTTATTTCACCATCATTATTAGATGCCTATTGTTTGCTTTCCATCGATGATATACTTTTACCGTCGGGCCGTAAATAATGCATGGCGCTCAAATCTCTTCGAGCCCTTTCATCTCTGAATAAGAGGAAGCTTCCACTAAACAAGACCTCTGCTCACGACAAGAGCAAAAAACGGCGAGGGTTCAGACTTCGACGTTAGACGAAGAAACAATTTAGCTCCGTTTGACATCCGCTGTCTATTTTCCTTCGGGGTGTGTGTGTGTGTGTGTGTTGGGGGGACACACCTCGGCTAGATCGGAGAACCGGACCCTGCAGACGGCGTCTGGGCTTGCTCTCCGCCTTCCCCGCTGATGGAGCTAAGTGAAGACAACAAGCTCGGCGCTCCGCTGTCAGCTGCCACCCACCAGTATCTGGCTCCGCCGCTAATGATGCGTGCGTGCGGCTGCTGTACAGGAACCCAGGCCTCCCCCTGCATCCACTCGTGTGTGTCTCCGCCGCGCCGCTTGGGGAATAAACCAGTCCTGGTGATTGCCATCCAGTTTGCTGAAGGCAACATCGGATGAAAGATGTGGGGCGCTTCTTTCTTCACCACGCTCGAGTTTGAAGAGACGCCAGTCAAATTTGAAATACACTTTGTCAGTGCATTTGTCTCAAAGTAGCTAAAAAACACACCCCTTGCTACATGCGAATGTACAAATCGCATGATTTGCATGCAGACGTCAATATTTATGGTGTTTTTCATTGCAGTCGTGGGGACTGCCGTGCACGAGAGTGTTTGGCTCGCGCCGTGGTAATGAACCAATGTCAGCTCGACTCCACGGCGTCTAAAGTTGGCGACGAGCGACGTCTGTTCTCCTTTGATGTGAGCGACCTTGGAAAATACAGGAGGAAGAAAAATAAGAAAAGCCCACTCTGTTGCTATTTATGAAGACGGAAAAAAGGCCTGACACACACCCACAACCAACAAGGACACACACACATGCACACATCCACACACATCCACTCAAATGTCAGAGGGGCAATGAGCTACTTATTAGAGAATATGCTCCAGAGAGAAGTCGTGCTTTAATTAATTTTGTGCCTGCCAGTGACGAGTGGAGGAGAGGGAATATGGTCAACTCGGTCTCCATGGAGATATCTCCAGTCCAGCTGGAGGTGTCATTCCTGAGTTTACTTCTCCAACACTTCTATATAGTGCAAGTTTGCAGTGAGAGAGAGAAGGGGTGGGGGGAGAGAAGCAATAATGAGACACGTCTGTCACTCCTGCGATATCAGAATCGCGGTATCGCAGCCGAGCCACAGCTCCAAAGAACCGAGGATCGCAATTCTGATGTTGGCCCAACATGTTAATTCCAGTAATGTGCGCCGGGCTACGCTGTGCCCGAATCTGACAAAGCCGTGGCGAAGGCCACGAGCACCAGGGCCCCTCAGCCCAACCGCTGCCAGAGCCTCATGCCTGACTAACAAGTCTCTGTTGCCCTTATTAGGCTTGTATGAGCTGGACACATTGTGTTCGCCGCTGCCCTCTATCCTCTGTGTCAGCAGCGGGATGACAAACTGCTTCAAGACACTTCTTCTCCCAAGTAAACATGCGCGCCACAATTAAACACTGACCATACCCCGAGAACACCCACCCCCCCTCAGTCCCCCATGCAGACGGCTGTGGATGGAGGAAGCAAATGGAAGATGCAACTTGACCAGAAAAGCATCTCTCCTTCTTCCCATCAACGCTTTCTGGAGTCATCCCCCTGTGATTAATTTCCACCGAGAAGCGTGAAGGTCAGCAGTGGCAGCTCACCCTGTTTGACCCTACTCAGCCATTTGGTAGAGCGCACCACAATTCATTATGATGTTTTTTTCAAATTGTATTGAATGGAACTACTTTAGTTTTGTTTATATAAAACAACTTTTTCAAATTGTATTTATTTATTTATTGAAATATTTGTAACCTTTTAATGTCTACAAGGTAGAATCAAAGTATTTTTTTTTATTTTTTCATCGTTTTGGTTCTTAATTAAAAATACAGATATATTTCAGCATTTTAAAATGAAATAAAAAATAACTGCTTTTTTCACTTTTTTTTTTTTTTAACAAAATAGGCATGAAAAAAGTGGAGAAAAATGTTGATTTTAATTTGCACAGTGGGGGCCTAAAGGAAGACGCACAAAAAGCGAAGCAGTGGAGTCTGAAAGGGCTAAACTCACCTACTGTTCAGTGTACAGTACACTGACAGAACCAACGTCTTCATCTCCACTTCATTATGCTGTGTATCCTTGAGGCGGCAAAATACCGTTTGGCTCATTAATCAAAGTCAATACATCCTTGCCAGTAATCCTGAGGTCACTGTTAAGGAGCAAGGAGAGGCAAATTAGGCGTGAAATCTGTAATGAGACAAATAACTTCTCGGCAACAACAAAACTTTGTGAGTTATGAGTTTGTTGTCGTTTTACTTAAATCCTAGTTACATCTTTGTTTTTAAATGTGGGCAGCAGATGGCTTTGATGCTTTGGCGTTTAAGGTTCGTTGTTCTGTTTAGGTTGACGCTAAATTCGCTCGGGGGGAGTGGGTGTGCTCGGACGAATGCAACCCCCCCCCCGGGTGCTTGTTGTCCGCTCCTGCTGTCTCGATATTCTATCAAGTGTCCACCGGGGACGCTTGAAAATAGAAGGTGTCAAAATAATCACGCCTTGGCATTTCTATAATGATGCACTTTGGGTCAGATCTCCCAGGACTTTTTCTTTACTGTGTGATGCACAAAGTGGGGATTTACTGAAGCTTGAGTGCAACCCCCCGCCCCCCCCCCTCCCCACCCCACAGCCAAACTCCAGCTTCCTCTGATTCAGCCGAGACGTGAGGCAATTATTCCGACAAATACATGTGTCTTATTCTCTCCGTTCGGCATCGTTTCGATAACTCTGGCTCCATCAGTCACTCTGTCGGCGTGGAGGCGGGACAATGTCGCGTCTAAAGGATGCAGCACTGTTTTTTTTTTTTATCAGTCATGACTGATGGCGGCCTCTCCTCCAGCCACTGATAATGTTTTCATACTAATGCAACCCCCTCAGTGACAGAAAGTTATGACTGGCTCCACAGTAATGTTATTTATGGGGTCTCCCCCCCAGGGGGGGGATAGAACAGCAAAGGGAGCTGAATAATGCAGGGAGCCCGTCGCTGGGCCCTGGACTGTGGAGAGGTTATCAATATTTACTGTTTTTGGGGTCCACAGCAAGCTCTTGTCGAAAGGCCCGGCATTCTGGCAACGCTTGTGACCAGCTCTGAACCTGCCACGAGTTCACACATGACTTCACACAGCTGCACACACACACACACACACACACACACACACACACACACACACACACACACACACACACACACACACAC